>CM043318.1:10998089-11598089 GCA_023736055.1 Quercus glauca
TTGAATTGGTTTTGGATTGCAGGTCTCTTCTAGGTTGGCAATGGCAGGTCCATCCTAGACATAGACGGAGAAAAGCAAATTCGTGTGCATGGCAATCTTTTGGCGAAGCGGGGAACATCTCTACATGAGAGACAGATCTACATATATGATACATGCCCCACATTCCTGTTGAATTGTCTATACCTATTCATGATGGTTTTCTCACAAACCTGTGTTGTTAACTTGTTAGTTGTGTCACGTGTGGTAGTCCTGATAGTGTGGTGTTTTCGGTAGTTGATTTCCAGTTGTGTTGTATTTAATTCGTGTGCATGTGTAATGTGAACTCTTTCTTTTAAGAAAGGAAGAAAGATACGAAAAAAAGAAAAAGAAAAAAGAACCACCAGCTAAGAATCATTATGTTATGAAGAAGAAATAAAGAAAAAAAAAGAGAGAAGAAAGAGAGACGGAAAAAAAAAAGACCCAGCTGAGAAAGAAAGAAAGAGAGAAAAACAAAAAACAGAAGCTGTAAGTACTAAGTACTCTTTGTAAGTGTGACAACATTGGCCGCTAGGTCCCACAACTCATGTTTTATTTTCAAAATGCCATTAAACTCAACTCAAAATTAGAAAAATACCAAAAAGTTGTTCTCAAGTCTCGTCAACCATTCTCAATATATTGAGTTGTGAGTGATTAGAATTGAATGAAGAGAGAATTAAACCAAACCACACTTGTATTGGTAGGACTCACAAATTTTGAGAATTGAATAATGAAAATTAAGTTTGGGGGATAATTTTTTCTAAACCGAACACACCAATTACAAATTTCTAAAGAACATTTATGACATTCACTTAAGAGTTTATTTCCACCTTTAGATCTATTATAAATCTCTTCTAAAAAACGGTTCAATATAAATCAATGATCTAATATATATATATATATATATATATATATATATATATATTCTAATACATATTATTACTACAAAGATGAGCCTACAAAAAAAAAAAAAAAAAAACCATATTAGCTGCTTAATGAGATTTGAGATTTGGATGTTTTTTAGTTAACTCAACTAATAAAGTCTTTTGTTCTTGAATAAGAGATTTTAGATTCATATCTCGCATACACCAAAAATTGATCAATGTCTTAACGTAATGATAAGAGCAATCATTATGAAGTGAAAAGTGAGAGTGGAAAAGTAGAAGAATAGAAAAGATATATTTTTCTTCTATTTATGCTTAGTTAGAATGATGGAAAAGTAAAGAGATATAAAACTTATTTGTTTGGTTGAGAAAAAAAATAAAAGGAGAGAAAAATAAAGTTGATATAAATTTACAATTATGTCTCCATTAAATAAAACAAAAAAGTAACATATTTTTCTAGAAAAAATATTTGTATATACAAGTGGGCAAAAAAGAAAACCGGACAAAATAGAAAAAGCAACAAAAAAATAAAAATAAAAATAAAAAAGGCAAGAGAATTGGTCAAACCAAGTGCACATGTTTTCTTCCCACCCACCGACCCCCAATTTTCTTCCCATTTCGAGAAGAACACTTTTTGATAGACCCTGAATTTTTTTTCATCTGCCCCTGCCAACCGAACATCCTTAATATTCCAACTGTTTTGACTTTTGGGATTAGGAAAAGAAGCCCACATTTGTATTTTACGTTAGAGACAAAAATACCTTTAATCTTTATTATACATTCAACTTATAACTTTAAAACCCCTTTCCACCCATTCAGTTCCAACCGATTTGCTTCTACACATTTTGTTTTGTTTTTGTTTTTTTTCCCAACATTATAAGAGCATCCGCATCAGTAGGTGTAAAGATGTGTATAGTACAAAAAGTGTCCAAATTTACACAATTTTTTTCCAAAACTACCCACATCAGTGGGTGTAAAAATGTGTATATTTATATACTGGCTACAGTAACCGTGTAAATATAAACGGTTACTATAACTGTGTATAACAATTTTTTTTATTTTTTTATCTCTCACCATTCATATTCTCTTTCTTTCACCATTCACCAACCTAGCCAAAGAAACAAAGAACAAACATAGCATCCCAATGGACACAACAATCCAACAAAAGAAGAATAAAAGAAGAGGAGAAGCACCACCTAGAGGAAAGAAGAATTGAGAGAGAGAGGGAGAAACACGATTGAGACTTTTATAATCACACAGTTGAGACTTAAGATGAGGTTAAGATGAAAAAAATATTAAAAAGATAGATATTAATAAAATAATAATAAAAAATAATATTTAAATAAAAAAAATTGTAAAATAGATGAACTGATATGAGTGTTTTAAAAAAATAATAGTATAAAATAGAAAAAATAAATTCTTTACATAAAATAGACAAAAATATTTAGCCGGATAGATACAATTGCTCTAAAGAAAAGAAATGCATGGCGTCATGATGACTAGTCACTTGTGGTCTACTTTGACTATATTCTACTGAGACAAACACAAGCAAAGGGAGTCACGTTCCCCAACACCCAAACCCCACCCTTTTCGATGTTTAAATTCTTTTAATAATAAATATTTAATAATTTGTTGTCATATGTCTCCTCTCTCTCCCCCTACTCAAAAAATTATTAATATAAAATTTATATAGGTTTGTTTTCCTTTATCCTATATGTACACTTTTCTTCCCCAATTTAAATAGTTTTTATAATAAATCAAATAATAGGTTAAAAAATGATACGGATAATTCAGCTTTTGACAAATTTTTATATTTTAGATACTTGGCATGATTTTAGTGATGCAATACTCTAGATACTTTGTAGTATTGTATGAGTTATGATTTGAGTTGACTATCAACTATTTGTTATATTGTCTAGTTGTTTGTTATCTTAAAAAAAAAAAAAAAAAAAAAAAAAAAAAAAAAAAAAAAACTGAGACAGTTGATCTGTAATATACTAATATCAACCCAATTCTAGATTCATACGATATGTACTATACAGTGCATATGTAACTTCTCAATGCTTTTCATATCATTAATTTAATTGTTCTTTTTCCTCTTTTAAGTCCTCAAATTGTTGCCGTTTGCAGCTCCTGTAAAAGTTGCAACCCAATGTAAGCTAAAAGCTAATCTTAAATATGATTTTTTCCAGGCTAATCTAAGATGAAAAAACGATAGATTTTTTTGCTAATAGGAATTTATAAGCATCCCTAGTAGTTTTCTTTCATTATATATTAGTTACAAAGCTATATATATATATATATATATATATATAATTCTCTCACAATTAGGATGCTATTAACAATGTTACCTGTGACTTCCCAAATGCCTCACAAAGCACTGCTACCCTTATTGCCTAAGTTCAAGCTCAAGCTCCTGCTGATGCTACTACATCTGCTAAGTCATCTACTAAGTCAAAAAAGAAAAAGTTTGCCTTCGATGATGAAGAGGAAGTTGCAATTGCTAACTCGGATGATGAAAATGAATAAAAATCTGAAGTATCATAAGCCTTTTAGACACCGCATTTTGTACTCCTTACGACTCAGGCCCCGTTCTTCAATGATGCTCGAACTCTAAGATCTAAGGCCAGTTTATGGTCCAATCAGATATTAAATTGACTTAAGAAGTGTTAAAATGGAAAATATAACCATTTTAATGAGTAAAAATCTATTTTTGGAAATAAATTGACCTAAGTGGCTCTCAACCTGCATACATGGGTTGTGACTTGTGTACGTCAGCCAATGCATGCATACGCAGGCACATTCTTGCATACGCAGCTATGGTTTTAAAAGCATAAAAAATGTAAGTTTTCTGCAATAATGGTTGAGATTTGGAATGAATCCCACATCGTTAGGGAGCCATTCCAAACCCCATTTTTTCTACTATAAAAAGCCTTGCATGATACATTTTCAAAACACACAGAAATCTCATAGAAAAAACCTAAAATTTACTAGAAAATAGTGAATCAAAAGGGAGTTTTTTCACTAAACACCTTGAAGTCATTTTTATTTGATTGAGAGATTTTCTTGCCCCAATCCTTTGAGTTTAAGATTGCTAATCACTATTTTATTGAATTGTGATAGATTTGACTGAAGGAAACAGTCAAAAATCAAGCTTAGAAGCTTTTGATTTAAGGTATCTTTTTAAACTTTTCTTTTTCTTTTCTACCTTTAATCCTTGTTTTAATTTATTTCTTTGTTTATTTTACATTTATATATGTTTGTTTAGGTTAGTTTTAGGTTTTCTTTATATCTTTCAGTATGTTAGGCTGCTAGATTTTACGTTTATTATTATTATTATTATTATTATTATTATTATTATTATTATTATTATTATTATTATTTATCTTGTTTGGCCTCTGCTCTGTTTCTGTGTTTATTAGGTTTTCTAGGTAAGGATCTGCGTACGCATGATCTAGCCTACACGCGTAGGCTGAACTCATGCGTATGCAAACCTATTCTAGCATTCATGACGCTGTTACCTAGAAACCCTAATTTTTGTTTGTTTTGATTCTGCCTTCACATGTTTGTATGCATAGCCTCCTTTTCACATGTTTTTAAACCTCATTGATAAGCCAAAAACGTATTGACTCCTTGTGATTAAATTAATTGATTAATTAGCCAAGTTTATTAATTAATCAAATTAACATGCAAATGCATGGTAGCATAAACAAATCAGCAATTAAACTAAGTGCAGCGGAAATTAAATTGACACGGTGATTTGTTTATGAATGGGAAAAACCTACATAGCAAAAACCTCACCGGATGATTTTAAGGTCACCACTCTCGAAATTCCACTATTATCACAACATGTGGTTACAAGTAAGGGAATCCTAGTATCTTATACCAACCTACAGTTGAACTCTTACCCCAATACCCAATTGGACTTGTTTTGTAGTAACAATTTCTCTTTTTGATGCACGGCTCCCAGTACGTGACTAACCAATTGTGCTGATCCCAGTACGCGACTTCAATCACTAATTAGAGAAGGTTGTTGGCTGCAAATTTCTTCAATTCATCGACATAATGAAGATCAAGAAGATGCTTAGTCACAAAACCCTACGGTGTACAAACACAGCAACTTCTTGATAAGAATGATGAACTAGGGTAAAACTCTATCTCCGTTCACAATTTTCTTGAACAAACTTTGCTCAATGCTTATGCAACTTGTGAATTCTTTGACGGCCCTTAAAATAATCCTTTTATATGTCTAGGGTTAGGAGAAAAGAAGGCCCAAAGACATATTCACGAATCCCAAGAAAATCATATCAGAATTCTGAAATTCTTAAACCTCGACAGATAGGAGCTGTCGAGCAGGTGTCGAGCACACGGGTTGAAACAACTTTCTTAAGCTTGATAGATGCAGCTGTCAAGCTTTAATGAATTTGCACTATTCATCTTGTTTCTTGGACAGACTTGAATATCTTTAACACTTGATCTTGAAACCTTGTTTCTTGAAGTATTAAAAACACCTAGATCTACCCAATTACAAGTAAAGTGCGTTTTGTCAAAGGATTAGCCAATTACATAAAAGAATGACATATGTTCTTAACAAGTGAAACACATATGTCCTAACACTCATATAATGCTTGCTCACCTTCTAACATGCTTGTTTGTTATCACATGTCTAGATTAGGGTTTAGTTTATGGTTTCTTAGTTTTAATGCATTCATTCACATGTTCATGCATTGATGCCATAGGTGCTATGCTGTTGAGAGGTAAGTAAAGGGTAAGTTATGCATTAGCAATGTTCATGCATCTGTGTTAAGGTTTTTGGATGTATGATTAGGGTTTCTAATGTGTTAATGTTTTGTGTTTGATATGTTTTGCTTGATGATGTGCTTGTTGCCATGTTTAACTTGATGCTTTGTTTTAGATATATGATAGGGGTTTCACATGTTAGATGAATTCTAGGGTTTCCTTTTGTTTGTTTTTCTTTTGTTTGGATGGATGGATAAGTATGTGTTTAGGGTTAAAGATGTCATGTTGTTTGTTAGATGCATGTTAGTGTGTGTGTGAGTCTATAATACAAGTATTTGAATAGTTTTTAATAGGGTTAAGATATAGGACACAATGATGAGAGGCTAACCTTAGGGTTGAGCAATTTTGGATGCCTAACACCTTCCTAAGAGCATACCTAAACTCCAAACCCAAACTCTGGTAGTAAGATAAAAGGCCTTTCCTCGAAAGGATGCTATATTAATGGTTCCTAAACCATATAACTAGATCACGACTCCATTATCATCCTTCCTCCATTGCGCCCACAAGCCTCTATTTTTAAGAAAGATGATCCTTATTACCCTTATGATTAGGCTCTCCCCTGATTTAGCTGATGACCAACTCTATCGACACATGCTGACAAAACTGCTAAAACCATTGTTGATAAGAGACTTGTTGGAAGAACTACTCTCGGCTTCTGTTGACTATTTTTTATGGATGTGAAATAAATAGTAAAAGACTTTCTTGATGCTCTCCATTATGCAAATAATGCCAAGATGCATTTGTGCTTTCAACTACTTTTGGATGACAATTGAATAGTAAAAGCAGGTTATTGCTACTATTACTTCTTGAATTATTCTTGTTTCTCCCCACAATGGTTGATTCCAATTGAATAGTGAAAGCTAATTGTTGCTACTATTACTTCTTGAATGATTCTTGCTGCTTCCCACGAGTGTTGATTTCAGTTGCTCCCCACTATGCAGATAGTGCTTATTTTACCTATAAAAGAGCTATCCCTATCAAGTTGTATTCATAACTTATTTTTTGTACTAGCTTTAAAATTTCCCTTTAATCTTTAGGCTGCCTCCAGAAGGTCCTAAACTTGTAATCTTTCCCTAATTCCTACTCAGGAAAATCATGTTTTTACTATATCTTCCTATAAGTGCTTTATTTTAAGCTTATTAACTTTAAGCTTTATTGTAATCTATTGTTAAGTATCTATTGTTACTTACTTCAAGATTATTCATTTTACTGTTATTTACTTTAAGCTTACTTTAATTTTTATTTACTTTACCCTTATTTACTTTAAGCTTACTTTACCTTTACTTTAATTTATATTTACTTTTTTTAAAAAACTTTTAAATAAAAACTACAACTTATTTTTTATTATCAACTATTTAAATAAAGTAATAAGTATTTTAACAAAATATGCAACCTATGTTTTGTACATATCAACTTCTTCTTTGTTTTTTTGGATAAATAACAAAACAAGTAGCCAATATTACAGTACATTACGTTTTGTGTTTTGTGATTTTCTTTTTTCAATAAACATGCATCTTACTTGGTTGGTGCTTATACAATACCTACGGGAACCATTTTAAATTATATTTTAATTTTACTATTAACATTTAATTAATAGCTTTTTCATATAAGAATTTCTTCATCAACTTGTAAAAACCATTTATTTCTCTATTTTTTTATATATCGTATTAGCTCTCTCTCTCTCTCTCTCTCTCTCTCTCTCTCTCTCTCTTTGACTTAAGATTTGGGTCTTTTCTTTCTAATAACAGATTTGGATGTTATAGGTCGATAAAATGCTTTGCATAAGTTTGGTTGGTAAAAATATAGGTAGAAGAGATGTGAGTGTTGTTGATTGATGAAAGTGCAAAAGAGATTTGGGTGTTTGTTGAATGATAAAGTGTATCAGATTTTAGGAAAGGTAATGTAGACACCGCATTTGTACCCCTTACAACTTAAGCCCCCATTCCCTAATGATGCTGAAATTCTAAGGCCTAAGGTTGGTTTAAGGCCCAATCAAATTACAAATTGACTTGAGAGATGTTAAAATAGAAAATATAACTTTTTATGAGCAAATAAATCTAATTTTTAGAAAATAAAGGCCACGGAAACCCTACGCCTGCGTATACAGCTAGGGTTTCAAAAACCTATGAAAGACAAGTTTTCTGCATTAAAGACTGAGGTTTGGAACGAATCCCTTATTGTCTGGAAGCCATTCCAAACCCCCATTTTTCAACTATATAAAGCCTTACATGGTATATTTCAAAGACACAAAAAATCCTAAAGGAAAACCTAAGATTTGCTAGAAATAGTGAATCAAAGAGGGAGTTTTTTCACAAAACATCCTCAAATCAATTTTATTTTGATTGGGACCTTTTCTGGTCTAGATCCTTGAGTTTTGAAGCTTGCTAATTATTTTTGTTTTGTTGTAAATAGATTGATTGAGGGAAATGGCCAAAATAAATCTTGAAAAGCTTCTTGCTTTGAGGTATATGTTCTAGCCTGTTTTCTTTCATTTCTTTTTTAATCTTGTTTATTGGCTTTGTGTTGACACCCAATTTTGCAACTCACATTTAATCTCACATAAAGGGTAAAAGGGTAATTTCACCTTGAAAATAGGCATCTTAATTGTAGCCAGTAGATCCTTAATTTCATTTCATTTCATCAAAAATGATCTGGATGTTGTGGCAATCAAATCGAGTGGTCATAAGCCCTAATCGGACTATTAGATTGAATGTTACGTCAAATCAGGTTTATATGGCCGATATGCACTATCACAAATTAAGTCGACTATATATGATTATGAACAATTGATTCCAATTAGTTATAATTATAATCAATTTGAGATTAATGACGTGTCATAATTCAGTTAGCTAGGGCTACATCTTATGGTAAGGTTGCACACACTTAATTAATTAGATAGTCAAACATTAATTATTCAATGAGTAATTTGTATAATTATCTTTTTAATTAGGGTAAATTTGGAACTAATTAAGTCTGAAATGGAAGTGATTGGAGCCTACTAATGTTAATTGGAAACTAATTTGGGACCTATTAATGTTAATCATTCTGAAAATATTTTCTAACAAATGACCTCTGCTTACCATTTCATTGATATCTCTCAGAATATTTTGAATTCGTGAGTGGGGTTAATTTTTCTAAACACTAGACATCTAGGGCTTCAATTTGAGCATAAGAAGGAGACAATTCCAATCAGAATTAAGTAAGATATGATTTTTTTTATTTAAATTTAGCTCTACAGGCTGTTACAATAGCTATGGGAAAAACCAAAGTTTGCTTGCTCATCACTCCCACTAATCTCTACATTTAATGCACCAGCTTTCCCCAAAATTTGAAATAGGGTCTAGGTTAATGATTCTTTTTTATCCTTTGTCAACCCTCATTAAATGACCTTCCTTTTATTTTTTTTTTCCACTACAACTATATAAACCCCCCCTCTCCTCCATTCCAAGACACAAAAACTCCCTCTCTTCTCCTCTCTTGAGTTCTAGTAAAGTAGAGTAGTCTTGTCATATCTTAGTCTTCCTGAGACTAAAGGTATTGCGTGAGATTCACTCTCCCTTTCCTAGATTGTAACTAGGAAACAAAACCATGTACTTTATCTTGAATGGTATCTAGGACCAAAGCCATGCAATTTCCTATGATCAATGTAAATTCAGTTTCAAATTAATAAAATGACGAATTTTTCAATTATGGTTTTCTTATTTTTTCCAATAATTAAATAAATGGGAACTCCATTGTAAAACTCTTAATCTAAATGAGAAAATATAATCAATCAAACCTCCATTTTGATAGGCAATAACACTACTCCACCCATTCAATTGGGTTTGGCCTAACACCTTAAAAAAGGGGTAGGGGGTACGGTCTCTCACACTTTTTTTTTAATGTTTAGATATGTTGTCTAGGTCAGTTTTAGTAAATCTATATGTGTTAAAGCATGTAAGGTTAGTTTCTTCGTTTTAAAGTTTCTCTACTTTTTTTTTTTTTTTTAGGTTAGGGTTCCTGAGCAAGTCTAAGTACACAAGCTCGAAGTATGGGTACACATACAATTGGCTTGCATACGCAGGCCTATTTATACGTACATGTACTCAAGCCCAGAAACTCTAATCCGAGTTTTCTATTTCTATTTTCTTGTTTCTTTTACATAATATGCATCTATTTTTATCTTCTTGTATGCTTTTGAGTCCTTATTCCATTGTTTATTTGTTTGTTTGTCCTTAACATGATTAGATTAGGTTTTCTCTTTTGTTTCTCGCTTAACGCCATGAATAGGAATTCACGTGTCCATTCATTGATGTCATAGGTGCTGAGATGCAATAGGGTGAGTAAGCTAAGTCATACATTCACATGAATATGCATTTACTTGTTATAAGAGCTTTATCTCTCTTTGTTGAACATGTATATGCAAGTCTATGTGCTATGCTCTAAATGATAACATGATTTGTTTAATGTCTATGTTTCTGCCTTAGTTTGATATATACATGCTTCTACCTTAATTTAATGGATGTCATATATGATAGATGAATGCTGGGGTTTATGATGTGATTGCTTTGATAGGTGTATGCTAGGGTTGGTTGATGAGCATGATAGATGAATGTTAGGTCTTAGGATGATTGATGTCATGTTATCTGTTTAGATGTATGTTAATGTGTGTGTGTTAGGATGCAATGTTGAATATGCCTTTAATAGGATTAAGACGTAGGACACAATGAGTGGAAGCCGACCTATGGGTCAGGCAGTTTTGGTGCCTAACGCCTTCCCAAAATCGTATCTAAACTCCAAACCCATACTCTAGTAGTAAGATCAATGCTTTCACGTAAGGGCACTATATTCATGGTTCCTAGACCATAAAACTAGGTGGCAACTCCTTGTTTCTCCACTCCGGTCCACTCAGCCGAGGTGTACTCCCCAAACTACATGTTGTGCCCATAGTGGTGACTCCACTGGGAATAGAGAGTTTAATTCCAATGTGTCTTATTTCTTAACCTTAATAAAGACTTGTTCAATATTTGTTTGCATACACTTTCACTTGGTTCTTTTGTCCATTTGCCTCGGTTGGTGATGAGTGCGAAGATGAGTATGCTCCATTCGGGCCAAAATCTTTCGATGTTCATCCCACCAACTCATAATGTGTGTCATTGCCTATGATGGGCTTTGAGTATGTTAACAGTTTGCCACCAATCCACAAAGGTCCACTTAGGCCCTCAGTTGGAATCACGGCCCACCTAGTTGTGAGTGACCTACTTATCTATCTCTTTAGCTCTGGAGAGCCTACCTACACTTAGAGAGTTCTTAGATCCCATCAAAAGAAGGTACCCTTTATAACTCTTGTTTGTTCAACCACATATCTTATTCTCACCTAATTCTAAAGGACAAATAAAAGACATAAAATTGAAGGATGACCCAAAAGTTATGGTATACCCTAAGATATTTTGGGATAAAAGAAAAGAAGATCTCACATATAAGAGACTTATCCCAAAATCCAAAGGCAAATCTTAACTTGAAAGGTTCATGAGACCATAGCCTAATTACTATCATAAGCCCAAATAAAAAGGCCTTTTTAGAAAGATGACCTTAGGCTTAAGGTAACAAGTATGCTATGGACTTAGCATCCAACATACCACAAAGTCAAAATGAAATTCCTTAATCTTGGGCCTCCTTGTTGCATGCCTAGGCACAAAATGATGAGAAACTCATGGACTTTAAGAGGAAGGCTACAATTTATCCTAGCTATAAGGCTACTTCCAAAAAAAATGATGAAATAAAGAAAGAAGAGTCCAAAGGTGATACATTGTAGACCCATATTTGAGACAAAGGGTTGAAAATCTCTAATGAAATGAGAGTAAGATGAGAAATTTATTGTAAAATGGACTAAAGCTCAAAATGAAACAAGGGACAAAGTTCATCAGAGGAAAGGGAGTGATTTTGTAAATGAGCCTTCGTTAAAATGGACTTAAATACTTTCTAAGAACATCTAAAAGTTAAAAAAGGTCTTTCAATTGGGACATGAACTTAATAAAAATGAGACTTTTTTTTTTCAAACATCATTGCATCACCAAGATCAAAGAAACAAGTCCCACTCCAATTTGGGTCTGATAAAAGCACGGAAGACACTTGGTCAAGATTGAAGACATACATCAAGAAGTTTTTCAAGAGGGGGGATCATCTCAAGTAACAATGGCCGCCCAATTGATGACACGACTACACAAAAGATCCTTAAGGCCCTAGACAAATATGGTGACACCCTTAAAAAGATGGGGAGTTGCCTCACCAAACTAGAAGAAGCCAAACTCAAGAAAGCCACACATGTGAAGATTCATGATGATGAAGAAGGCGAAGATTGTGATGAAAGTAATAAGGCCGATTATGAAAGGAACAAGCAATTTGAGAAAGTCATGGTAGAAACCGTAGCCATGAGAGAGAAGATGGAGAAGATGCAACTAGCCTTTAGCAAAGTCCAAGGGATGGATGACTACCTCTATAACATGGGAGGCATAAGTTCAAAGTCTCCCATTGCATTGCCTCCAAAATTCAAGATTTCTGATGGGGAAAACTTTGATGGAACTGGGGATTCCAAACAAAATGTTAGGAGGTACTTAAGCATTGCTGAAATGAAAGGGTTGGATGAGAAGCAAACTTTGCATGCATTTCCTCTCTCACTTACGGGGGGTGCATCAAGATGGTACTATAGCTTGGATCCAAGCAAGACTAAGGTGCAGAATGAGCTAGTGGAGTTGTTTATGGATCAATTCATCTTCAATACTATGATTTATGTGATTTTTAAAAGACTTGGAAACCACTAAGCAAGGGGTGGGGGAGACCTTTTCCGAATATATGACTAGGTGGAAGGGAAAGGCATCAAGAATGGTTAATAGGCCAGATGAGAAAGACCAAATCAACATGATTGTCAAAAATTTGCTTCTGGCATATAATAGTAGGCTCTTGTCACCTATTATTTCTTTTGGAGAATTGTGTGATTATGGAACTAGGATTGAAGATGTCATCAACAATGGGCAATTGGAGAATGGTGAGAGCAAACCTCTAATCAAGAAGAAATATGGAGGAGGAATAGCTACTTCTAAAGCACCAAATCCCGTGAATGTAAGTGCCAACATAACTCAATAATAATAATAATAAAATAACATCAGTAATAATAATAATAATAATAATAATAATAATAATAATACAATAGTAAGGAAATAATATTTTAATGGGGATAGAGAAAAGATAGAGCATTTATTGAAAATGTATTTGAAATAGTAAGTAGATAAAACTATTTACTCTCTAAATGAGATGAAAATTTGGCTAAGTTGCTAGAGATTCTCTTTGATGTAGTACTTTTAATGAAAGTAGAGAAAAGTTAATGGATGTTCCAAGGGCATTAGTTTAGGAAACATTTTTAGAAACTTTGAGGGAAAAAAGAGAATTCATTGTTTTGAAAACTTTTTATATTTCCTAAGAAAATGGTGTCAAAATTTTTCTAAAATGATTTAATAACAATTGCCTTAAGGGTACCCATTAGCATTACCCTAAAATAAGCCTACCATAAAGACTGCTTCTTCCAACTTGCCATAGGCGTCTCCAATCTAAAATCCTTTGAATGAAAGAATTCTAAATTTAGATAAGCTTAAAAGGGACTTAACAACATATGGTAGTAATTCTTGGGAAAGAACCCACTTTATGACACAAAAGACCATCCAACTTCTCCACACCTTGTTCTTCTCAAAAGTGACTAAAACATCCCAATCTGATCTAAACACCCTTCACCCCAAAATGAAATCTTCCAAACCCACACCCTTTCAACCTAACCCACTCTACTTGAATAATACAACAAACACAACAATTTTGACTATTTTTCATAAAAGTTAAGTAGACAAGTTTTTACTTGTTTGCATTTAGGCCAACAATTGACAACACATTTTATTCTATCAATAAAAACTCGTCACTTTAATAGTTGTGAATATTTTTTTTTCAAATGATTTGTATCTATAGACTTATTGCTCTTAGTTAGCGCCTAGCCAAGTTCCTATATGAAAGTTAGACCCGAATTTTCCACAAGCCCACAACTATATAGATTTAGCCCACTTAAAATTAAAACCCCAAGGTCAGTCCAACCATAGCCCAATCTAAAAGCATATTTAAAAGGCCCAAAAAACATCAAACTTACCCACCTGATTTTTTATACCAGCCCAACCTCATCTAAAGAGCTCAACAAGTCCATGTTATTAAAAACCAGCCTAAGTCCTTCACAAGAAAACGAAGCCCAAAACCTCCTCCAAAATCTCATACCAGATTTTAAACCCACATAAATAAAAGGTGTTAGGTTTTTAGATCCCTGTAAACTAGATTGTTTAACCTAATTAATTAACCAAGTGGATACTTAGATTTATTATTCAGATCTAGGTCAAACAAACATAAATCATATATGTAAAGCAGCGGAAATATAAAAAACACAATGATATGATTACCTAGGAAAACCAAACCAGTAAAAAATATGGGGAGGATTTAACATAACTATCCTTGTTAGGACATATGTGGGAATTGTTAGAAACATATGTGACGTAAATTGGTTAATCCTTTGACAAAATGCACCTTACTTGTAATTGGGCAGTACTTTAAGAAACAAGTGTTCAAGTTTAGTATTGAAGCCATGCAAGTATGACCAAGAAACTAGTGAAGAAGTGCTGTTCATTAAAGCTTGACAGATATCTCGATAGAATCCGTTCTATCGAGGTTTAATGTTGAAGCTCGACAGAAGCTGAATTTGTCGAGAATTACGAAATTAGAATTTTCAAATCTTATTTCACACATATCCATGAGTATTTGTATAGGGTTTCTTTTCTCGCAACCCTAAAAATATATAAGGATTATTTTAAGGCCCGTCACATGTGATGCAAAGTGATGCAAAAGGTTGTTGCAATTTTTGTTACATACATATTGTGACTAGAGACAAAATTTATCCTAGTTCATTATATTCTTTGTAGAAGCTACTGTGTCTTTGTGCCAATAGTTTTGTGGCCAATGAGCTTCCTGAACTTCATTGTTGGATAAACTGAAGAACTCTGCAGTCAACATCTTCCTCAAGTTGGTGTGTTAGTCACGTACTGGAATTTGTGCATCATTGTTTAGTCAAGTATTGGGATTCGTGCATTGAAATGAGAGATTGCCACTACAATACAAGTCCAATTAGGTATTGGGGTAAGGGTTCAACTGTAAGTTAGTTTTAGGTACTAGGATTCATTTTACTTGTAACCGCTTGTTTTGATAATAGTGGATTATCAGGAGTGGTGACCTTAAATTCACCCAATGGGGTTTTGCCTCTGTGGTTTTCCCTGTTCAGTAACAAATCACCTGTGTCAAATTTATTTTCCGCTACATTTAACTTAGTTGGTGATTTGTTTGTGCTACCACACTTATTGCATGTAATTGAATATAATTAATTCACTTGGATAATTAATTGATTAATTTACCAAAGGGGTCAATACATTCTTGGCCTATCAATCCTCAAGGTAAAAGTCAAATCCACTATAGAGAATCGAAGCTTACAATAAGACTTAAACCACTAATATCCTACTGCTACCACATGTAGAACTTACTGACACGACCATGTGCAAGCCCCGAATTCACAAACTTCTTCTCTATTAGGCCTTTGCAACACAAGCACCCACACTTATGACTTTGAGACTCCACTCAAAGGTTTAGCAACACAAACTCTCCTATTTGTGACTCCAAGACCACCCTTGAAGGTTTAGATTTTCAACTATTGTTGATCTTTATGCAGCAACTTCAGATCTACTAGTTCTAAAGATATGAGAGTGATATCTGGTAGTGACTTCGATAGAGGAAGGCACAGAACATTTTAGATCTCACAAGAGCACCTCCAAAGTCATAATAAATGTGTCTAGGGTTTCCTTTATATACTAGAAGAAGTAGATCTAAAACCCTAATCTTTTTTGGGCTTGAACTGCTGTTTGGGCTGACTTAAAATTCTGCAAATCCGTGTTTTGATCAGTCAAGCCTGTTTCTCGATCGGTCAAACCAGGCAGATTTCGAATTTTTCTTTCTACAGTTTGTATGTTCTTGAATCTTGACTTGTATCACCTTGAGTATTGTCTAATAATACCTATAGACTCTAAGATCTATATCTAGATAAGTTTGTGTGCACGGTTTGCCAATTGTTCTAAACTATTAGAACCTAACAATCAATCAAAATTTCTACATTATTCATCACATATATTTGAAAGTGACTATCACCTAAAGAGTTACATTATATAACTCTCACATCTCCTAGAAAACAAGCTTGCAATCATGCATATATATATATATATATATATATATATATTTGCCTTATTGAATGCAGATTTTTATTTATTTTTTTTTTTAAGGCTACACCTTATTTTCTTTTTGTGCATGTGCTACACTTTTTCAAGTACAAAATCTTACAATATGCACTAAGGTGTTCATGATTGGCTAGTAAACAGTGGTGAGATGGTTATTTATGCCTTTCTCTTAGGATTTTTTAGCCCTTACAATCAAAACCATGTGACTTCAAAATCAAAATCATGTTATCTAAAACTATAAACAACTCACATGCAACATGTACTACATAGCTAAAACTAGCAAAGTGCATATAAAATAAGCTCATCAAAGCTAAACAAAGTAGACTGGCATGAAATGTAATCTTCAAATGGCTAACCTTAACAACACATCCATGATGTGTAATACAAAACAACAACAAAATCTTTTTGGATTTTTAAAAAATATTTTATGACCAGAACAAAAGCACACATTGTGTTAAATGAACAATGCAAAGCTATACATGATAGTGCTAAACTAAGCTATAGAGGGTACACAAAAAAGAAATATCAATTTCTTAATTAACCCATGAGTACCTATACAAACTAGTACATACTCACACAAAATCAGAAATAGCTTAACACTTATATAACACATACTATTCAAGTTTCTCATTAATGTCAAGCATGTTCTAAATCAAGAGAGAGATATTATAATTCATGTAATCTTCAAAACAAATAAATCAAGACACAAAATAAAATATTTTTGTCTTTTTGAAAAACTTTCAATGTTTTTGGATTTTTGAATAACCAAAACAACCTAAGAAAATAAAACAACCAAAAACAAAAAAAAAAAAAACATGTCCACAAACAATTGAAAGAATTAAATCAGGGACAAGTAAACAACACTCACCTTAGCAAGTCTTTTCTCACCCATATAACACGAGTCATCGGCTTTGTAGGTGAAAATCCATGAGAAGTAGAGTGTATTTGAGGGATTACACCAATCTTCTGAGAAAGACTGAAATCCTGCAAATTCCTTTCATAAGCCTTAAAAAGATCAATTGAAACAATAGTGTCCTTTTTATTCAAATCATCACAATAAAAAACAGTAAGACACTTAAAATTATCCATGATAATAGGGATCAAGGATCTCACTTAGGGCGTTAATCCAAATCAGAGTGAACCTACTCTGATACCACTTGTTAGGTTTTTGGATCCCTGTAAACTAGATTGTTTAACCTAATTAATTAACCAAGTGGATACTTATGTTTATTATTTAGATCTAGGTCAAACAAACATAAGTCATAAATGTAAAGCAGCGGAAATATAAAAAACAAAATGATATGATCACCCAGGAAAACTAAACTAGTAAAAAACCCGGGAATGATTTAACATAACTATCCTCAAGGTAAAAAGCAAATCCACTATAGAGAATCGAAGTTCACGATAAGACTTAGACCACTAACATCCTATTGCTACAAAATGTAGAACTTACTGACACGACCATGTGCAAGTTCCGAATTCACGGACTCCTTCTTTATTAGGCCTTTGCAACACAAGCACCCACACTTGTGACTTTAAGACTCCACTCAAAGGTTTAGCAATACAAACTCTCCTGTTTATGACTCCAAGACCACCCTTGAAGGTTTAGATCTTCAACTATTGTTGATCTTTATGCAGCAACTTCAGATCTATCGGTTCTAAAGATATGAGAGTGATATTCGTTAGTGACTTTGATAGAAGAAGGCATAGAACCTTTTAGATCTCACAAGAGCACCTCCAAAGTCATAATAAAACGTGCTTAGGGTTTCCTTTATATACTAGAAGAAGTAGATCTGAAACCCTAATCCTTTTTGGGCTTGAACTGCTATTTGGGCTGACTTAAAATTCTGCAGACCCGTGTTTCGATCGGTTAATTCTGTTTCTCGATCAGTCAAACCAGGCAGATTAAAAATTCTTCTTTCTGTAGCTTGTATGTTCTTGAATATTGACTTGTATCATCTTGAGCATTGTCTAACAAAACCTATAGAATCTAGGATCTATATCTAGGCAAGTTTGTATTCATAGTCTGCCAATTGTTCTAAACTTTTAGAACCTAACAAAAAGACACAGCAAGCATTACTCGCTCACAGTTGGTCTTAGTCCAATCCCTCTCAAGCCTAATTCAAATAAACAAGCTTCATTCCACTCACATTTTAAAACTAAACCCAACCTAAATTCAAAACAAAGCCCGGTCTTAAAATAAAACAAAAAGGCCCAAAATTTACTAAAGCCCACCAACTAGCACTTCACAAAAATTAAGAAAACCGCACCAAACTTTCTCAAAATTACATTTAAATCCTGAAACTCTTCCAAATTTACATATTAACCCTAAACTCCAAAAATTATTTTTCAACCCAAAACTCCAAAAATTTGCCTAAAATCACATTTTGACCCTCCAACTTTCATAAAATTACACTTAACCCAAAATTTTCCCAAACTTGCATTGTAACCTTAGACTTTTTTAAAATTATATCTTGACCCAAAACTTTCAAAATTACATCATAACCCTAATCTTTCTCAAAATTACATCTTGACCCTAAAACTTTTCCAAATTACACATTTAATACAAACTTTTGTAAAATTACATTTCAACCATTAAAAATTTTCAAAACTTTCACAAAAATCCCTACAATCCTAAAAATCACATTTGTACGTTTTTAGATCCCTTAAAACACAAGTTGTTTAACCTAGTTATTTAGCCAAGTGATCACTTAGGTAAATTATTCAAATCTAGGTCAACACAAGTAAATCATATCTTATAAACAATGCGGAAAATAAAGAACACAACGATATGATAACCCAGGAAAACTAAACCGGTAAAAAACCTGGGGAGGATTTAACTTAGCTATCCTTAAGGTAAAACAGATCCACTATGAAAGAATTGAAGTTATACAATAGCAACTTAGACCACCAACATCCTATTACTACCTCGAGTAGAAAACTTACTACCACAGCCACGTGACACTCCGAGTCCACAAACTACTTCTTTTCTTGATCCACAGCAACCACAAGTACTCCCACTTGTGTTTTACTTTAAGCTCTTGAAACAGCAACTGAAGCAATCACCAAGCTCTCGACATCAATCTTTATCTTGATAACCCTAAGTATGTATGAAGGTAAATACCTCTAGATCTCATAAAAAATTCACACACACAGCATATCAACAACATTTAAAATGTGCCTAGGGTTTTTCTTTTGTACTAGAAGCAAAACATAAAACCCTACACATCATATGGGCTTGGGCTGAGTTGGAAAATTCTGCAGAAAAACAATCTGCACGAGCTTCGATCGATCAAGCCTTGTAGAAATTGAATAGTAATTTCCTGTAGTTACTCGATTCCAACTTTACACATACACACACTTTGAGCAGCCTAAATCTAGACTAAACGTTTTGATCATAGTTTGCCAACATATACATATTGAAGTTCTAATACATTAGTTCCTAATTTCTTAAAACCTAACAACATTCAACCCCAAATTTTTTTCTAGAATTACAAAAAGGCCCTTAAAGTTCCAAAATTTCACAAAATTCCCTAAACTTGTAAGAATTGCAAAATCAACCCCATCTTCCTAATGATTACTATCCTCAATCTTGCCACCTCAACAATATCATATGTGTCATTGATTTCTTGCCTAGATTTATACTTTTGACCATCATGCATCTACATGCATACCCAAACGAAAAGCATAAATTATGTCAAATGAGTATCAATGCTCAAAATCAACCAAACCTGTAATCACCCATATAATATTAAATTAAAAATGAACAAGAAAATTACAATTTTAATACCATTTCAAACCTCATTTTGATTTATCTATTGGAACGAAGTATTTTCAATACTAGTGTATTGTTTTGAAGTTACCACTAAAATTCTAAATACCAATAAAGTTATTGAAAGCTCACTTAGTGTGTAAAATAATTGTGAATGTTTAGACCCCAAATTCAAAATATCCAAAGCAAGCTTATATTCAAACAATACATGTGCAAAATATGATATATAAGCAATAGCCATAAATGCAAACTACTCTAAGCCATAATTAATCACAAACACACCAACAATTAAAAGGAATAGAGTAGGGAAGAGAGAAGCAAACACAAAGATAACACTGAGATGTGTTATTGAAAAGGAAATCGAAGAACTCGGCAAAAAACCTTTCCGCCGCCCTCCAAGTGGTAAAATGATCCACTAGAAAATTAGTTGAGATACATGAATAGCAATAGACCCTCCAAGCCTAATCTAACCGATGCACCGAAGCCCTCCAAGCTTCATGCTCTAACAGGGTTACGCCTAACCTTGTCTTCTCTAGCTTTCCGGATCTTGCAATAAGCTCCATATTGCACTCGCCATCCTTGGCAACTTCCAATGCTTCCCAAGCTCCAAAAACACTCTCAACACTCTAAATGGGTGTGGGTTATGTTTGGGTACAAATCTCCTCTCAATGAGTATAACAATGGGAGAGGAAAGGGGAAGAGACTACAAAGATTTCTCTTTAAGAATGAGTAGTTCTCTCTCTAATAAGGTGAGTGTGTTGTAGAAACATTTCTTAGGGTTTTTTTTTTTCACAATAGGCTCCTTATAATTTCTATGAGTAATGAGGGTATATATAGTATGAGTGATGGGCAAATAAGCCACACTCAAAAATCCTCTAACCAGTGAAATTCGCGAGTCACTCGTGGGGCACTCACGGGTTGCCTGAGTAGCAAAATCCAACTGGTTCAACTAGCACATGACTCTTCAACTTCCACAGCTAGCACTTGATTCTTCAGCTTCTAGCATGTGCTCCTCATGTGACTATTAGCTGTCTTGATCAAATCTCCACCACTTAATACTAAACCCATTACAAATAACTCCCACAAAAATACAAGGAAATAAATTTATGCAATTACAACACTTTTGTCATGGAATAGGCCAACATTAATGTTATGAGAAAAATCATAACTTAACAATTATATATATATATATATATATGTTAGGTTCTAAGACTTTAGAAACTAAATGTATTAGAACTTTAATGTGTATTGTGTTGGCAAACCATGATTAAAGCTTAGAGTCTAGATTTAGGCTGCTCAAAGTGTGTTTATGTGTAAAGTTGGAATCGAGTGATTGCAGAATTTACTGGACTAAATCTGCAAGGCTCGATCGATCGAAAATTAGACTCGATTGATAGAGCCTCGTGCAGATTGTTTTTTCTACAGAATTTCCAACTCAATCCAAGCCTATATGACGTGTAACATAAAGCACTAGGAACATTACTACTTTGTCTTGATGTCTTTTGTACACACATGATTCATCAAGATTTTGTTCAAAACTAAATGACTTGATTGCTTGATCAAATCTGATGTTCCATTACCTATATGCTTGCTTAAGTCCATAAATGGATCTTTTCAACTTGCATACCATATGCTCTTGGTTCTTTCCTTTGAAACCTTCAGGTTACATCATATAGATTTCTTCTTCAAGATTGTCATTAAGAAATGCAGTCTTGACATTCATTTTCCAAATCTCATAATCATAATGAACAGCAATGGATAAGAGAATTCTAATAGATTTAAGCATTGTTACTGGTGAAAAGGTTTCTTCATAATCAATACCTTCTTTTTGTGTATACCCTTTCGCCATTAGCCTTACTTTAAAGGTTTCAACCTTTCCATCTATTCCTCTCTTCCTCTTGTAAACCCATTTGCAACCAACAGGTTTAATGCCATTAGGCACCTTTACAAGATCCCAAACATGATTGGAATACATTGAATCTAATTCAGATCATCTATATCATTCATTGCCTCTTCATAAGTGTAAGGATTAGATTCAGCTTCTTTTAAGATAACTTTATAAGTTTCTCCTAGACCTATAAATCTTATAGGTGGCCTAACAATCCTCCCACTATGATGAGGTACCTATGTACTAGACATCTCATGATTACTATCCTGTGGTGTATCTAATACAATCACATCATCCCTAGTTTCATCCATTAGTTGTTCAATTACAAGTTCATCTAATTCAGCCAAGACAACTTTACTTCTAGGATTAAAATTATTCACATAATCATCTTCCAAAAATTTAGCATGGGTACAAACAAACACTTTGTTATCCTTATGATTATAAAATAAATAACCCTTGGTTTCCTTTGAATAACCTAAAAACATGCATACTTCGGTTTTAGCTTCCAACTTATCAGACTTCCCTTTCAACACGTGTTAGACATCCCTAAATTTGGAGATATTTCATACTAGGCTTGTGCCCACTCCACAATTCCTTAGGTGTGTTGGGAACAGATTTTGATGAAACTAAATTTAAAATATGCATTGCAGTTTTTAGTGCATATCCCAAAAAAAAAAAAAAAACTGGTAAAGTTGAATAACTCATCATGGACCTAATAATTTCCAAAAGAGTCATATTCCTTCTTTCTGCTACACCATTTTTTTGGAGAGTTCTAGGTGCAGTTAGTTGGGATACAATCCCATTTTGAGTTAAGTAATCCTTGAAATCCCAAAGAAGGTATTCACCACCATGATAAGATCAAATGGCCTTTATGTGTTTACCCAATTGATTCTCAACTTCAACCCTAAACTCTTTGAACTTTTCAAAGGCTTCGGACTTCCGTCTCATCAGGTACACATAACCATATCTTGAGTAATCATCGATAAAAGTGATGAAGTACTCATAACCTCCTTTTACTTGGGTTGACATAGGACCACATACATCCGTATGAACTAATTCAAGCAACTCTTGGGCTCTTCTACCTTTTGCATTAAAAGGTCGTTTGATCATTTTACCTTCCAAACAAGATTCATAAACTAGAAATTCATCAAAGTCCAGTGGTTCTAAGAGACCATCTTTAATCAGTCTTTGAATTCTGTTTGGATTAATATTACCCAAACACAAGTGCCAAAGATATGCATCATTATTAGAATGAAACTTTCTTTTTAATGATTTTACATGAGAATTATTATCTAATTCAGAATTATATAATTCATGCTTATCAAGAGTTAAAATATAAAGACCATCAACAATATTGCCAGAACAGATAAACACGTTACCCTTCTTTATTACAAAATTGTCTTTCAAGATAACACAATATCCATGTTTACCTAAATAAGTTGTAACAATTAAATTCCTACGAACATTAGGTACATATAAATAGTCTTCCAATATTAAAACCCTAGACTTAAAGCATATATTAAACACTCCAACTGCTACAACTGGAATTCTTCTCCCATTAGCCAAAGTAAGAAACAAGTCCCACTCATTCAGCTTTCTGGTCTCCTGAAACCCATGCATAGAATTGCAAATATGATTAGTACAACCTGAATCCATACACTAGGAATCCGTGGGATTTTGTACTAAACATATTTCAAGGATGAATGAACTTTTCATACCCTTATTATTGGCAGCTTTGAATTTTGGACAATTCCTCTTCCAATGTCCTTTCTCACCACAATGGAAACACTTTCTTTTGGTTTTCTTTCCTTTGTTGGCAACTTCTAAGACAATTTGTTTACCATCTTGCTTGGTGAAGTCCTTCTTCTTCTTACCCTTATCTTTTGACTTAGGTTGAGAAGTAGAAGCTTCAGCCATATTGGCATCAACACTAGATGTACCAAGGATGCCTTCTGCCACTACCAATTCATTCATTAATTCAGACAATGAATAAATCTTTTTGTTTATATTATAATTAAGTCTAAATTCCTTGAATGATTCTGGTAGTGACTAGAGTATCATATCCACTTGGGATTCTCCATCAATATCGGCACCTAAAACTTCCAGTGTATTCAGATTAGAGATCATCTTAAGACAATGCTCCCTCATTGAAGTGCCATCAATCATTTGGTATTGTAAATTTGCCTCATAGTTTCTTACATTGCAAAACAGCCTTGCTCACCAAACATCTCCTTCAGACTTATCATTATGTCCGAAGCTAGTTATACATCTTGCATTTGACGCTGTAGAACATTTAATATGAATGCTAGGATACAGCACTTGGCCATTTCATTAGATTTCTGCCAACAACCATATCGCTATTTTTCCTTAAGAGGAGCATCTAATGATGGAAAGCTAGGACATGGTTGAGTATGCACATATTTTTGCTCTTCAGCAGTAAGAACAATGTCGAAATTTCTTTTCCAGTCAACATAGTTGGATCCAGTCTATTTGTTTTGATTAAGAATTGTAACAAGTGGGTTAAATGATGTCATGATCAAATCTGAAAACAATAAACATGAATATAATAAGTAAACTGGATATTATCAATTTAGCATATAAACATATAGCATGAAACCTTAATAAAACCATAATATACTATATGCAACGACAACCCAATCCATGTCTATAATTCCCTGGTAGCAAGTTTATTATAAACACATTAATTGATTGAGAATTATTCTCATTATTAGTGCTATCATGATAACTCTTATCAAACACTAATAATATGCCGTATTAACTTTAGCCTCTAAGTAATAATTACATAGCTCCTTTAGGAGGTTAACATTACACTTAGTCTAGTGTACACCATTATCTAAAATCATGTGTAGCCACATTTCATCTTCGTTATAGTGTTTAAGCTTGTAGTACCATGAAACAAAATACCCTTCTTTAGGATCACAAGGCATATATGCCAAGACGAGGTGCTTGTCCACACTACTTTAAACGGGTAAGTTCAATCTTGTAGTACTATAAAGTAAACACCCTCGATCACTGCTCAATCGATCGAAAAAGAAAATTCAATTGATCGACTAGCAATCGAATATCAATCGAATAAAACAGATTGGTCACTGTTTCACTTGATCAATCGAATGTAATTTTCGATCAATCGAATCTCGTGAAACCTGAATTTTTCAGAATTTTTCTAAGGTAGTTTTCAATGGTTTTTCATGAACAAACAACCATCGTATGAACATAATAGACAGAGATTATATCAAAATTGAAGTGTGATCTCTCAATCATCATTTAATCTTCACTCCAATTCCACTAGCCCAAGAAGTGTGATCTCTCAATCAGTTTATATGAATGTGTTCAAGGGAGAATTAGAGAGTGTCCAACACTCACTTACAAACCATTTCATTCTATTTTAAAATTCTATACGTTTCTCTCCTTATAACTGATTATCTAATTGAGCTAGCCTTTTGGACCTTTCCAATTTGGCTTTAGTATGTGACTTGGAGTGGGACTAAAAGGGAACAAATAAGACTCTAGCTCTAATGGGCCTTGGCCTTTTTCTGTCAACTCTTGACAAGTCTAAAGTTACCATTAATCATACTTAACACTACTATATAAATATAATTGCACTCTAGGCCTTATTAATAAATTATATCCCAAGCCTTTATTATACATGCAACCCCTTCATAAAATATTTGTAGTAATATAAAGTTATGAATGTAGACTGTCATTTTGAAGATTACTACAGCTTAATCCTTAAGTACCCAACTTAATCATTTAACTTATTCATATATATTTATGAAATCCAATTTCATAAATATATACTTTAGTAACTCCTTAATAAAGTAGTTAGGCCTAACACTCTGAAAAACAGAAACCATTAAACTTATCTCTAAGGAATATTTTCTATCTCCGCGAAGAGATTATGAATTCCATCTTGAAAATATATATTTCATTAATACTAAATGTGGCTGCCCAACATACTGAGATTTTGATTGTGACTTTAGATCTCACTTTTGATATATCAAAGCAACCTACACTTCATGATCAAGTCCATTATTCTCTCAGGATTAAAAGTTCATGTAAATAAAAGTCGTGAGATTTATTATTAATTTGACAGTCGTTAGGAGAATAATAAATCTCACAGCGATCCAGTTCAATATGCCTTAACTCTTAAAACATATCAACATATTAACTAGAAGTCTCCATTTCCATGATTGAGACAAATCATCTTAGTTGATATGTTATAGTCTTCGTAGATGAAATGCCCAATTTCATAACCAACTATGAGCTAAAAATTCCGAGTTTACAAAGAACTTGTGACTTATATCTTCTGTGACTAAATCACATAAATCACATACTATGCATCTCATGGACTATATGATAATGTCCAAATATTTATGTTACCATTATTTTAGATAATAATAAAACAACTTTATTAATCACAACATTAAGTTATACATAAAGTTATACATAATGTCATACATAGTATCATACAATAAGATTTAAGGGCATTAATCCTAACATTATCTCAGGGCATTAATCCTAACATTATCTCCTCTTGATTTTGCCTCAGTTTGTTCTTTGCAATTTTACAGCAACAAAGGACTTTCATTCATATGAGTACCATTCTTAAAGCTGTGGACGACTCAAGGGCAAAAAAGGTGATGTGCATACAAGCTTTAAAGGGGAAGAAAGGTGCAAGATTAGGAGAAACAATAGTTGTATAAGTCAAGGAAGCCCATTCAAATGGAAAAGTCAAGAAAGGAAAGGTTGTATATAGTGTAATTGTGAGTGCTGCCATGTGAAATTGAGCAAAGAGTTACTTATGCAACTTTTGTACAAGTGATAAGAGTTTCTTATGTATTAATAAACAAGATTCTTTCTTCTTTTCTTTTCTTTTTTTTTTTCTTTTTTTTTTTCTTTTTCTGATAAATAGCAAACAAGATTCTTGGTAGTTTACACCTCTATGATTTCCAATTTTCCATTCAAGACTTGCATTAAGAGTAGTAAACACCGTTTTCTTCTTCTTTTTTTTCTTTTTTTTTTTTTTTTTTTTGGTTGGAGTTCAAGTTCATTTGACAAAATACTAAAATTACAGTGTTTTGAATAAATAAGAGCTAAAAACACCATTTTTTTTTTTTTATCTTCTTTTGAAGAAACTATGAGAGCAACAGTTGGAACATAAAAACTAAATTGGTACTACTTGGCTTAGTGACATCAACTATGGAAACAAGCATTTTCACAAACACCTTAAAGGCAATCTTTCAATAGGAAGCTCATATGGACTAAGCAATATAAATTTAAACTTTGATTTACAAATTCACACAAATTCAACAAATTATATATAAACATCAAATACGAGACCCAATTTGTACTTATCAGTTATCACACACCCTTAGACCATTTCAAAGCATACCCATAAGCCATCTTTGTACTTATTTGTTATTCTGTGTGAATATGAGAATTTATTACCATCAAAATCATTGAAAAAAGAAGAAGAAAAAGAAATGACATATTAATCATGACCAAAGTGACCAAACAACCACAAGAACAAATCCAAAGAGAATAAGAAGATGGGATAGAATTTCAACCAAGCATAAACCCTTTTGCTACACAACGGTGAGAGAGAGGGGAAATTCTTAGCTTGCTGACCTCATAGATCTCATCAAGCTTGGGCCTGAAGTGAGTGATATAATAGCTGAAAGAGGAGAGGTGGGCTAGAGAATGGAGACATAGAGCAAGTTCTTGGAGTTTGATGCACAATGAAAAATGAAATTTGAGAGCTCTAAATTCTGAGTTCTAAGTTTTGAGACTGGAAAATTTCATTAACCCGCCCAATTCACTTCTAAATTTTGAATTTGACGAGGTTAACAGACGTCAAGGTGGGTGGTGTTTTTTAGCTGATGTGGCACAAAAGTCTATGTAAGCAAATTTTAGTAAGGTGTCTTAACACTATTGGGTGGGACTACAAGGTAAGCTTGCTGACCTTGTAGTCCCGGACTAGCTAAGAATTTCCCCAACTAAGGTATGTAACTTCTGAAAAGAATTTGGATTGGATTCCTTTTCCCCACTTGAAAAGTCAATGGTAAGTTGCCATTGGCAAACCAACCAACAAGTGTAGAAAATGGAAGAAATTTCACACGGGACCTTCGAGGTATTAGAAGCACTATCATGGTTAGTTGATTAGGGGTCAATGGTAGCTCAAACAAGAAGAATAGAAATGGAAGAGTATTAGCTGTTCAGATATCCTTATCACCACCACATAGAGTTATGGAAAGTGTTGGTGCAAACACAATAATAACGAAAATAACACAATGAGAAACTGAATAGTACTTCTGAATATTATTAATTCAATACAAAAAATTACACAACACTATTTGGACTAAGGCATGGCATTCGCTCTCTTTAAGGAGATTCAAGCCCTTAGTTGGCTATACTTTGTAATCGGTGCAGATTGTCTCTGACTTGTCTCCCCCAAGATACAACAACCCAACAAGTGTCATATGGCTAGAACAACTTTTGCACAAAGTATTCAAGCCCAAAGCTCCACCAGAAAGAACACTCTTCCTTGCCAAGAACCTCTCTATTTTTTTACCTCTCTATTTTTTTTTTTTAGTGTATGTTGCAGTAACTTGGATTGGGTAATGGAGTATTAATTCGGGCCATTTACTCACCAACGGATATGGTAATTACTCTGAATGGGTTGTCAAGTAGGAGGATCCAAGAGACTGATTCATTTCCAATTTTGATACCTCCACCCTTCACCTCCCCCTTGCGCACGTATCTAGCCCAATATTTGAGACAATTCATGTTACCCCATTAATTATCACAATTAAAAAGAACAAAATAGTCTCTCTCCTTTTCAATGTGGGATTAAACATTTTCACTAACTCCTCATCTTCCATATTCACTCTCATATCTTTACATTTATGTTGTAACATTTATTCATTTTAATTATTTAATATTAAAATACTCCAACAATCCCTCACTCATTTTAATATTAAATTTTTTAGTTAAAGAGAGATTACCGGGCAAAGACGGGTCACTATGCATCATGAAGGTGTGCTCTGCTTTGAACCTTCACTTAGTAAAACAATGATCTTAACTCTAGAGTCGTAGTGGTCTCCGACTTGAACTAGGACTGCTTTAGGGAAATTAAGCATCATTGCTTACACATAACAGCCTAAGTGTTGACATGAGCTTTTATAGTTAGCACTTTACGACCGTGTGCTGATCTAGGTTTTATGAGTGTATTTGAGATTAAGTCCAAATCTCATAGGGAGCGACCCTACCCCCACACTCACATAGGTAAAATTTTGTCAAGGGTGCTCCTGTAATTCTGACACCCCACTCATTCGAGCTACAAATTTCATTAAGAGTTTTTTTTTAACTTAACCTCTCCACATTACAAGATAAATGCAGTTACATCATAGGGATGAACAATTAAAAAATTATTTACAAAATAAATTATTTAAAAAAAAAATAAATAGTGCGTTTCTTACGAACATCGTATGATTCGTTTTTCCCATTAAACCCAATTCTCAAGATCTCTTGTCCTAGGGTTGGGTATCCTCATACATGGCTCATGATTCTATGGACTTTAGTCCCATCCCCCTCGATGTATTCCAGACTCTATCTTTTGCCAAGGCCTTGGTAAATGGATCTACAAGATTATCATTAGATTTAATATAATCCACAGTTATGATGCTACTACTCAAATAAGATTGCACGGTACTGTGCTTTCTTCTTATAGGTCTGGATTTATCTTTGTAGTAATGGTTTTTAACTCTACCAATTGTAGTAGTGCTATCACAATGAATTAATATAGGTGGAATTGGCTTTTCCCAAAGTGGAATTTCATACAACAAATCTCTAAGCCAATTTACCTCTTCACTATTTGAAGCTAATGCTATTAATTTAGCTTTCATTGTTGAATTAGCAATTATTGTTTGCTTTTTAGATTTCCAACAAATAGCACCACTACCTAAGGTAAAAATATAACCAGTGGTAGAGAGAGAATCACCTGACAAAGTATTCTAATCGACATCACTAAAAGCTTCAATCATAGCAAGGTACTTTTCATAAAATAAGCCATAGTTTTTGGTACCAATTAAATATCTCATAACTCGCTCAATAGCTAGCCAATGATCTTTACTAGGCTTGCTAGTAAATCTGCTAAGCACTCCTACTGCATATGCAATGTCAGGTCTAGTACAATCAGTAGCATAACGTAAACTACCAATGATACTAGCATAATCCTTTTGATTAAAAATCTCATTATTATTTTTCACAGGAAATAAATGAACACTAGAATCAAAAGGAGTAGCTACACTTTTGTGATCATGAAAATTATATTTTCTCAATATTTTCTCAACATAATGTGATTGATCAAGATATATTCCATCACATGCTTTTGTAATTTTCATGCCCAAAATAAAATTAGCCTCACCAAGATCTTTCATATCAAAATGGCTTTTAAGCATATTTTTTGTCTCATTTATAACATGCATATTTGAGCCAAAAATCAACATATCATTCACATAGAAGCTAATAATAACATGTAAATTATTCCATGATTTAGAATAAATACATTTATCACATTCATTTGATTTATAACCATTCTCAATCATGCAGGAATCAAACTTTTCATGCCACTGCTTTGGTGCTTGTTTTAAGCCATATAGGGATTTAGTTAGCTTACATACCTTGCTCTCTTGTCCAGGCTCTACAAAGCCTTCAGGTTGATCCATATAAATCTCTTTCTCTAGGTCCCCATTTAGAAAAACAATTTTTACATCCATTTGATGAATTTTCAAATCAAAACTTGTAGCAATAGCAATTAACAATCTAATAGATGTAATTCTTGTTACTGGAGAAAAAGTATCAAAGAAATCAAGATCAGCTTTTTGTTTAAAGCCTTTTGCAACAAGTCTAGCTTTAAACTTATCTATTGATCCATCCGGTTTCAACTTTTTTCTAAGGACCCATTTACAACTTATGGTCTTACAACCCGGTGGAAGATCTACTAATTTCCAAGTTCTATTAGAAATTAGAGATTCCATCTCATCATTTACAGCCTCTTTCCAAAATATAGCGTCAGGTGATGTTAAAGCCTCTTTTAAGTTTTGAGGATTTTCCTTAATGTTAAAAACATAATAATCAGGACCAAAATCCTTTTCAACTCTAGCTCTTTTACTCCTTCTAGATTCCATTTCAAAATTTTCTTGATTTTGTAAATGTGAAGTAGAAGAACTAGGTTGTGACAAAATATTTTCTTTACCCCCACTATTTTTCAATTTAAAAGGAAATTTTTCTTCATGAAAAATTACATCACCAGATTTAGAAATTATTTTGTTTTCAAGATTAAAAAAATCTATAAGTTGCACTATTAATCACATAACCAAGAAAAGTACATGTAGTAGCTCTTATACCTAATTTAGGCATTTTAGGGTCAGTAAGCCTTACATAAGAAGAACAACCCCATACTCTCAAATATCCCGAATTTGGCTTATGTCCTTTCCACAACTCAAAAGGTGTGGTATGTGACTTTTTATGTGGCACCCTATTCAAAACATGACATGCAGTTAATATAGCTTCACCCAAAAAAAGTAAAGGTGCACTGGATTCAATTACCATGGCATTTGTTAACTCAATTAAAGTTCTATTTTTTCTTTCAACCACACCATTAGAAGCAGGTGAATATGGTGCAGTAGTTTCATGGATAATTCCCAAAGACTGAACAAATGAGTTGAACGCACTTGATTCATACTCACGGCCTCTATCACTTATTATTCTTTTTATTTTTCTATTGAATTGATTTTCAATTTCTTTTAAAAAATCTTGAAATTTTTCAAAAGCATCACATTTATTTTTCAACAAATAAATAGTTGTATATTTTGAGAAATCATCAATAAAAGTGATAATATATCTATTTCCTCCACGAGTTAAAATTCCCTCAAATTCACATAAATCGGAGTGAATTAACTCAAGCAATTCAGTATTTCTTACAACATTTTTATAAGGCCTTTTTGTAATCTTAGCTTGACTACAAGTTTCACATTTTTCAAAATCTTTTGATAGTCTTGGAATTAATCCTAAACTACTCATGATTCCCACATATCTACTATTTATATGACACAAATGAGCCTGCCAAAAATTAATAGAAGAAAGCATATAAACTGAACTGGTAGATGCTTTATTATTCTTAACATTCAATTTAAACATTCTATCACAAGCATAACCCTTACCCACAAATAATCTCTTTTTAGTGATTACAAAATTATCAGATTCCGCAGTTTGCTTGAAGCCAGCCTTGTTAAGCAAAATACTTGAAATCAAATTCTTCATCATGGACGGAGTGTAAAGTACATCTTTCAAAGTTAGCACATGTCCAGAAATGAATTTCAATTCAAGCTCACCTATCACACCCCAAACCCCAAAGGGTCCAAAGCATGAGAAAGATGTCTCAAAGTACCTGTAGATTTTTCCTTTTCGACAATCCAACCCACAAAAATCATATCAAGTACCAACATCAAAAATTATCATAATAACTCCATTGAATATACTCTCAAAGTAAGTCCGAGCTCTAAGCATTAATTACAAGGACTATTGGCCACAAAAGAATAGAGGTCTGAATAAATAATTACATATCATCAGCTTGTCCCGTCAGTGGGAATAACGTCACAACCACTATAATATACAAAAGAATGAGTCAAGCCTATTCTAAGATGTACATCATCTAATATCTTCACTACAAAAATTCAGCCTCCATCAGCAGTTAGTCTAACTACTGTTAGCCACCAAAAAGTTGTCTCAAAAGATTGTTTCCTACTCTAAAAAGTTTATAAAATAATGGGATGAGACAGAGCCCAGTAAGTAGCATAATTAATGGGAGTGGGAAAAATGCAAGTTTCATCTCCAATAATAATAATATGACAAGAATAATTTAATAATGAAACACAAAGTTTCTCAAATAAATACCTTGAAACTATATATTATAATATGTGAGCACCAACAATATAATTTCCAAAGCCATAATATCTAACATAAGGTAAATTATCACAAATATACCACACTACCATAGAGACAGGTCAGGGGATCCACCCATTCACAACTGGCATGACATTGTCTTCTTTGGTATGCAGACTCTTGGCTCCATGGACAGCAGCCTCACCCATACCCTCAAGGTTTTTCTCTCCCCCCAAGGGCAGCAGAAAGAGCGCGTCAAATAGGACCTCTCTTGCATGTGGTCTCTTGGCCACATGGGCAGCAACCTCACCCACACACAATCAAGGAACCTCTTCCCCCTATAGGTAGCAGGGAAGAACGTGTCATCCAAAGTGAAAGAGCACTGACCTGGATTTGATTCCATTGTCATGAAAACTATGGAAACCAAATCGGTGATCACTGGGAAATCACACACGACATGGTGTTCAAACCACATAAAGCTCACAGGTTACATATACTTTGAAACACATAATTTATGTCTAGGTAATTTCAGAAAAACCTTAAATAATCTAACTTCTACAAAGTTTGTAAAGTTTTCAACTTCTACAAAGTTTGTAAAGTTTTCAACTTCATTCTTGTCAAGAGATTTTCTATCAATTTCCCACATAACAAGACAAGATAAACATCTTTAAATTTTATAATATATCATAAAATCCATGATTTCCTTATCAAAGATTAAATAAAAGATGCTCATTTTTCTATATTAACAATTCATGCATTTCCTAAATGCAATACCAAATATGATGCATTTTCATATATAATCATATAGACATATATATATATATATATATATATATATATATATATATATATATATATATATATATTAAGGTTACGACACAGTAGTTTTTAGGAAAATATAGTTTCCATAGGTAATTTCAAAAAACGTGTCTAACCCAAAAACAATATTTATGTAATATGGTTATTTTTCAAAATCTCATTAAAAAGCTACTTATCTCGCAACCGCAAAAGCCTAATTCTCCAAGCTCCAAGGAGATTAGCTTGAACCTAAAAAATATCAAGTAAACCTATCACAATAAGCATAGAGCTTGAAATTGTATCTAGCTACAATTTAGGAATTGCCAAATGAGTACTTAATTAGGCAAGCCTAGTATTTAACCTCATCAATAATAATATATTTCCACTTCCAAAGTTTCTCAACAAATTGATTCACAAGGCATAAACTGCAATTTATAAAGTTAACCCATTTAATATCATCTCCAACATTATGACTAGCTTCCATAAAATTTACACTACATCATTAAGAGACCCATGAAAGCAAAATCAAAATATCCTCCAAGACAAGAAATTTAGAGTTTCAACTAACTCCAAATAAACCCAATGGCAATGGAAAATTAGATTTACAAACCATCACATGTTATAAGTCAAAACCCCTAAATTTTCCACCATAAATAAACCTTATGTAGTCATCATTAGCACAAACCATATATTCACTCATCAAATAATTCCACCAATACAAAACCCATACATACAAACACATAAATATCACTCCCAATGCTCATAAATCATATGAGTATCATTATTAAAGCTTAGATAAAAATAACCTCAAGCAAAAGTGTCAAACCCACCAAAAAGATTAGAAATTTTTACCTCAAAAAAGGATGTGAAGGTGTTTATGGGTTCATAACAATTTTCCGGTGATTTTTCTGGAAAAACTATGGTGGAAATGGTGGTGGTGGTGGTGTGGAAGTGCCGGTGGAGAGGATGAGAGTACAGAGGAGAGTATGAAAGAAAACAAAAAAAAAAAAAAACAAAAAATGAAAAGAAAGAAAGGCAGAGAGTGAGCCGGCCAAAGAGGAGATAAGATGGAGTGATTGTGTGGTGGGTAGTGGGGTTAGGTGGGGCATGTGGGAACCCAAAAAATCTGATCTTGACTTTTCCTTTTTTTTTTTTTTAAAAAAAAAGGCTGACTGGGACGTTACATCACCACTCCCAAGAACCTTGGTTTTGCTAGAGTCACCAAGCATAACAGTTTTTTCTTCTTCAAAAGGAGTGTACAACTTGAACTAATTTTTGTCATAGCAAATGTGCCTATTAGTACCAGAATCTGCCCACCACCCTTCAACATATTGCATCATATTGATGTCTGTAATCATAAACACTAGAGGCTCTTTGGTTATGTTAGCCTGCGGGACAGATTCACGTTTTCGAAATTTGCAAAATCGAGCAATATGCCCACTCTTGCCACAAACAAAACAGGATCTATTAAATTGATCTTATGAAGGGGGTCCTTGGTTCTTATTGTAATTTTTATTCGAGTTTCTCCTTCCTTGAGATCTATTATTATTTTTAAAGGCTCTTTTTTTAGGCTTCAATTGATCATTTCTAGGAAAATGATTTTTGGGCATATTATTATTGGATGAAATAAGGTTTACTTTTGTGGTGAAATTACCATTGCTTTCTTGTGTCATGAGTGCATCTTGTCTTCTAGCCTCCTCCTCCACACGGATGTGTGTGATCAAAGTCTCTAAGGATGTCTTCTTTTGTTTATGCTGCAAAGTCTTTTGGAACTCCCTCCAAGATTGTAGTAGTTTATCAATTATGCCAGCTACCACCAAATTGTCTCCAATCTTTATGCCTTTGGATCTCAATTTTGCTACAATCATTTGGAAGTCTTGTGCTTGATTCACCACCAATTTTCCATCCACCATTTGGTAACGGAAAAATCTACTAGCAGCATACTTCTTTGCACCTGCTTTCTCGGTATCATACTTGCTTTGTAAAGCTTTCTAAATTTTCTTAGCAGAATTATAAGTTGTATCATAGTAATCATAGAAATAATCGGCAAGACAATTCAAAAGATAAGAGCGACAATTATATTAATCTTTTGTATACTTATCTATTTTTTCTTGATGGAGACTATATTCTTCCTCACTCATCTCATCGGTAGGAACTTTTGATGGATTCTTGTTAGTGAGGATGTAGGAGACTTTGAGAAGACTCAAGTAGAAGAGGACCTTTCATTTCCTTTCCACCTCTTGAAGTGGGCTCCCTTAAAGCGAAAGGGCTCGTTAAGATCTCCAACAGTCTTATTTGGTTTCTCTTATGTAGGCTCCATGTGTTGAATCTCCTTAAAATTGATGGTGTAAACACAATAATAATGGAAATTACACAATGAGAAACTGAATAGTACTTCTGAATATTATTAATTCAATGCGAAAAATTACACAACACTATTTGGACTGAGGTGTGGCACTCGCTCTCTTTAAGGAGATTCAAGCCCTTGGTTGGCTAAACTTTGTAACCGGTGCAGACCGTCTCTGACTTTTCTCCCCCATGATACAACAGCCCAACAAGTATCATATGGCTAGAATAACCTCTGCACAAAGTATTCAAGCCCAAAACTCCATCAGAAAGAACACCCTTCCTTACCAATAACCTCTCTATTTTTTTTTAGTGTATATTGCAGTAACTTACCTCCACCTTTCACCTCCCCCTTGCGCACGTATCTAGCTCAATATCTGAGACAATTCATGTTAGCCCATTAATCACCACAATTAAAAAAAACAAAATAGTCTCTCTCATTTTCAACATTTATTCATGTTATTTATGTTAACCCATATTTTCCATATTCACTCTCATATCTTTACATTTATGTTGTAACATTTATTCATTTTAATTATTTAATATTAAAATGCTTCAACAGAAAGTTTCTATATATGCATTAACTGTTTCATGCACCTAAACAGGGGCGGAGCCACGTTGCCCCTTGGGGGGGCCGTGGCCCCTGCAAAAAAAAAAAAAAAAAAAAAAAAAAAAGAGTCCACCAACCTATATAGAAATTTTAATTGGCCCCCCCAATGATGTAAATCCAGCCCCCCCTCCCATTTCTGTTCAATTCACTCCTAGGCCCAGCATTCTTTAGTTTCAATTGTAGGCCTCTTTTATCCCCTAATAAAACAAAACATGGCCTACTTATATTTAAATACCCAAAGGCACTACCCAACAAAATAACACTTTATCACCCATTCTCAAACTCAAAATCAAAACCCTTTCTTTAGCTATTTTTTTTTTATTCTCTTTTTGTCTTTTGTGTACACGCCACTGCCCACTCCACTGATACCAGCAACTCCTAAACAAAACAAAATCTCAGCTCAGCCTTCCTCTCAAACTCAGTCCTCACGATCCCAAAAAAAAAAAAACCTAACCATTATTTTCTTTCTTCTTGCTTTCTTAAAATAAATCATTCAGAGGGTGAGTTTTCAGTTTTCTTTTTTTTCTTCAGCACTACACCTTTATCTCTTTTTAGTGTTTTTTTTTTTTTTCTCAACTATATACACTTACTTAAATATTCACATGCTCTTTAATTTTTCATAGATTTTTAGAGAAATATATGATTGAAGGCATAGGGAGGTTGTTTGTGATGAGTCTTGAAGGGAAGATCTACTAGGCATTGCTACACCCACACGGCCCACACCTCGTCTTTGCACTTTGTGAAGACAAAGTTTCAAAGGTAAATTTTTTTTTTTTTTTTTTGATTTATTACCTATTTTTGATTAATTAGATATCATGTGGCAGTGGGCGTTGTTAAATTGTTTGGTTTATGTTGTGTACTTGTGTGTTTAATTTTTGCTTTTGTTAGTTTAATTTTTGCTTTTGTTTGAGGGGTTATTCTTAATTTAAAAAAATTAAAATACCGGAAAATTTTAATAATAGGAATGATGATGGGTTGATTGTTTAAATTATAGTGGAATTTTGTTTTTTCTTGAGTATGAATAACATCCATATAACTAAATAAAAATTTCTAATTAAAATTTTATTTTTTTAAAGTTCTTTTCTGGTTAATATGATAGTTTATATAGAAAATGAAATTGTTGGGAATTTCACCATGGAAATGATTATAGATGAATTCTATTCTATGAAAAATCGTCGTCAGGCATGATTTTGATGTGAAATGTTTTTTTTGTGTGGATATTTTTGTATATGTCTATAGTAAACTAGACAGTTTTTGTATGTTCATTAATGTGTAAGATATATCAAAATTCAAATTTCATATTCAATAGCCTTATAAATTATGTTTTTTATATCAATACTTCGAATCGGCCCCCCATGTAAAAATTCCTAGCTACGCCCCTGCACCTAAAGTACGTAAATGAAGAGAAAACAATGGCCACTCCAATGAAATGATATGTTCAATAGAGTGAGAAGGGAGGCAAATTAAATGGCAAGAGTTTGTGGTAAACTTGGTCATCAACAAATTGATCCCCTCACTGTCCGAAGAGACCGAATTGTTGAAGGGCGTACATAGAGAACTTGCAAACGTAAAAAATGAACTGGAGTACATCCGGGCATTTCTTAAGGATGTAGATGCAAGGGCAGAGAATGAAGACAGCAGCAACGTAGTAAAACTCTGGGTTAAATAAGTACAGGAAGTTGCTGAGTGCATTGAAGATGTCATAGACGATTACAAATTCCATGTCGCACAGCATTATCAAGATCAACAAAATGGACTCAGGTTTCCTCCAAAAATATGCACGCTTGATTTAAAGTCTTAAACATCAAGATTGATAACATCAAAACATCACTCTGCCAAATCAAGGAAAGAAGTGAAAGATACAATTTCAAAGACCGAGGATCAAGTAGCAACACAGAAAATTTTACATGGCATGACCCTCGGGTGGCAGCTCTTTTCATTGGTGATGCTGAAGTTGTAGGTATTGATGTTTCAAGAGATAAAGTGATAGTTTGGTTGGTAGAGGATACATCAGAAATTACAGCAATTTCAATTGTAGGCATGGATGGTCTTGGCAAAACCACTCTTGCCAGGAAAGCTTTTGACAGCCATAGAGTGAAACAACACTTTGATTGCCTTATTTGGATCACAGTATCCCAATCATACAAAAAGGAGCAGCTGCAAAGAAATGATAAAGCAATACCATAAGGCAATGTGGAGACTGCAGCTGAGGAGATCAATAGCTTTAGTGAGATTTCACTCATCACCAAACTGAGGGAATGTCAGCTAAATCACAGGTGCGTTGTTGTTTCTGATGATGTATGGAATATTGAGTTTTGGGGGTTTATATAGGATGTTTTTCCTGATGATAACAAAGGCAATAGGATAATAGCCACAACGCGTAAATATAATGTTGTTTCTTCTTGCAAAGAACTTTCAATTGTTCGTATTCATGAAATGCTACCTTTACCACTAGATAAGGCCATGGAACTCTTGTAAAAAGACATTCAAGTACTCTGTCCTTGAGGGAAATTGTCCCCCGGAGTTGGAGAACTGTCTGTTGACATTGCTTCAAGATGCAAATGGTTACCACTTGCTATTGTGGCTATTGGTGGTCTCCTGTCGACCAAAGAAAATACTCAATCTGAATGGAAAATCTTTAATGATAATCTTAGTTTTGAGCTAGAAAACAATCCACATCTTACAAGTGTCAGAAATTTTTTTTCCTTCAGTTATCACAATCTACCTTACTACCTTAAATCATGTTTCTTATACTTTGGTATGTATCCTGAGGACTATTCTATAAAATCTTCAATACTGTTTAAACATTGGATAGCCGAGGGTTTTGTAAAGGAAGATTGGAAAGGCAAGACATTGGAAGAGGTTGCAAAATAATTTTTAACTGAGCTCATTCATAGAAGCTTCGTTCAAGTTTCCACTCTAAGCGTTGATGGGGATGCTAAATGTCATCATATTAATGATTTGATGCATGAGATCATCCTCTCAAAAATGCAGAGTTAAATTTCTGTCAAGTTATGGGAAAAGAAGACTTGAATTTCCATGGGAAGAGTCAGCGCTTTGTCAATTAATAATTGTAGCAATGAGGTTCTTAATCATAGTCATGGAAACGGCACAAACAGATATAGATATCCTCTTTCCATTCTTTTCTTTGATACTTGAGAGGGAAATAAGTTGGGAGAAGTTAAAGGGAACTTTCTTGGAAAAGGCATTGCAAGTGGGCACTTTTTAAGGTTACAAATTCTAAATCTTGAAGGTGTTTACAGACCTTGATTGCCCAATAACAAAGGAGAGTTAATTCATTTGATGTATCTAGGCTTAAGGAATACTTCCTTAGATACTATGTCATCATCAATTGGAAACTTACTGAACCTTCAAACTTTGGATCTACAGCATACACTTATATGGACTGTTCCTAGTTCAATACAAAAATTGCCAAAACTTAAGCACCTATACATAAGCAGAGGTCATTTTGTGCATTATATAAGTGGGGATTGCTTGAGCAGTCTACAAACATTGAAGGAAGCATTTGTAGATGGGATCAGCTCTCTCAAGAATATCCTGGACAAGTTTATCAACCTGAGAGACTTGCAACTGATACTTCGGTTGGATCCATCACAGCAAAAGAAAGTGATGGAGCATATTGTGACACTGAGACAGCTTCAACTGAACACAAATTTTTACTTGCTTGGACCTGGAGATCTAATGTTGGAGCCTTTGTCAGGCCTTAAAAATCTGTCCCGCCTTCAATTGTATGGAAGAATAGATAATCCATCAATCGTCATAAATAATAGTGGACACCCACAAAACTTGACTTACCTGAACTTGCACCAGTCTAGACTTTCAGATGATCCAATGCCAGTGTTGCAGAAGCTTCACAACTTTAAATCACTCAATCCATCCACTCTTTCTTATACAGGGAAAAGCATGGCTTGCACCATGGGAGGCTTTCCTCAACTACTAGAAGTCTAGAATTGAATAAAACACAAATCCAACATATAAATGGTATTCACAGTCTTTTCAGGTATATTTTGTCCCAAATTGAAAACTCATACTAAAATTTTGGACTTTATAAAATAAAGTCAAGAAATTGAGTTTGCCCATGTTCCTCGGAGTTCAAAAACTACAAAACCCTCAACTCGCAACAAATATATATATATATATATATATATATATATATATATATATATATATTATTTTTTTTTTCTTATCAAAAATACTTACGTGGCTAACGGAATAATGACTTGGCATTTTTTTTAATGATGTGGCATGTTTTTAATTAAAAATTAAAAAAAAAAGTTTTCACATTAGATAAAATTGAAAAATCATATTGATCGAATTAAAAACAAATTTGATATTTATTTAACAAAGGCATGACGGAGAGAGAAGGGGAGGCGAGAGATTGATAGCCATGAGAGAGCCGCCTGGGAGGGAGTGAAGGAAAACCCAAGCCTAGCCACCGCCAGTGGAGACCAAATCCCTAGCCGCGCGACAGCACTGCTTCTCTGGCACTGCTTATTTCATATTCTATTGAGTCTAAAATTTATTCTTCAAATTGAGTGTTGAGTCTGACTTCTCCAAAAAGAAAAGCAGAATAGTATGTGGGTCCAAACGGAAGAAAATCCATTTGGCCATTACATTAATAGTTGATACTTAGGCTTCCCCTAGGCTATAAATATACCCAGAGCCTTCCATTCCTTGATACATTTAACTTTCTCTCTTCCTTTTCCAAACCATCAAACAGGAACTCCATGGAAAACCCAGCCAATCGGACACAACACCACCATGGGCTTAACAATGGTTGCCGCAATGGTTCAACTTTACCAAAGACTGAAAACACCATAAGGTCTGTGGTTAAGCAAACAAGGGGTAACACTCTTGCTAGATGGGGCAATGACAGAGCTAATGATCTGAATGTGCGTCCAGTACTGTACAAATGTTCCATTTGCTAGAAACAGTTTCAATAGAATATGAAAGAAGCAGTGCCAGAGAAGCAGTGCTGTCATGCGGCTAGGGATTTGGTCTCCACCGGCGGCGGCTAGGCTTGGGTTTTCCTTCACTCCCTCCCAAGCGGCTCTCTTGTGGTTGTCAATCTCTCGCTTCCCCTTCTCTCTCTCCGTAGTGCCTTGTTAAAGAAATATCAAATTTGTTTTTAATCCATTCAATATGATTTTTCAATTTCATCTAACGTTGAAACTATTTTTTTTTAAATTTTTAATTAAAAACATGCCACGTCATTAAAAAAATTGCCAAGTCATTATTCCGATAACCACGTTAAGTAACACCGTTAATAGCAATTAGTAAAAGGACCAATACAACTCAGTTTTAAAATGAAAAGTTGAATTTAATCAATTATTTTGTTGGCTTTATTCCGTGCCAAATTTGCTTGTATTTTAGCATTTTGTAACCCTGTATTTAGGTGGGATTCTTGTAAGGGTAGTGTGTGAGAGAGTGTGAAGAAATGTTCCTCATTATGCAAAAAAGCAAGGACTCGCGACTGGAACTCGCGGGTGGCTCGCGGGTGCAAGTCGCCAAAAGTGGGTCACGTGTCAAGCATGCGGGAAGCTGAAGTGTTTTGTCAGCTGGTGCACTACAGGACAAAATATCCAAATTAGCAATGCAGTTAACTCGTGGTATGAACTTGCGACTCAGTCAAGTCAGGAGACCAAGCTGCCAGCCAGCTCTGTTTGGGAAAAACTGTCTCTTCATATTCCAATCACACACCACTATATATAGACCCTTATACCCAATAAATGTAGAGAGCTTCTAGAGAGAATTTTGAGAGAGAAACTCTAGAGAAAACAAGATTGATTCATCCACAATCTTTACCTAAGAGACTCTTCAAATTCCTTTACTCTCTTCCTCTCCACTGATATATCCTTGAGAGGTCCTTAGTCAAATCATTTTCTTACTATACCCATATCCGTGAGAATGTTTATTTGGTGCTTTGGGAAGCAGTTAGGAAAGAACCAATGTCTATTGGTTGATGTTATGGTTTATAGCGAAATCCGGTAGGCTAAAGATAAAATAGGTTCGACGCAACCTCATTGGTGTAAGAAGCTTGTAGGGCTTAGATACACTGGGTAGATTAGGATTGGAGAGTCTTCTGCTGTTCATGTATCCCAACTACATTCTTTAATGGATTATTTACCGCTTGGAGGGCGGCGGAGAAGTTTTACGCCGAGAGCTTCGGTTTCCTCTTCGATAACATATCGTGTGTTGTCCGTGTGTTTGCATCTTTCTTTACTTATCCTTGCCATTTATTTTCTGTTGTGGATGTGTTTATATTTGGTTTAGATTATTTATCAATTCTGTGTTTGGGTTATATTCATGTTCCGCACATTAATTGTTTGATAATAAGCTTGAATTGATAATTTGTAATTTATGGTCTAAACGTTTAAGGGTGGTTGATACCCATATTAAACATTCATAAAACTTAAGGGACTAATGGTGCTCACTTCAAACTTGAGGTATCAATTGCGCACACAGGGTAAAACTTCAAGGACCAATAGTGTAGTTTTGCCAAAAAATAAAATAAAAGTTTCTTTTTTGTTCCTACAACAAAGCTGGAGAAATTTTTTTTTAGATATATAAATGCAATAAAATAAGAATAAAAAGTAATGGTTATGTTCCATATGGCATATGAACAAGAGTTTGCTATCCTTTCACAGAATAAGTTTCTAGTCTCCCAAGTTTTCAAGCATTTTCTTGGGAGATTATTTGTATGAAACAGAATGCATTTGAATTTAATTTTATGATTTTTTTGTATTCTTCATCGGCTCCCTAAAACATACATTATTGAGCTAGAAGACTTTCGGTTGATTTTTTTCAATTAAGTTACAGAATTTCTACTGTAGAAGCTAAGCAAATATAGCAAATTCCAATGGAAGAAGAGGATTCATCCCCCCATTTGTAAGAAAGAGCATAAATGGGAGGAGGAACATACTTTGATTAGTATGGAGTGCCTATGGAAGAAGAGTATGCCATGGGGTGATTTAGAAAAAAAAAAAATTCAAAGAAAAGCTCTTTTTTTTTTCTCTCTCTTTTTTTGAGAAACAATTCAATGAAAAGCTTACTGTAGGAAAATGCAAGAAATTTAAAAGGAGCATAAATTTGTGGGTCAAACCTAAAGACATTAAATTGCAAAAAAATACCCCAATCTTCAAATCAATAATCTACATCTTAAATAAATGATATTATTAAGGTTCATCTTCAGTGATCAGAATTAAATTTCCCCATTAAAATTCCATGTAGATTTTTTTTTGAGTTAACACTTGGAACCCGAAAGCTCAATACCTTACAAAAACAAGAATGTATACAATAATTGGTTCAAATTCTTAACTTAAAAAAAATAAAAAAAATAAAAAACAAACAAACAAACAAAAATTATGCTTTTTTTTTTTTTTAGGGAAAAAAATTATGCATTTGAACTTCCTCTTTTAACAAACAAGAGGTTCAAAATTCTATATCTTCTTTTGACAATCACTACAAAAAACACAATTTTAAGCTGCATGTTTTTTAAGTTGCGTTTACAAAAACGCAGCTATAGAGTGGGTTTGAACTGTGTTTTCCCAAAACGCAGCTACACCTAGCCACATGTACCAAACACAACTCTAGATCAGCTTGAAAGCCGCATTTCTTGATGTTCCAACTACGTTTGTGTGACATCGGGCTTAAGCCGCATTTTTAAAATGCAGCTATAGACCCATTTCATTTTTTTTTTTAATTTGTTTTAAATATGTCTTAAAGCCGCGTTTGGAAAACACGGCCATAGAAGAACCTAGAGCTGCGTTTATACATAAAAACGCGGCTTTAGGCCTTGTTCTAAAGCTGCATTTGGCAAACACAGCCATAGCAGTACCTAGAGCTACGTTTATGTTCCAGCTGCATTTATTAATAAAGAGGTTTTCCACAAAAATCATGCATATTTTAACTTCCCCTTTTGACAAACAAGAGGTACAAACTTCTAAATAAGTGCATAAATCCTTTTACATATATAAACGAAATTAAAAAAATACATATATTAAGATAATAATATGAAAAAAATGAACTTCCGAAAAAAATTATCTAATAATATTAAAATGAAAAGGCAATTAGTTAAAAACTTTCATTAAAACAATTTACTTTGTATATAAGAAAATTTGAGTTGCAAGTTAGCTGGCTTCAAAATTTTGTTTATTTCTTATTACTTTTTTGTGCTTCAAAAAAACAGTTATCAAACATAGTCCAAATATTTCATCTTTTGGTATTTAAGTTTGATGTCTATTATTGTAGGATAAATGAACCAACTATTTTTTTTTTTTTCCCGATAATTTGATAGTTACAATGGGGAAGAGAACTTGAATCCTAAACATCATGGAAACCAAACAATTGAGTTACAAAATCCGATTATGTACAAGAATCACATTTTAGTATATCTCAAAATATTTCATTTTTGGGTTATATATGATGTTAATAACGCACAACAACATTTTTAGTATATCTCAAAAAGAAAACAACCACAAAATTGATTGACATTAAAAATTTGATGGTTCTTCGATTCTTGGGGGCCTTGTGAGAGTGGGCACAACTTTTAAAGCCATTGTCCACCAGCGGCTCCAAGTTGGAGACCCAAGAAGACATGGCAAAATGGGTTAAAATTTTTTGACCCGACCCAAACTCGATTCTTTTTTTTTTTTTTTTTTTTTTTACCCGAAACAAAAATGGGACTCGACCCGTGTTTTTTGCAGGTCAACCCAACCTGACCCACGACCCAAACCATTTTTTTTAACTTTTTTTTTTTGGTAAAAAAATAGTAAAATTAAGACAATATTGGTTTAATTGTTTTGTTGTGAGTTTTAAGGAAACAATTGAGACATTTACATAACTGCATGCAAATTAATTAAAAGATGAATGGTTGATCATTCTATAATGAGTAAAGATTTTTAGATATCAAAAAGCAAAGTACATGCCAAAATAATCTAGTTACAGTAAAGTTAAAAACATAGATTTAAAATTGCAGACATATGTGAGAAATATTCACAAGTGTGAAAATAGTGAAGCCAAAGTATCAAATTAGCATAAATTATAAATGCTTAGACCTATTTTTTAACAATTTACGTCAAAAATAAACTGCTTTTCAAAATAAATTATGATATTTCCTAGAGTGTGTGTTGCTTAACAATGATATGATATTCATAAAAGAGACCATGTATAAATAAGTAAACAATCAAACTTTAATGTATATCTCAAATTGAAATAGAGTGCCAACCACAATTGACAATAAATTATAAAATTAATTTTCAAGATTGTAAATTTCTTATATGTTTTTATTCTTTGTCAAATGAGTTATCCAATATGTCATTTGTAATTTTGTTTTATATTTTGGGATGTTGATAGTGTGTAGAAATAAAACTTACATATTTGTTTTACCTATCTATGTGTTATTTTGTTTTAGATAGCAATGTTAAGATTTGTATAATTTTAAAATTACTGAATAAGTATTAACATGTTTAACTGAGTTCATTCATGATATAAGTGGTAATTCAAAGTAAAGCATTTTACATTAAATAATGTGTTGCATGACTTTTCAAATGGAAAATACATTTTTTTTATATTAAAAAAAATCATATGAAAAATACGGGTCAACCCCACCTGATCTGCAACCTAATTGACCCGAACCCCTTTTTAACCCGCTTAAAATGATCTATTTTGACCTGCAACCTATTTGACCTCGACCCGATTGACCAGACCCTCGGCTTTACCATGTCTAGACCCAAGTGATGACTATTACAGGTACATGTCACTAATTTATTTTTCACTTTTATTCATTTATTTTTTATATTAATTTTAGTATCTCCCTCTCTATCTCTCTTAGATACTCCATAGCAGTAGCCACACCCCCACAGCCATCCACCACCATAAAACCCACAACTCACCCTGCCACCATCATAAACCCATATCTCACCACCACCACCCACGTCCAAAACCACCCAATTACCATAACTCACACAACCCAATCACTACCAAATCTAGTGCCACCATGAGCCACCACCTAAAAGCCTAACCCCTACAACTTCCAAAGCCACCCCACCATAGAAAATAGTAACCAAGTTTCGATTTTGAAACCGCACAAGAATCAGTCTTGTGTGAACTTCCAACAAATTTCAAAATATTTAATGTCCAGGTGACTCTCTTGAAGCTTTCCATCTAAAACCAAGTGTAAATTCTTCTCTTTTACAGTGTTGAAGTTATGCTTTGACAAGCTTGCAAAAAATATAAATTTCAAAGCAAATAACAAAAACGTGTTGGTTCAATTGGTCACAAGCCTAGTTGGCCATGTTTTGAGAGTGTATGACACCGGCTCATGATCCTTCCACTGCGTAGGTTGCACGGACACGCCATTTTTGGTGTCGTGTCGGTGTCAGACACGTGTCGGACACCGGAACAGGTACAATTCGCCGGATTTCGGTGTCCGGCGAGTGTGTCTTTTTCTTTTTTTCTTTTTCGCTTCTCCGACACGGCGCCAACACGGCGCTGACACGGCTCCGCATTGCATTTCATCATACCACCCTCTTCATCGTCTCTTTCTTCTGCATTGCATTTCATCTTCTTCTTCTTCGTCTTCGTCTTTGTGTTCTGAGACTGAGTGTTTTCATCTTCTTTGTTTTCTCTCTTTTTAATTTCTTAGTTTGTGTGCCCCACGTGACCTGGTCAATACTTAATACTGAGTGAAGTGAAGGGTTGAAAGACTAGGGACTAGTGGGTTTTATTGTTTCCCCACATACCAACCACGTGGCTAACAACTTTTGTTTTTCAATTTTTTTTAAGAGTTTAATGGGTTTCCCTTTTTTTACCTTTCTTTTATTTTATTTTATTTTTTTGTTTTAAATGGTTGTAGGTAGTATATTATTATTATTATTATTATTATTATTATTATTATTATTATTAGGGCTAATATATTTTGTTGAAGGCTAACATATTTTTATTCTTAAAAAAAGATTAATATATTAAATTATAATATGAATTATAAAGACTTTATTATTTATACTATACTATTACTCTTAAATTAGTATATGTTTACTATTATATGAAAAAAATATGTTTAGGTATATATAAAAAATATAAATAAAAATATTTTTAATAATTTATATTTTTTACTTTTTGTTTATGTCCTAATTTTTAAAAAATTGCCGTGTTTTTGTGTCCGTGTCCATGCAACATAACTGCCAGGAGGAGGAGGTAGTCGCTGCTCTGTGAAGCCAGCCTAACGCTGTGCCCTCCACTCTAGGACCCAAGTGACCCAGAGCCTTCGCTCAGGCCACAGGGTTCACTCTTGGCTTGGAATGGGCAAGCCAGATATGAGCCACAACACACCCGACCATCTGGAGCTCTGTCAACGGTCCAACACTTCAAAGCCCTCACATGAGTTAAAGGTTCGCGCTACTGAACCCGGCGAGCTAAGACTCAAACTGGAAAGAATATGAAGTCTTGAACTTTCTTTGTTTTAAGCGATATGGGACTGTGGTGAGAGCTTTGAGTCTTTAACTGCACGTTTGGATGTCAGGAAAAGTGAAACCTTACACCTGACGCCAGTTTAGAAAACCCTCTCTGTTTGATGAGACAAACAACTCATGTTTTCCAAAGATATATATGGCTTCAGTGTTACAATTTTATTTAAGTTTTAACAACCAATTTTTTTTGGTAAAAGAGACCAAAGAAAATGAATCAGACAGGAAGGAACGAGGAAAAGCTGAGAATTGAGAAGTAGTGAAATCATCTTTGATTACCCTACTCTCTTCAATTTTTAGAAGCTAGTCTGCTGTCTAACATTTTGCTTAGATTGATAATCCTTAACGTATTCAAGTTTCATAATCATCGCGGGTGAGATGGTTAGTTCCCCTTATTCAAAAAAGCTCCTCAATCCATGACTATTTCTTAATTCGCGGCTTATTCCCCATTTGGGCATGATTCATTCAAGCCATTTTCTGAAGTCCAAAAGGATTATTTTGAGAACCCACTTGGGTATCCATCACATTAGAGCCTATAGGCAATAGATACCATTGCATTGAAAAGTAAGAAAAGCAAAGAAGCAAATATTTTTTTAACTGATTGATGTACGATTGCACCTAAAAATCTGGTCGGTTATAATAATAATAATTATTATTATTCTAATAAAAAAAAAAATTCAACTTCAACTATTGCCTTCAGGTACTCGTCAATCGAATCCTTTTAACACAAAATTTTTGGTAGACAAATCTACTTTTCATTGTTTTTTATTTTAGTTTTTTAGTTTTTTTAATGTATAATTTAAATAAGTAAATAAAATTTCAAAAAGCATTGGTGACTTGGTCAAATTTAATTTGTCAATATGAAGTTAAAAAATTTCCACTTGGTACATCTGAAATTACTTTTTTGATAAAAACACAAACTCACAAAGGAGAAAAAATGGATCCATTTAAAATTACTCATTTCTATAAAGTTTAGTTTTGGGATATCAGAGTAAATAGTTTTGAACATTTTCTAATAACTTATAATTTTGGAATAGTTGATAGTTTATCACCACAAGATTCTCATATTCTTAACCTCCGTTTGGATGAGGTGAATTTAGGAAGGGTGGAAAAGGGATAGTATGAGAGAAAATGGGGGAGAGGGTTGTTTGGTTGGGAGGGAAGAGTTGAGGGATTTTTGTGGGGCCTAGGTGTTTTTTCCTTGGGCCCACCAAAATTCTATCTCTCCAATTTCAAAAAATTAGAAGAGAGAGAATAAGGGAGGAGAGGAATTACTGGAAAAAACACTAGGAAAATTCCCAAACACCACTTGAACTTTGAGGTAGTAACCAAGAGACCCCCTCAACTTTTATTTTAGCCAATTTGCTCCTTCAACTTCACATCACTACCAAATAGAGGCAGTTGTTAGTCTACTATTTAAGCTCACATTAGTCAATCACGTGACACACACGTGTAAAGGAAACTTACCCCATTGTAATTGGTTGAGGAAGACAGAGAAAGAGAAACCAGGTTCTGGTTTAGGTGTTCACCAGAGAAGAGAGAGGATCTCTCAATCGAGCAAAGGCATTGCCAGAGTTCAATCTCTAAACCATCAATATTATATTAAATATCATGTTTGAAAATTTTGATTGAATTTATTAAATAGAGGTTTCCTAGCTCCCTTTTTACTCCATGGAACATATCATTTCATTTGAGTGGGCTGCTGGGGTGGCATTATGCATTTTGAGGCCTAAGGAAAAAAGTTTAAATAAAAAAATCCAGCAATTTTAACAAGAATAAATGAGGTTTGAGCCTTTTTTTTTTTTTTTTTTTTTTAATGTTTTGTTGAGAGAGAAAGACAAAGGGAGGGAGATTTGATCTTCTAGGTCATGAAGAATTTATCTTTATGTTTTTTATATTTTTTTTATATAATTCATTGGCCTCCTTTCCCCTTTTTCTTTTCTATCAAGTTCTTTTCGCTTAATTTTTGGCTATGTTTTTTTCCTCCTTTTATATATATATATATATATATATATATATATATATATATATATATATATATATATATATCTTTCTCTAAGGCATTTGTTTTCCTTATTTTTTGGCTATGCTTTTGGCCTCCTATATATAGAGAATATAATCTTCTATGGTTCTTAAAGAAAATTTTATCTATCCATTCTAAAATGAGTAGTTTGGATATTTTAGGTATCCAACAAAACCCTAATCCTTTTACCCCTCTTCTTATTCTTTTACATAAAAACACACACACACACACACACACAAAACAACAACAACAACATGCAACAACAACAACAACAATAACAATAAACACCACGCCAAAAACTGTAAAACCCCCACAAGTCACAACCACAATTACCACCATAAAATCTTCCAACAACTTGTTTTGCTACTCAATCCTTGCTCGCTGGAATCATATTTCATCTGTTATTTTTGAATATGCTTGATCGTTGTTCTAATCCTTCGAAACTTTGACTTAATCATATTTCAAGCATGTCAAGAAAACAAGGAAAATAGAAAATAATTTTTTGAAAATTGCATTTAGGACTGTGTTTTGGCTCAATGTAAAATGATTTTAGAGTGTAAAATATTTTCATGTGAAAATATTTTTTTGGAAGGAAAATATTTTCAGGTGTTTCATTGCATCCCAAAAAATACTTTGGAAAATATTTTAAGGTGTTTGGTTGTGTTCCTGAAAATCCTCTTGAAAATATATTCTCTCACATTTTCTCAACTTCCAAACAAATATTATAATAGAAAATCACAATATATAAACCAAATTAACTAAAAACAGAAAAAAAAAAATCAATCTTTCAAAAAAAAAAAAAAAAAGCACTGATTGTGAAAGAGGGAGAGAGAGATAGATTGAGAGAAAGAGAGGTAAAGGCTATGAGATCATTGGTGGGTCTGAAGGAGGTGATGACAATTTGAGATCAATAGATGGATCTAAAGGAGGCGACAACAACTGAACTAGTTTGTAGATCGGAGACAAGCAACGGCTTTTTGGCCTTGGTTGGTCAGAGGAAAAGAGAGAGAAAGAGAGAACAGAAAGGTTTAACCTTGACTGGCAGTGTTGATGTTCAGCGACAACAATGGTGAGCTAGTGAGAGGAGGCACAACTTGGGTTGGAACCACGGGTAAGCTCTCTCTCTCTTTCCTTCTGCTAGCAAAGGTGTGACCATGTGAATGGAAAATTATTTGAAGGAAAATTTGAAGTGTAAAACTAATTGCACTCCACATTACCTTCTTTTATGGTCAACTGAATTTATTTTCAGTTTGATCAAATTTTCTAGTTTATCCAAACACCATTAAGTACGCAAAATGTTTTCCCAAATTTTTTCTCAACCGAAACAAACACAACCTAGAAATCATCCGCCAAACAGTGGACTCAAGTGTAGAACTCACCATTTTATGGTTTCAAAAACATAAAAAAATAAAAAAAATAAAAAATTGGATTTTTAAATCCCTAAAAGATATATTTGAGAAAAAAAAAAAAAAAAAAAAACTAGCTTTACGGATTTGAATTCCCAAGATCTCCATCTGTTTCTCAGTCAGTACCAACTACTACTTATCACTCATTATCTCTCTCGCTCTCTCTCACACGCTCGCGGCCATCCATCTCTCTCGTCCTTGGACTTGATATTCCTTTCACAACTGCCTTTATTGCTGCTCAGCCTCCTCCTGCTCTCATTCTTGGAAGGTACTATTTTGGCTCTTCCATCATCCTCTTTATATAGTATTTTATCCTCGTTATATAGTATTCTTGAAAGGTACAATTTCTCCGTATTTTAAGAATATTTAAGAATTTTATTATATAAGTAATTAGATATATCCTCTTTTTATATTAGTTCCTCTAATTAATTCACACCTACACGAGAATCTAAAACAGTGACATACTAATATAGTAGGGGATCATTAGCTCAAAATTTATACATTGAGGGCCTAGCATTGACATCTACAAAATTTTTCAGCCATACCCAACCTCATTCTCGCCGTTATATTACCTTCATCTTGACCATCTCAATCTGGCATGACATCTCTCTCATAAAATTAATTATATTAAAGAAATAATTTTCATGGTGCTAGAACTTTGTTACTACATGTGCATTAATTCTATAAAAGAAATCATTTATGGTGCTACTACTTTTTTCCTATATGTGTAAAATATAATCCAAAGTCACAAATAAATTAATTACCTAGAGCATTGTATAGTAGCTAGTATATAATTTTATTTTAATTTGTTTGAAATCCACTTATGCGCTGGGGTTGGGATACTCAGTAGTTTTTATAACACCTCTCGTACTGAGTATGTTTGAATTGAAAATTTTGTGGTCCAAAAATTCTAAACCTCATCAATCATTTTTACTTCTCATTACTTAGTCAAATTCCATCTGTTATTATCTGAGATGCACCTCTAGATAATGACTACGTAACAAATAATCAATTTCATTATTTTCCAATAAGAACTTTAATTGAACAACAACATCAACCCGTCCTCAAGTCATTTCATCTTATATTATTTTAATTTTTTCTTTAAAAAAATGCTATATTTTTAACCCACTGTTGAGTTTTTGGACCTACCATAGAGTATCTATATCAAGCACAAGTTCTCTATCCCTTATTTTGTCCCACTCTTTTCATTTGATGCTCTGATTAGTATTGAACTTAAAGGTATCGCTAGTATTCCTATTAAGCAGGCTACTTTACAAGAGTTAGCAGCCTTGTAAAAAAATTGGGTTATACTTGGTAAGTAGTTCACTTCTATTACATCTATAAATTATCATTTAGCTTTTTAATAACCTTGTTAATCATTTTAATTGTTACTGCATGAAAAATTAATGTCTGTAAACTCTCTTGTTGATAATACTTGAATGATGGAAAATTCTCTAAAATGGTGCATTAGAATACCTTACTAAGTTCAATTCTTAGATTACTTGTTTAACTAATTGACACACTTCATCTCGATCAAGTAAAAATGTGTTTGTTGAACTTATGATAGGCACATTAAAATGGATAAAAGTTGGATGCACGAAACTAATAGAGCTAGTAAACGATATATCAAAGGTGTTAAGCAGTTTATTAACATGGCACGTGGTCATGCGGATCGACTTGATAGGATTAAGTGTCCATGTCGTAAGTGCACAAATTGATTTTATCACCATGTAGATGCAGTGGAGACTCATTTGATTTTGAATAGAATTGATCTAGATTACACCGAATGGATATTTCATGGGGAAGATGATCCGTTTTTTAAAAATGTGCAAGTTGAGCATAAATGATGATATTTCATGAGCAGAGGACATTTATGAACTACATGTCTTCGATACCAAGGTTTTTTATTTCCTTTTATTGGTTTTAGTCTTGTTCAATATATATATTTTAAAATTTTTTTGTTTTTGTTTTTCAATTATTGTGAAAAGTTTAGTCATTTTTTCCATAATGATTATATCAATGATATGCCTCATTTTGTTTTTGTACAGATAAATTGCCTAGGCTAGTGCTTGGTGCTTTAAAACATTGAAAGCTAATCACAAGTAGCATATGTAATTAGTGCTTTCCTAAGTCCAACTCTTTCTTGTTTAGTGACTAGTGCTGCCCTTGTTTAACTAAAAGTGAGTTGGTGCTTTCCTTTTGTTTTATTGAAGTCATTTGCATAGTGGAGGATAAATGTTACGTAGGTTGAAAATTATATTGATGTAGCATGTAACTACAATTTATTTGGGTCAAAGGACAATTTATGTTGCAACTATTTAACTGCAAGTGAGTTTTGTTTTATTAAAGTCACCTACAATTTGTGAAGTCGAGATAACTGTTATATCAAGCAATTCTAAATGAAAATTTAGCTGCAATTTTTTTTTTTTTTTTTTTTTTTGAGCTGATAAAAAGGTGTTAATTAATGCTATTACTCAAGTATATATTCAATATTCTACTTTAACTTTCTCATATAGCAGTTTATAATATTATCCACGCATCGCGCAGACCCTCTACTAATTTACGTAAGTAATAGGTTCATGTTCCTAATTATATTAACTTCAAAAAGTTTTAGTTCCTAAATGGCATGGAATAGAATTGAAGCTAATTCCTTAAACGTTATACAAAAAATGAGTATAAAATAAACTATACAGATACATCAGTCCGGAAAAGACAAAAAGGAACATAAGAAAAGAAAACAAAAGGAATTCTAGTCATATAAATGGCGAGCAACAAATGAAAAAGAATACAAAGTACCCACAAGTTGAAGAAAATAGAAATTTGTGTTGTCATCTACAAAAGACGTGTCTGATTTCCGTCCAACACCACTACAATTCTCAAGGACTGGCGAGTAATGGAGCTGAGAATCTGTTACAAGGTGCAGTGTAAATTTTTCTTCTTAAGATTTGGTTTAAAAAATGGCTAAATCTCAAACTCCACAAGCTTTTGCATTGCTTGTTCCTCCTCCACATTCCACTTTTCGAAATGCTCTAAACCCCACAATTTCATATGTAAAAGCTATGGAAAGCCTCCCATGTAGCAAACCATGCTTTTCCTGTATAAGAAAGAGTGTAGAGATTGAGTGATTTAAGGTAGTGAAGCTTCTGTAATGTTGGCATTGGATCGTCTGAAAGTAAAAGCTTCTGTAGAGTACTCCAGTTTAAGGTGAGTCAGATTTTGTAGTAGTCCAATAGTAAAATCAATGACGAGTGAATTATCTATCATTTTAGACAAATGTAGGCGAGAGAGATTTTCAAGGCCTGACAAAGGCTCCAACTTTAGATACCCTTCAAGTGATACCAACTTCAAACATTGAAGGTAATTTATAGTTTCCCAACATGCTCTTTGTTGTGACGGGTTCAAAATTAATTACTAATTGCAATTTTCTAGGGTTGATCAACTTGTGCAGGCTATCCATAAGAGGACTGTCATTCTAGATGTTAAAGAGAGCACAGAAACTCAGAGACACAAATTGAAAATCGAAGAAGAAGAAGTGTAACGGCTAGATTTTGAGTCTAACGTCTCTTTGGAACAAACGGTGCTGTTTCATATATTGTTATAAGTGAAGCTGAGTTTTAAAGAGGAAATGATGTCGTTTATGTTTATTAGAACGATATCATTTCATGAATGTTTATTGTAAGAATGCTCAAACGGTGTCGTTGTGGTCATCTTCTTTAGCAGACTTCTGTGCACAGGGAACGCAAGATTCTTGGAACTCTGGATTTCAATTAGAGCTCCAGCAATAACTGTCAATCCAAGCCAGGCTGTCATCCCTATATTTGCGGAGCATAACCTGCAATTAGTTATGAGTTTGTTATGAGCAGTTATAATTCTGCGAGCTCCAACTTGTACCAGACTTAACACTATAAATAGAATAGAGGCTAATGTATTTTTTTTCAGACTTGATGAAATAGAAATCACAGTTTATTTTTCTCTTCCGCTTTTCTCTGTCTTTCTCTATCTGATCTTTTTCTTTCTGTTGCTTTGATCATCCTCCATTGTTGATCACATTTTAAGCTCGAATTGCTACATGGTATCAGAGCTATAGATCCATGGCCTCAACAACAGCACCTACAGACTCTACCCAATCTACTCACACCACACCTGTTCCTCCAACACCTACACAAACAAATTCCATACAATCTCCATTACTGTTACTCTCCAATATGTCAAATCTCATGTCAATTAAGCTAGATTACACCAACTACATACCTTGGAAGCACCAGTTGATCACTATACTGGAAGCGTACTCTCTGATTGAACACATAGATGGTACTGTACAAAAACCATCTCCTGTTGTTCTTGATGCTACAGGAAGTCCAACTTCAGTTGTGAATCCTGATTTCCAAGCCTGGAAAATCAGAGACAAAGCTTTGCTTTCCTTGATAAATTCAACTCTTACTCCACAAGTCTTCTCTCTTGTTGTTGGAGTTACGAGTTCAAGAGAGGTCTGGAACACTCTAGAACAGAGGTTCACCTCTACTTCAAGAGCAAACATCTTGAATCTCAAGCTTGAGCTTCAAAGTCTCAAGAAAGGTAGTGATTCAGTGAATACCTTCTTACAGAAGATCAAGATTGCTCGTGATAAGCTACTTGTTGTAGGAGTTATTGTAGACAATGAAGAGTTGATTTGCATTGTACTAAGAGGTCTTCCTAAAGAATTTGCTCACTTTTGCTCAGCAATTCGAATTAGGAGTGAACCTATTACATATAAGCAACTTGCTATTATGTTGCATAGTGAAGAACAAGCAATGATGGACAATTCAGAATCATTTTCTCATTCACTAGCTATGTTTGCTTCTAATAACAAAGCTAGTAGTAGCACCTCTCAGAATCATCCTCAGAATCACTCTCAGAATCATAATTCTGGAAGAGGAAGGGGAAGAAACAATTATAGTAGAGGAAGAGGAGGTGGTAGGTATAACCACAATGGTGTTCAACATCAACCACATCAGAATTTTCATCAGAATTTTCAATCACATCAGAATTTTGCTCAGAACTTCTCTCCTCAAAACTATCAGAATCAAAATGCTTCACACAATTTCAAATTTGATCGTCCATCATGTCAAATCTGTGGAAAATCAGGTCATCAAGCCTTGGATTGTTACCACAGGATGGATTTTGCCTATCAAGGAAAGAATCCTCCCACTAAACTAGCAGCTATGGCAAGTGTATCCAATGCAGCCATCACCAACAATCAAGATCCCTGGCTTGCAGACTCAGGTACCTCTGATCATCTAACTGCCAATCTCAATAACCTCAGTATCCAATCTCAATACACAGGACCTGAAAAAGTTACTGTGGGGAGTGGACAAACCCTTCCAATCAATCACATAGGTAACACAACTCTTCCTACCAAATATCACAAGTTCATATTAAAAGACGTTCTTCATGTCCCTAGAATAGCAATGAATCTACTTTCTGTTCATAAGTTCTGTCTTCAAAAAAATTGTTCCTGTCATTTTGATGCTCATGAACTTAAAATTCAGGATATTCCTACGGGGAGACTCCTCTACAAGAGCTTGAGTGAAAATTGTGTTTATCCAATCTACTCTCAACACTTCCTCAAGCCTTCTGTCTTCAAATCTGCTTCTCAATTTCAGCATACTCAGTCAACACAAGCCTCTCATTTCCCTTCTGTTTTTCATGTAAATAGAATTAATAAGTGGCTGCTGTAGCATAATAGATTAGGACATCCTAGTAATAAAGTGCTTAGTACTGTTTTAGCTTCTGTTGATGCATCTTGTACCCCACCACCCAGTGATTCTATCACTCATTGTAAACATTACCTTCAAGGAAAAATGCATCAACTTCCTTTCAATAAATCTGAATTTCAAGCTACCAAGCCTCTTGAATTACTCCATACTGATGTATGTGGTCCTGCCCCAGTCACATCTATTAATGATTTCAAGTATTATGTTGTTTTTGTTGATGAATACTCCAAATTTACTTGGTTATTTCTGTTAAAACTTAAATCTGATGTCTTTGAAGTTTTTAAGCATTTTAAAGCTACTGCTGAGAACCAACTTAATACCAAAATCAAAGTTTTAAGGTCAGATAGAGGTGGTGAATTTACCTCTAATGCATTTAAAAATTTTTGCTCCTCTAATGGTATTATTCATTAACTTTCTTGCCCTCATACTCCTCAGCAGAATGGAGTTATTGAAAGAAAGCACAGACACTGTCACACCCCGAACCCAAAAGGGTCCAAGGCATGAAAAAGACATCTCAAAGAACCTGTAGATTTTCCTTTTTGACAATCCAATCTACATAAATCATATCAAGAACTAATATTAAGAATTATCATAATAATTTCATTGAATATACTCTCAAAGTAAGTCAGAGCTCTAAGCAATAATTACAAGGACCATTGGCCACAAAAGAATAGAGGTCTGAATAATTAATTACATATCACGGCTTGTCCCATCAGTGGAAATAACATCACAACCACTTTAATATACAAAAGAATGAGTCAAGCCTATTCTAAGATTTATACCATCTAATATACCCATTACAAAAGTTCAGCCCCCATCAGTAGTTAGTCTAACTACTATTAGCCACCAAAAAGCTGTCTCAAAAGACTGTTACTTACTCTGAAAAGGTTATAAAATAATGGGATGAGACAGAGCCCAGTAAGTAGCATATTTAATGGGGGTGGGGGAAATGCAAGTTTCATCTTCAATAATAATAATATGTCAAGAATTATTTAATAATGAAACACAAAGTTTCTCAAAGTAAAATATCTTGAAACTATACATTATAATCTGTGAGCATCAACAATGTAATTTCCAAAGTCATAATATCTAACATAAGATAAATTATCCCAAATCTACCATACTACCACATAAACTGGTCAGGGGATCCACTCATTCACAACTGGCATGATATTGTCCTCTCTAGTATGCAGACTCTTGACCCCATGGACAGCAACCTCACCCATACACTCAAAGTTTTTCTCTCCCCCCATGGGCAGCAGGGAGAGCGCGTCAAATAGGACCTCTCTTGCATGTGGTCTCTTGGCCCCATGGACAGCAGCCTCACCCACACACAATCAAGGAACTTCTTCCCCCCATGGACAGCAGGGAAGAACGCGTCATCCAAAGTAAAAGGGCACTGACCTTGATTTGATTTCGTTGTCACAAAGACTACGGAAACCAAATCGGGTGATCACCGGGAAATCACACATGACATGGTGTTAAAACAACATAAACTCACAGATTACATTATTTTGAAATACATAGTTCATATCCAAATAGTTTCAGAAAACCTTAAATAATCTAACTTCTACAAAGTTTGTAAGGTTTTCAACTTCATTCTTATCAACAAGATTTTCTATCAATCTTCCAAGTACTAAGACAAGATAAGCATCTTAAATATTCCAATACACCATAAAATCCAAGATTTTCTTATCAAGATTAAATAAAAGATGCTCATTTATCCATAACACAAATTCATGCATTTCCCCAAATGCAATACCAAATATGATGCTCTTTTCATATATAATAATATATAATAGGGTCACAACACAATGCTTTTATAAAAACATATATCCATATATAATTTTCCAAAATGCATTTGACCCAAAAATAACATTTACAAAATATGGTTATTTTCCAAAATCCCATTAAAAGCTACTTACCTCGCAACTGCAAAATCCTAATTCTCCAAGCTCCAAGGAGATTAGCTAGAACCTAACAATATCAAGTAAACCTATCACAATAAGTACAAAACTTGAAATTGCATCTAACCACAATTTAGGAATTTGTCAAATAATCACTTAATTAGGCAAGCCTAGTATTTAACCCCATCAATAATAATATATTTCACTTCCCTAGTTTCTCAACAAATTGATTCACAAGTTATAAACTCCAATTTATAGAGTTAACCCATTTAATATCATCTCCAACATTATGACTAGCTTCCATAAAATTTACACTACATCATTAAGAGACCCATGAAAGCAAAATCAATATATCCTCAAAGATAGAAAATTTAGAACTTCCACTAACCCCAAATAAACACAATGGCTATGGAAAAATTAGATTTACCAACCATCACATGTAATAACTTAAACCCCTAAATTTTTCCACCATACATAAACCTTAAGTAGTCATCAATAGCACAAAATTTATACCCACTCATCAATTAATTCCACCAATACAAAACCCATACATAAAAACACATAAATATCACTTCTATTACTCATAAATCATATGGGTATCATCATAATGCTTAGATAAAAAAATAACCTCAAGCAAAATGCAAAACCCACAAAAAAAGATGAGAAATTTTTACCTCAAAAAAAAGGATGTGGAGATGTTTATGGGTTCACAAAAATTATTCCGGTGATCTTGCCGGAATATGATGGTGGAAATGGTAGTAGTGGTGGTGTGGAAGTGCCGGTGGAGAGGATGAGTGTAGAGAGAAGTGTATGTGAGAAAACAAAAGAAAAAATGAAAAGGAAGAGAAGCAGAGAGTGAGCCGGCCAAAGAAGAGATAAGGGGGAGTGGGTAGTGGGGTTAGGTGGGGGGCACGTGGGAACCCTTTAAAAGATCTGATCTTGACTTCTTCTTTTTTTTCTTTTTTTTTTTTAAAAAAAAAAGCTGACGGGATGTTACAGACACTTAGTTGAATGTGCTCTTACCTTATTATCACACTCCAAATTACCCTTACCTTACTGGTCCTATGCCATATCCACAGCAGTCCACATTATTAATAGATTACCTACTCCTATTCTTAAGCATCACTCACCTTGGGAGCTGTTATTCTTAACCAAACCTGATATTTCGCATCTCAGGTTTTTTGGTTGTACTTGTTTTCCTCTTCTCAAGCCTTATAACAGCCACAAACTCCAACCTCATACCACTTCTTGCATTTTCCTTGGATATCCTGCATATACCAAAGGATATATCTATTTGGACCCCTCTACTTCTCGGATATACGTATCTAGACATGTCCTTTTCAATGAAACTGAATTCTTGTGATCTCATTCTTTGTCCAATGGTCCAAACTCCACTCCTTTATCTGCACAGTCCCCCACTTCTTCTGCTCAGTCATGCATTCCTTTACTTCATCAATGTTTTATGCCTAATCACTCTACTTCTGTCCATAATTCACCCATTTCCTTACCTTCACCCAACTCTCATATGTCTCCCTCTAACCTTCAATCACCTTTCATACCTACTATTGATATGTCTCTTTCAAATGCACATTCTACACCCTCAACACCTGTTTCTCAGCCTCATGCCAATCCTGTGTTAGATCTGCCTCCTTCAATCTCCCTATCTCAACCTACCACTTCTAATCCTATTTCTTCACATGCCTCACCCTTAATCATTCCCCATGTCCCTTCAGTTTCTTCTGTTCAGGCTCCTTCTGTCACAAATGTTCATCCTATGGTTACAAGGTCAAAAGATGGTATTTTTAAGCCTAAGGCACTTGCTGCCACGGCTGTATCTGCTGATTCCAAGCCTGTGATCAATTCTACCAAGACCAAGAAGTTATCTTCAGCTCCTAAGCCTAACTATACTCTCACTAAACCATCTTCCTACAAGGTTGCTTCACAGTATCCTCACTGGTGTTCTGCCATGGATGATGAGTTTAAGGCTCTTCAAAGGCAGGGTACTTGGGTATTAGTGCCACCCTCTCCATCACAGAATGTGATTGGTTGCAAATGGGCTTATAAGCTCAAACACAACTGTGATGGCTCAATTAGTAGATACAAGGCCAGATTGGTGGCTAAGGGGTTTCATCAGCAATTTGGGGTTTATTTTGAGGAGACTTTCAGTCCAGTCATCAAGCCTCCTACATTGAGAATAATTCTCTCTCTTGCAGTTCAGTTTAACTAGCCTTTATGGCAACTTGATGTGAGTGATTCATTTCTGCATGGCTTCCTAAGAGAGGATGTTTATATGGTCCAGCCCCCTGGCTATGTTGATTCAGCTCATCCTAATCATGTTTGTAAACTTCTCAAGTCTCTCTATGGTCTCAAACAAGCCCCTAGAGCTTGGTTTGAGAGGTTTTCATCCCAATTACTTCATATGGGGTTTCAAGCTTCTCTCTCAGACTCAAGCTTATTTACTCTCAGACATGGTCACCTGGTGGTATTCCTTCTAGTCTATGTTGATGATATAGTCCTCACTGGCAATAGCCCTCAGTTTCTAAACTCTCTAATTGCCCAACTCAGTACAGTGTTTGAGCTTAAGGATCTAGGACCCCTCAGTTACTTTCTGGGTCTTCAAATCACCAGAACTTCTAAAGGATTACTTGTGACTCAGACTAAGTATGCTCAGGACTTACTTCTAAGGGTACAGATGCACACTTCCAAACCAGCTCGTACTCCTTGTGCTCCTAATACAAGATTATCTCCTACTGATGGTACCTTACTGTCTAACCCTCATGAATTTAGAAGTTTGGTTGGGTCCTTACACTACTTAACATTCACTAGGCCAGATCTCAGTTTTGCAGTCCAACAAGTGTGTCAGTTTATGTCAAATCCTACTGATATCCATTTAATTGCTGCTAAAATAATTCTAAGATATGTGAATGGTACCTTGCATCATGGTCTTTTTCTTCAACCTGGTCCTATTTCTCTCTCTGCCTTCTCTGATTCAGATTGGGCAGGGGATCCGTATGATAGACACTCCATCATGGGCTACATTGTCTATCTGGGTTACAATCCTATAACTTGGAGTGCTAAGAAGCAGGATACAGTCTCTAGATCTTCTACTGAGTCCGAATATAGAGCACTGGCCACCACTGCTGCTGAACTCTATTGGCTTCACCAAGTGTTGAGAGACCTTGGGGTCTTTCTTTCTGCTCCTCCTAAGCTCTGGTGTGACAATGTGTCTGCTCTTGCCATTGCCTCAAACCCTGTTTTCCATGCGCGCACCAAACATATCGAGGTTGACTACCATTTTGTTCACGAAAAGGTGCTGCGAAGAGATCTTCAGATCAAATATATTGCCACGAGAGACCAACTGGCTGACGTGTTTACCAAGAGTCTTCCTTCTTCCCGTTTTGCATTTCTTCAGTCCAAAATCATGGTGTCCATTGACCCCATGGTTTTGAGGGGGGATGTTAAAGAGAGCACAGAAACTCAGAGACACAAATTGAAAATCGAAGAAGAAGAAGTGTAACGGCTAGATTTTGAGTCTAACGTCTCTTTGGAACAAACGGTGCCGTTTCATATATTGTTATAAGTGAAGCTGAGTTTTAAAGAGGAAACGATGTCGTTTATGTTTATTAGAATGATATCGTTTCATGAATGTTTATTGTAAGAATGCTCAAACGGTGTCGTTGTAGTCATCTTCTTTAGCAGACTTCCGTGCACAGGGAACGCAAGATTCTTAGAACTCTGGATTTCAGTTAGAGCTCCAGCAATAACTGTCAATCCAAGCCAGGCTGTCATCCCTGTATTTGCGGAGCATAACCTGCAATCAGTTATGAGTTTGTTATGAGCAGTTATAATTCTGCGAGCTCCAACTTGTACCAGACTTAACACTATAAATAGAATAGAGGCTAATGTATTTTTTTTCAGACTTGATGAAATAGAAATCACAGTTTATTTTTCTCTTCCGCTTTTCTCTGTCTTTCTCTATCTGATCTTTTTCTTTCTGTTGCTTTGATCATCCTCCATTGTTGATCACATTTTAAGCTCGAATTTCTACACTAGAAATACCTCCATCAAGGTTTCGAGATTCTTCATGGAATTGTCACTTAGTTGACGCGTAGTTTTATTTCTGCGAATGTACAGGTGTCTAAGTTTTTGCAGGTTTTTTGTTGATCTAGGAAGCGTCGATACATAAGTATGCTTTAGATCAAGTGTTTGGAGGATCAGTAAGTTGCCAATTGATGATGGTATGGTTTTTGGATAAGTCCGCCTTAAGCCTAGATATATCAGATGGATCAACTCTCCTATGCTGTTGGGCAGCCGAGGCATGTATATTGTATACATCTTCAAGATCTAGAAACTGTAACATCAAAAAGTGCCCACTGGCAATGCCTTTCTGAAGAAAGTTCACAATAACTTCTCCCAGCTTAAATCCGTCTCGAGTATCAAAGAAAATAATGGAGAAGGGATATCTATATTTTTGCGAAACATCTAGCATATTTGTGTTGTTTTTATGACTATGAGTATCCCAAACTTTAGAGATCTCATTATCACTACAATTGTTAATTGAAAAGCACCGACTTTTTCCAAGGAAACTCGTCTTCTCTTTGCCTGAAACATGACAAAAATTTAACTCAGCAGCTTTTGAAAGGATGAACTCACGCATCAGATCATGGATATGGCAACGTTTAGCTTTCCCATCAACACTTTTTGTTGAAACTTGAACCAAGCTTCTACGTATGAGCTCAGATAAGTATTTATTTGCAACCTTCTCCTGAGTCATGCCTTTCTCTTCCTTTACAAATCCTTCAGCTATACGCTGAAGGATTTGATGGCTAAGTATAAGAAACAGGATTTGATGTATAAGGCAGATCGTGATAGCTGAAGAACAAAATTTTTCTCATACTTGTTAGGCGTGGATTGTTTTCTAGCTCTGTACTAATATTATCATGAAAACTTTTCCATTTAGAGCTTTCCAGGCAAGAGTGGTCTTGCCAAGGCCACCCATGCCTATGATTGCAATTGTCGTGAGTTGAGGTGCATCCTTCACCAACCAAGCTATCACTTTATCTCTGGAATCTTCAATACCCACAACTTCAGCTTCCCTAGTGAAATGGGCCACCAGCCGAGGGTCATATGCCATGTAAAATCTTTTGTCCTCCTTTTCTTCTCCATCCTCCAAAAAGTATATATAAAAAAAAAACAATTATATATTATATATAACTTCATTTATTGTATTTCTTTTATTTAAAATTCATTATTTTGACTCTTTAAAGCAAAATTATTAATTAATTTTTTGTATTCAAGTTTTCCCCAATTCAATTAATAATATAGTAAATCAGCGTGTTTAGTCTTTACTCTTGAGGCTTAATTGAGATATGGCAATATTATATTAATTTAAACTTTGAAAACTCTTATTACCGCACACCCTTGTGGGGTGTGGGCGGTAAGAACCAATGTTCAAATATTCAGGAAGGAGTTTCGCACACATATATACTTAAAGTAAGCTAGAGTAGAATTCTATCTTGTAAAAAAAAAAAAAAAAAACTTCTTTTACAAATAAAACTGTAAGAAGTGCTGGCAATAAAATTAACTAGTAGATGCATTTAGAAAGAAACCTAGTCCCTTCATATAATTTACTACATTGATTGGAGTATTTTCTTTTACCTGTTAAACATATATAGAAACTTTTGGTTTTGAAAATAAATGTAAACCATTAATATGATATCAAATATTATGCTTGACAAATTCAATCAAATTTATAATTAAAAAAAAAAAAGTTTCCTAGCTCTCTTTTTACCCCACGGAACATATCATTTCATTTGAGTTGGCTGGACATTCATTTCTCTCAGGTCACATATTTCTGAGCTCTAACAATGCTTCTGTAGATCTAATACTTTTTCAACTCAACTCAATGTAGATTTAAGCATCTTTGAATACGATAAGAGGTCATGTTCAAAAAAAACATGGGCTTCAACAAGTAAAATGAAAAGGTATCTTTTCATTTTTCCTTTCCTATAGGGAATATGATCTACAGGGTTCTCAAAGAAAATTGTATCTATCCATTCTAAAATGAGTAGTGTGCATATACTAGGCATCCAACAAAACCCTAATACTTCTACCCGTCTTCTTCTTCTTTTACATAAAAACACACAAACAAAAAACAAAAATTATAAGTACATCGTGCCTAAAACTAGAAAGCCTCCCCAATTGCAATTAAAATCAGCAAATCTTCTAACTTGTGTTGCTGCTTGATATCTATGTTCTCTATTATCATATTTTATCTGTAATTCATGAATATATATGCTTGAGTGTTGCCCTGATCATTCTAAGCTCTGACTTAATCTTACCCAGAGCACGTTGAGTTTTGATTTTAAATCTATACCAAAGCTTTTTAAGGTATTGATCACTTTGCATGGATCAATTTACGATTCCCTTGGACATCTTATGTGGTACCCAAACCCGGTGGTACTTCCTGTGCAAGGATTGAGCTCCCAAACAATCCCTCCCAATTTATTTGTTAGTGGGTATCACTAAACTCCTACTATGTCTAGCTTCAAATGCTGCCTTGACCACCCAACTGTATAACCCTTATACCTCTCCTGCTTAATTACCTCTCTTCCTCGATATCTTTCCTCTCACATTCACTCATGTTTCTCACTCCCCAATTTTTACCAACCAACCCTCTCTCATCCATCTTCCCTCCCCTTTCATAGTCTCCCCTTAGTAGGAACCTAAATGATTACCTTTCCATCTTTTCCCATGTGGTCCCCATTTCTATCCTGAAACCCTAGTAAATTGCACCTCAAGCCGAATGATGCTCAGCAGTGGATTTCCCCAAGGCACTAACAGTGTTTGGGGATCGATCCGAGTATTGGTTGTTACCCCTTCAATCATCCCTAACCCATTCACTGATACTGAGCTGAGCCCAGTCCAATAACAATAGGCCATTACCAAGCACCGATCCTCTATCACTATAATTAATATTGCTATTGGGCTAGACCCATCCTAACAACAATGGGCCAATACTAGCTACCGATCCTATATTCCTACATCTTCTATGCCCCTAGCTGCGTTCCTTAGGACATGGTGTTAGAGCATTTTAATATTAAATAATTAAAATAAATAAATGTTATAACATAAATGTAAAGATATAGGAGTGAATATAGAAGATGAGGAGTTTGTGAAAATATTTAATCCCACATTAAAAATGAGAGAGACTTTTTTATTCTTTTTAATTGTGGTGATTAATGGGCTAAAATGAATTGTCTCAGATATTGAGTTAGATACGTGTGCAAGGGGGAGGTGAAGAGTGGATGTATCAAAATTGGAAATGAATCAGTCTCTTGGATCCTCCAATTGTGTTGTGTAATTTTTCTCATTGAATTAATAATATTCAGAAGTACTATTTAGTTTCTCTTTGTGTTATTTCCATTATCATTGTATTTGCAATAACACATGGTTGTGCTTGGCCTTCGAATATACTTCAGTTCACGTTTAATTTCTTCAACTTCTATACTTAGGCTCTTAAATTCTTTGCAAACTTCGTAGACCAAATCAAACAATTTGCTGACCAAGTCTACTGAAATATACTTCGCCAGTTTTCTTTAGTCATATATTTTAGGTCACTCAGCTCTAGCAATGCCCATGTAGGTCTAATATATATATATATATACACACATTTTTTACCTCTGCTGGAAAAGCTAAAATAATTTCAATTGAGTTTAGTTTTCTTTTGTTTATTATTATTATTATTATTATTATTATTGGACAATGCATTGAGTTTGTTCTCCACTATTCAAAGTCATCGTTTTCTGTTGTTGTTGTTGTTGTGATTAAAGACTCATTGACGTAGCATGGGTTGGTAAGGAGTCCCAATATCTTTAAAAGGGAAAATGTTAAAGATATGATAAATTTTATAAACCATAAAATATTAACAAACTAAGGTATTAATAATATAATTAATGCCCTTTAAACAATAGTACAATGAATGAATGTTTTGAACTATTTTTATGCGATTGGTATTTGTAATATCTAGCATCACTCAAATTCTAGCATTTGTCGGGTTTATGTGATTGGTATTTGTCGGGTTTATTTGTAATATCTAGCATCACTCAAATTCTTGAAAAAATTTATAATATATTTTTTTTTAAATTATACACCCTAGAATTTAGGAGTGTATAAAATTTAACCCTATAGTTTAAAAGTAACAAATTGAAATTTGATATTTTCAAAAAGTAACAAACTAAATCTTATAATTTCAAAAATAACAAGTTATCTTTTTGTGGATATTTCAAAGGAGGGAAGGGACAAAGGCATGGAGATCCCTTATCTCTATATATCTTTTTTGTGTTTGTTACTGTGGTCTTCTCAAGATACTTGAAGAAAAGAACAATGGATTGCGAAATCTTTAGGTATCATCCTAAATATATGTTTGGACAATGCATGTAGCAACTGACCTCCAATCTATTAGAGGAGACTTATGGCTTATTTGGATTAGTCATGACTCAATTTTCAAAACTCATAACTCATAACTCAAACTCAAAACCTATACACTTAACTCAATTCCCACTATAACTCAAAAACTCAAAAACTTTTGTTTGGTTACAAAACCGAGTTACATATCTCAGCTTATAACTACACTTTTTTCCAAAGTGGTGGAGCCGCCCCACTAACAGTAAACAGAATTGCTTGGTTCCTACCCGCGTTCTCATTTCTACTCTTCCTCCACTTTCATATGTATTCTCCCATAAAATTCAGAAATGCAGAGTTGGCCATAAAAATTGGACCCCCTCAAGGTGAGCAATGTTGCACAATCTTCCAAGGAATCATGCCAACAGGTTCAACGAAGGTTTTACTATTCACAACCGAAAAAAATCAGCAACCTCTTGTGAGCACAACCACAAAAAATTTTCCCATACCTTGGAAAATCCTAGTGTCTCTGCCACCCTTATTCCATCACAGTAACATCAAAATTTCCTTTCATTCCAACTCCAAGGTTCTTGCCTTCTACCCTTTGCAACAATATCAACACTCCCTTCAATTCCAAACCCAAAAATCACCTAGAAAAATCCTCCATTTTCCCCTTTTTTAATAGATACAAGAAATCCCTCTAAACAAAGCCAAAAGTTCCCAAGAAAGCTTCAAACAAAATCTCTGCCCTGCATAACCCAAAAAGACACCAGAAAAATCTCTCCAACCATTAACCACACAAACCCACCTCCATCACAACCCAAGCTTCAAACCACAACCACAAACACAAAATACCAAAACCCATCAACATAAAATATTTAGATTGGCAATCCAAAATTGCCAAACCTAAACCATAAACACTGAAAACTAAACCCAAACCTAGGAATCCTTAGATCGAAAACCAAAATCACAAAAATGAGTGGATTTCCATTTCTGGGTATTGATTTATGCGTGGATGAACATAGTTGAGTGGGTCTAAAGAAGAAGAAAAAAACAAACAAACAAACAAACAAACATTGGTGGAGGAATGGGTCTGAAGAAGAAAGAAAAGAAAGAAGAAGACAACGAAAAAAAAAAGGCTTGGAGTGGGTTTGTAGAAGAAAGAAAGAAAGAAATGAAAGATAAGAAGAAGAGGGAAAAAAAAATGCCGTTGGTGAGGAGAGTGGGTCTAACATGATAGAGACAAGTAAGAAGAGTAGAAACCACAAGTTTGGGTTTTTAACAACTTTGCCACTATAACTCATATTCTATAATCTAAAAAAAAAAAAAACAAAAAATGTGTTTTAAGTTTTCATCACTCAAACTCAATTTTTGAGTTTTGAGTGATAGAAACAACCCTCAAAATTTTTCCCGAACTTTTTTTTGGGTGATAGAAACTGAGTTATATAACTCAATTTCCACCCAATCCAAACAGTCCCTTAGGTACTAGACTTGTTGCCAATATAAAGAAAAGTGAGGTGTTCTACTCAAATTCTTCCCTAACTATCAACAATGATATTATAGAAACATAATAGGTTAGTTTTGTTTTGTGTTCACATCCTCTTTTAAGTATTATGTATTAGTTATTGGCTGACGCTAGAGGTGTTACCTATCCAAGACATTGTACTAAGTTTTGTTTAATTTGAGTTCCCTCTCAAATAGGTTAGCTACCTTATTCCATCACAGTAACATCAAAATTTCCTTTCATCCTAAATAGCTCAAGAACTACTTTAGACTATAGTTACATTTAAAAATAATTAATTAATTAAGTAGGCCACATATGATCATTTCCTATCAATCATCTAAAGTAAAATTATGAAACATATTAGTATTTTTTTTCATTCATAATAGTTACAAACGCATATTTTTCTAGTCCTTCACCATCTAACATGAATATAAAAATTGTATTTTGAACAATTGCTGAAACTGTAGATAAGGAATGATAAATGAATGAATTTAATTATATAAATTATTAATTTGAATAATAGCTAATCATAAGTAAGACTAGATGCATGATAAAATAAGTGTACTATTTTTTTTCCTTTTTCCTTAATTTTAGAGATTTAAGCATTTAATAATGTAATTTTTTTTCCATGAGCTCAAGTTTAAACGCTATTTTCATGGAGACTTATCACCTTTAATCAATGTTGTTCCTATGAACACAAATTAATAAATAAAGTGAAGCTTATAATTTACAAAATTTTACTTATAATAACAATATTTTCACAAAGTTGTATTTCATCTCAACATAGAGAAGAAAAAATTAGCAAGTTTTACTTTGTTGGCATTTCGACATAAATATTATTGTTTTTGCTATCTATGGGATTGAAGATGACCAAGCTAAGGGGGCAAACTACATTGATCTTTTGAAATTATATGCATCATGTGTAGGATATTTTATCAACCAAGGCAACAAAAATTTTAGGCATATTGTCTCGAAGATACCATAAGTCGGTCACAGTAGAGTTATTTACTGATTGCAAACAATTTTGGAACTCAACAAATGGTCAATTTTGCAAGAACTAAATGTAAACCTTTCCACCAAAAAATAAATAAAAAGAAGAGAAGGAAATTAAAGGCAGAGTTTTGTCTAAAAAAATGCATTGAGAAAGGGTAGAGATGTATAAAACCCTTCAACGAGACAGTACTTTTTCAAGTCTCTCAAAATGGAATCTATTCCAAATAAATATGCCATGGTTCCTTAAATTACTTTAACAAGGTACATTGTCGTTATCTTATTGGTATGTTGTATGCACTACTATTGGTGCATTTTAATATTTATTATAAATATATGGCTAAATTTTTTATTATTATGCAATTTATTTTTATTGAATTTCTTTGATTTGTGCAACAAAAGAAGCTTTAATATTAAACTGTCATAATTTGGGACTAGTGGAAGCGTATACACACAAACAAGAAAATAAAATATGCATACTAGATAACAATATTTGATGTGGTTCAACCAATTCCATGCCTACATCCAAGGGCAACACCAACTAAAAATCACTATCAACGAAATGAATTACAACAAGATTAATCATCACTCAGAACTCACACAAACAACACTCACAAATCTCACTAACAAAAAAAAAAAAACAAACAAACAAACCTATCACAAACACAAACTAACTCATAAACCCAAAACCCCAATGCACCAAAAAATTACTTTCTCATACTCACAACAAACAAACTCTCAACAGAATTGGGGGTAATCTTTCAAACCCAAAAAAATATACCAATTTTTTCCTCGAAGGAACTCACTCAGGTTTTTCTTGGAATCTTTCTTTTTCTTCAATGTGGAGGAACCTTAGGCAAAGATTACCAAATTCTTTTGCAACAATGCCTATTTATAAGGCTTCATTCATATTCCTTGATGAATAAGGAATGCCCAATTATTTTTTGAACAAGAAATCATATTTTCATTCCATATCAAGAAGAATCATTGTCTTCCATACAAAGGAAAAAGCTACAAGTATATTATTCATGTAATTTAATTTACATAATAAAATAATAATAAAACATTACTACATCGCTGAAAAATCAAATAAAAAAGAATGATAAATAACACCAACTCTACTCAAATTAAATTAAGTTCATTATGAAAAATTTCCACTCAACTAAAGTCCCTGAAGTCTCACATGTTGAAACAAGTAGGCTTTACAAAATAAAATTAATCAATAGGGATTGGGCGTTACCCAAATTGGCGCTGGCCAAACCTCATGTGAGTCACCTACATAAGCTGGCAGGGGTTCAATCTTATTGTCATCCAAGCAGAATACACCTTCATCAAAACCTCTTCCGGTGCCCTCCAAATCAAAATTGTAGTTGACATCCGTAAAATATATACAATTTCCCTTGTATGTATCAGGGTAATCATGAGATGAAATGGCTATAGATAAATTCAATCCCAAGAACAACACATCATCACCTAAACTTTGAACTTGATACCAATTTCGACAATTGGTATCAAGCCTGAAAATGTTAAAAGATGTTGTCTTCCTTATATATAACTCGCTAGGCTCATAAATGTAACCTCTTTTAAAACATTGTTGAACCATCATTATCCCGCCGGAAGACTCTACCAAATGCAAATCACCGAAAGGAGTTCTTGAAGGCTCAGGTGCAACTTCTGTTACTATTGGCTTTGGGTAAGATCCAATATCACAAACCATGAGTTGTCCATTACCTTTTAAAGCATACAATTGGCCATCATGAAAAATGGCATCTATGTATGGAGGAGCCTTGTCATGGAGGACAGACCATTTCTTGTCTCCCCTCTTATAGTAGGCTAGACTCCCTAACTCACCATATATAGCCACTGCTACAAAATTACTGCAAGTAGGACTTGAAGATAAGACTACTTTTTGTAAAAGATCGTTTCGTACACCAGTTGAATCAACGGAATAATATTCCCCGGGGACACTTATTAAGCTTAATGACCAAAGAAGATATTCTTTTCCAGGTTTATTAGCATGGTACTTTCTTACATCTGGGAACTTGGACCTTGGAGGAAGCTTAATTCTGGCCTTTGTTAATGGATTAACTACATATATCGAACTACTCTTTTCAGCAATCACCACCCAACCATATGCTGATCCTTTAAATACCTTTTCTCCGGACTCAGGCAACTCAAGTTTGTGAACCTTCTTTTCCAATGGCTCCATGAATCCACATGTTATTCCATGATTATGAGGAATTAACAACCAAGGAAGTCGGCTATTTTTGTGGTTAGGCATCTTTGAAAGCCTAGAACGCCATGAAGAACAAACACAGCGGAACCTAATTTTATCAATATATAGGTCGAGGTCGAGGTACTCTTCTTCAATGGTAATCAACAAATCCTTGGGAAGCGAAGACCACTGGCTAACGGCACCAGAAACCTGCAGAAAACTGGGCTTGCTTTGCCCATGTTTAAGGTACTCCGGATCCATAGTTGGACTTTCCGGAGGAGAAGACATTATCACTAACGCAACTTTGAAACTTCCTTTCTTTGTTCTCTCGCGCTCTCCATCTCCAGGCCCTATGGGTATACGACGAACTGTTAAAAATAAAAATAAAAACTCGGTCTCTCGTACTTTAATATAGGGGTGGTTCTTGTGAAGTCGGTGGCTTGTTATCCTAATCCAAGTTGTTTTGGAGTGGCCTATAAGACTTGATGTCGTATTTCAAGTGCAATTATAATTCCTAATTGTTTTAGGACTCTTAAACTGATACCTAACCGGCTTAGATATCCAAGTCCAACTTGGAATCTGTTATTGTACACCACGGCTCAACATTAATTAGCCAATATAGTGGTATCCTACAACAACTATAAATAGGACATAGGTGTTGCAGCAATCATATAGAAGAAAATAGAGAGTGAAATAGTGAGATTGGCTGGTGCATATTATTGGGAGTGTGTGTGAGAATATTGATACACCAACTTGTATATCTTCATATTTTGATTTCATATTTTGATTAGTGGAATTTCTTCGTCGATTGCTTGTGGATGTAAGCCAAAAGTCGAACCATGTAAATCCTTAGTGTTCTTTTGTTTGTGTGTGTTTGTTTATTTTTAGATTTTAGGTTTGCTTCATTCCTATTGTTTATTTCTTGGAGATCTTTATATAATCATAATATTTTCACAATCAATATTGAGGTGAGAGTGCTATCCGAAGGCGCTTTCCAACAACAGTTCTAAATTCCTATTTCGAGTCAACCTTTTTATTGGTTTTTGGGAAGATGTCCTTAATTCCTTATACGCCAAAACACTATTTCGAGTCAAACTTGGAATTATAGTATCTTATTTTTTAAGGAAATTATATAGTATTTAAAGATATTTGCATAACATTTTTACAATAAATTTTAAGTCACATGTTGTTACTTGTGGGTGAAAAAGTAATTTTAGTGGTTGGTTTAAATTAAAATCAGTAATAACTTATTACCTAAGATTTATTGTAAAAGTGTTGCGAAAATATTATATATTTTAACCCTTCTTATTTTTTTAATCATAATAACAAATTTAATAAAATATCAATAATCTTTGAAAAAAAAAAAAACTTATTTACATAATTTTTTGAATGGGTCTATAATTACACGTCTCGTAAAATTAATGCAATGCCAGGTATGTGATTAAGCAGAAGGAGTATTAAAAGATATTTAAAAGATATTGGTAATTTATAAGACAATCCATATATATTTTTAAACAAGTCATATAACTAATTAAAAAGTCATGGAGCTAAAACATATAACCATACGGATTGGGGCAAGACAATTCTAAACCATTTAGAAGTCAAACTTTGTCCTTATCTTATATATGTGTTGGGCTATCTAGAGCCTAGATGTATTTGATTCAGATTACGATCCGACCCAATATAAAAGTGCTAAGGTTTTTAATGGGATTTTTTTTAGGCTTAGTCCTTAGAGTGGAAAATTTTAGCCCGTTTTAAGCCCACTGTGAATCTTGTATGCAGGATAGAAAAATTGTTGTTTCAAATTAGGGTTTGGAGTGTGTTATTTTTTAGAAAGAAAATAGTATTGCCGCATCTTGTATTTTTTTTCCCTCTGAATAGTAAAATTACTGCAACTTCATAGACGTAAGAAAATTGTCAAACCATGTAAATATTGTCTTATGTGATTATTTTTTTTAACACTTTTTTTTTTCTGTTTTGCATTTCACAGATCTAAGAATTTCATGTATATTCCCCGCAACACAAACTAGTTTTCTCATAAAGCTCCCAAATTGCATCAACAGATGCAATCTCTCCACACACACACACACACACACACACACACACAAAAAAAGAAAGAAAGAAAGAAAGAAAATGTTCCAACACTGTTTTGCCCCCACATGAGTTACAAGTTTGCGTTACAGAAGTACAGAACCCCCAACCAGCAAAATCTCATAATTTTTTTTTTTTTTATGAAATTACTACCAAAAAAAAAATTCTATATAAGGCATGTGGCTAAAAACAGTAGCAAAACAAAATACCCTTTTAGCATGAATAAAAAAATTAACATAATTATTTATTATTATTGTAACAGTTTTATTTAATAATTTTTAGGTTTTATCAACCTATTTTCAACAACGCACTCTCGAATTATGTGTTTAATATCTTTAGTTTTCATAATTTTACATAGCACTTTTTTTTTTTTTTTTTTGCTCTTTGAGATGAAATTAAATTTAGAAAGTGAGAAACAAATATAATTCATGTAATTTCCAAATTGGCTAATCCCTTATGCTAAGTGCAACCGTTTTTCCAAAGAAACTTTTACTTTTGTTCTTTTTCCTTCTATTAAGGGTCATTTTCGTAAAGTCAGCCCAACCCAGCAAAGCAGACAATAAGAGTGGCAGGCACAGAATAAAACTATTAGGCCTAAGCGGCAGGAATAACAAAACACAAGCCTATAACATGAGTAAATGGGTCTTGAGGAAGCAAATGGGCCCAAAGGGCCCGGAAAGAGAGAAATGACACTCATGGGCAATGTATGGTATGAAAAAGTGAGAATGGGCCGCGGCAGGCCCAAGGCAATGTAAATAAAGAAAGTAGGGGTTGATGGCAATCCCATGAACCCCAAGGATGAGAATGAGGAGATTGGGCCGGGGAAGCCCAATCAAGTTAGTAAAAGCCCATGGGAATACAAAGTCAGTAAATAGGCCGAGGAAGCCCGAGGAAAGTAAAAGGGCCGCAGGCCCAAAGGGAAAAAAGAAAGGGAAAATGGAGCCCATAAAGTAAGAACACCAGCAGACTCTCTTAAGTCACTGGGGGAAGAAGTGAAACGGCAAGTTTGAAAGAGGCCTAGCAGGAACCTGTTATCATGGCAGGAAAAGTCAAGTAATGAAACAAGACATAAGCATAAACCGAGAAATGGGCCAAGGGAGATGTATTAAGAAAAGCCCAATCCCAAAGGGAAGCAGTGAAAGTACAAAACGGCCCACATGAAAGAACCAAGAAGTATGGCAGACGAATGCAAACAAAGCTCCATGAGCCGCAGGCAGGCTTTGAACGTACGTAACAAGGGAGCATGTGCAAAGACCAGGTGCCACCAGCTTGTACCCAGCCAATATGGGTCGTGGTGGGGCCATGGGTCAGTGGTAAGAGGTAAGGGGGGTGTGGTTTGGTGGTGGGGAGGGGGGAAAAGATTTATTTTACGTTCCCTGTCCAAACCCTTTTGGGAGGTACATCCTGCTGGGATGACAAACCGCCCAAAAAAGGTAAGATTGGGGAGGGAACGTTGGGTGCATGCCATAGGAAGAGAGAGAGAGAGCATTTAAGACCACGGTAGAGGACAGTGCCACGGCGAACAGAACAACACAAACCTGTTTTGTCTGGTGAGGGTAAGCAATGTACAGGTGGTGGTTGGCAAGCATGCCTAGGCCAGACAAAGGCCGTTAGAGGGTGAAATGGTAAAAAGCAATCACGGCAAGCCCTATAAAAGGAGCCTCGCCGTGTCCTGTAAAAGGGACCGAAAAACAGAGGAAGAAAATACATAGAAAGAAGACTAAAAAGAAAAAGAAAAGAAAGGAAGAAAAGATAAGAAAACAAATAGGGAGGATAATGGGCATGCACCAATAGATCTTTTCCTTTCTCTTTCCCTTGAAATCCCACTCTCTAAGGAACGATTAAGAATTGAGAACTTTCTTCGGGCATTTATCATTTAGGTTCGATTCCCTCAAAGTCATTAATCCCCACGGTAGGATATTCTCCGGGGAGGTTAGTTTCATTGAGAGGAAGCGTTCTTCCTCTTTGATTTCTGCCATTACTTACCCGGTTTTGGCTTTGACGTTTATTTTGATTAACTCATCATTCAATCAATTGTTCTTTCTTATAAAAGCCATTATTATCACTGTCATTATTACTACTATGTCATTCGGTCCTTGTTATTAACAAAAGCTATAGCACTCTGTTTTCTTTTATTATCATTATACCTGCCTGCCGTAATTTTATTGTAATAGTTCTGCTTGCCGTAAAGGTATTCCTGGCAGACAAGGCTAAGTTTGTGCACAAGCCGGCCCAAAGTGAGTTGCAGTTGGGCCGGTCTCAACTTCCCTACCCAGAAACACATCAGGGCCCATCACCGCAGGAGGCAACCCAGCCCAAATACAAAAAAAAAGGCCCCCTACACCTTCAAAAAAAAAAAAAGAGCAAAGATCTCAACATTACCTCTAGTAAAATCAACGAATTGCATGAACAAAGACTAGCAGGATTGACCGCCATAGCTGGTTTGAGAAATGTGATCATTGTATAATTTATGTCACCTTCATTGATTTAATAAGTGTTGAGGGTCATTTTTTGGGAATCCAAGTAGAATGAAGAAAGCCCAACCTAGCAACACGGGCAGCAAAGGGGTAGCAAACATAGAGCAAAACCATTAAACTCAAGCGGCAGGAATAATGATCACAGGCCCATAAAATAAACAAATGGGCCTTGAGGAGGCAGGTGGGCTTAAAGAGGCCCGGAAAGAGAGAAATAGCATACCCATGGGCAGTATATGATATGGAAAAGTGAGAATGGGTCATTACACGCCCAAAGTAATGTAAATAAAAAAAGTAAGGGGTTAATAGCAAGCTCATGAGCCCCAAGGATGAGAATAAGGTAATTGGGTCAAGAAAGCCCAATGAAGTTAGTAAAAGCTCATGGGAATGCAGAGTTGGTAAAAGGGCCAAGGAGGCCCAAAGAAAGCAAATGGGCCAAGGATGCCCAAGAGAAAATAAAAGGGACACAGAAGCACATGAGTAGTAACACTAATGGCCATGCTAGGCCATTGGGGGAAAGAATAAACAGTAGGCCTAAAGAAGCTCAGCAAGAGTAAGTAATTATAGTAGGAATGACAAGTGATATGGCAACAAATCAGGGCAATCAAGAAATGGGCAGCATGGCCACTGGGGGAAAGAATAAACGGCTAGCCTAAAGAGGTCCAGCAGGAGTAAGTCATTACTGTAGGAATGACAAGTGATATGGCAGCAAATCAGGGCAATTAAGAAATGGGCTGAAAGAAATGTAAAACCCAGTATCAAATAAAGCCCAGTTCTTAAGGGAGCGGGAAATTAAAAAAGCAGCTCACATAAAAGGTCAAGAATGGACGGCGGACTATGCAGGCAAAGGCTACTGACCACGACAAATGCATAAGCAGCAGGCAGATTTTGGACACATATAGAAGGAAGGCACGTGCAAGGCCCAGACACTACCGGCCTATACCTTGCTAATATGGGACATGGTGAGATCATGGGTCAGAGGTAAGAGGGCATGGTTTGGCGGTGGGGAGAGGAGAAAACCTATTTTGGGGTTCCTGCTCAAGCTCTTTTGGGGGATACGTCCTGCTGGGATGACATACCTCTCAAAAGAAGTAAAGCTGAATTGGAACCACTAGGTACATGCCATGAGGGATAGAGAAAGAGAGCACTTATACCGTAGCAAGAAGAGATGTCACGGCAGATTAACAAACAAAATAGTCCTATTTGTCTGGTGATAGGGAGTGGCACACAAACGGTTCAATGGTGGTCGGCAAGTACACCTAGACCAGACAAAGGTTGTTAAGAGCTAAAACAATAAAATCCGGCCACGGCAGGCACTATAAAAGGAGACCCTTGCTGTGCGTAAAAGAGGAGGACATGAGAATCACGGTAACAACCATTTGAGAGGAAAATCATGAAATAAAAGCAAGAGCAAAAGAAAAGAAAAAGAAAGATAAGAGGAAAACTGAAACAAAGAAAGAAAGAAAAAGAAAAACAAAGAGTTAGTCCGGCAGGCATGCACCAATAGGTTGTTTCCCTCTCTACCTCTCTAAATCCTGCTCTCTGCCAAAAGCAAAAAGGTTCCTCCGGGCACCAATCCCTCGGATCCGTTTCCCTTAAAGTGATTAATTTCTGAGGCAGGAGTTTTCCTGAGAGATTAATTGCGTTGAGAGGAGGCGCTCTTCCCTCTCTAGTTTTGGTCCTACAGACTAGACCTACTATGATGCGTTTCTTCTTTTGATTGACCCACACACTAACCATTTATTCACTTGCTTGTTTTAATTGTTTTTATTATGATTACCATCCTTAAGTAAGGATTAACTGTTCACTTTAATTAAGAAGCATAAGTATTCTTCATTTTTTTTGTTTTATTATCATGTCTACTTGCCATAACTCACTCAAAATAGCTCTGTCTACCGTAAGTATGCTCCTGGCAGACGAGGTATAGTTTGCGCATAAGCCGGCCCAAGTTTAGTCACAGTTGGACCGGTCTCAACTCCCTTACTCCGAACATTCAAACTTAGCATAGCAGGAGGTAGCCCAGCCCAGTACAACAATAGTATTGCAGGAGGCAGCCCAGCATAACACACAAAAAGCCCACTACAAAAAGAAAATGAAATATTAGCAGTAATCACAATTGACAACATTAGTTAATAGATGACATAAGATGTTTGCTACCTACAACTACCCCAAAATGCTATGCCTCTTATTACATAGAGAAAAAGTAAGAGAAACAAATATGCATGTGAAATCCAAAATTCATACTATTTGTTTCCATTATAGCACATACAATTCCAACAAAGTTCTTAGAACCCAATAGACTAATAGTAATAATAACCAAATTTAGATTTCGAAACCGTACAGGAATCACACTTGTGTGAACTTGCAACAAATTTCAAAATATTTTATTGCCCCTATTACGCAAAATGCATCATGAAAAAGTCCAGACTTCTTCTTATGCAAAAAATATAAATTTCAAAAAAACCAAAAACAATTCCAAACTTCTTCTTTATATGCTACCAAATTGTGTTTAAGCTCGGGGAAACATAATGGATGAAAAACAAGAAATAAAAAGTGTTGGTTCAATTGGGAATAGCCGGGGCCATGTTGAGTGTGTGCGGCACCAGCTCGGTTCGTGAGTCGTGATCCTTCCACTGCCAGGAGGGAGAGGCAATCGTTGTTCTGTGAAAGCAACCTCACGTTGTGCTTAGATTGATAATCCTTGAATTAATATGTCTTTACCAATAACATGTGAAAAAAAAAAAAAAAAAAAAAAAAAAAAAAAAAACTTTCCCTAACAATACCAATTAAATTTAAAATTTTATATATTTTAAAATTATAAATGAAACATTAATATATAGTTAAAAAATTAAATAACTATGATTATGATTTGTAGACACTCTCCTCTCAAAAAAAAAAAAAAGGTGTATCAACACCCTATTTCGTTTCTCAATTATGATGCATACTATTTTGTGCATGCGTCCTCCAATGATGAACTAATTGAAGGATGGATGTTCATAAACTGTCAAATCTCTCTCTCATTTATTGTGTTAACTTTTCTTTTTAATTTTACTTTCATTTTTTTTTTAACCATTCTTAACCTTTATTTTATTAAATTTTCAATTTCAAAATATACAGAATTCTTATTTCACTTACTCTCCAAATCCCACATTTTGATTAAAACTGACTCTGTTTTATTGAAAAGTTTAATCACGGATCATTTTTTTTTTTTCACTTTTTTGTCCAACACTTGTTTTTAGTGTTTAGAAAAAAAGGAAATTAAAAAGGGAGGAAAAAAAAAAAAAAAAACCTAATGCTGCTGGTGAGGGTGAGGCGTGCACTATGCAGTGGTGGTGCAATAGTGTACCCCACCTAAGAAATCAAGTCGCTATTCTGTTAACCATATAAGTAACATCACTAACGACAATTAAGAGAATGACTAATATTGCTCATTTTTAAAACTTAAGGGACGGATAATGCTCAAAAACCAATTTCTCTTACACAAAATTCAGATGTTGGTATGTTTTCACAATCCTACGTATGGTTTTGATTTTTCTACAAGGTGTCAAGTGAAGACTCCATATGGTGATGATGAGTTAGCCTTAGAGTGCCCTAAATGCTTAATTTTTAGCATACCAAAAATAAAAAACACTCCTACATAAGATTTCTCAAATGCCAAAAATTAAAAAATTAAAAAATCAGCATTTGTTACGGTATACTTCTACTAATAGAAGTGTATGGCACCATGTGCCATTATTTTTTTTACTCTTTTTTTTTTTCATTTTCTCTCTCCTCTCACTTGTCAAGTTTCTCATTTTGTAGTTGATTTTTTTATGGTCAGGAGTTCTACTTTGTGGCTAGGTATTCTTCTTTTTTTAATAAAAGGTTTGTCTTATTTCAAGTTATTTTAATAGTGATGTCTTAAAAGTAAGAAATATGATGGGTTTTTTTATTGGCAAATGCTAGGTTTAAAATAGATAAAATAGTATCTGTGTGACATCATTCAACTTCTTCATGAAAAAGAAGGTTAGTTGGTTTTTTTCTAGTGGGGATTGGAAATCAACAAATACATATTGGAATGACATGGCATGAACTATTGACATGGCGACTAATGTGGTAGTAAGTGCTGACATGGCAACTGACATGGTGTTGATGTGATAGGGATTGTTATGGTGGCACTACTTTGGCTCCTATGCTGACATTGCATTAATTCTAGAATGGCTAGGGTTGACTTGGCACAACGAAAATGTGACGTGTCGAAAGCAAGATTGATGTGCACAAGTCCACACGTGGGATGTAGGTGCATGAAGCATGTTATTGATCTTGGTGGCGTGTGAGGAATATGGTGAAAAGCCAAAAGAGTATGATGCTCAGGACTTGCAGCAAGAACATGCCAGTACTCAGGAATTGCAGCTCCAAACGATGTCGTTTGCCTCAACCTGTTCTAAGACCACAATTAAAGGCAAAACTCACCGTTTCAGTTAAGGCTTTGTAATACGGCAGCGTTTTCCTTTAGAGTAATGAGATGGCACGTGTAATAGGAGTATTAGTCCTAATGAAAGTTTGTTATAACAAACTCTTCCTCTGATGTCATCTATATAAACCATCTTGATGTAATCAGTTTTTAATAGATTGGATTTTAGTTACAGAAATTTCTAGATATTTTTGAATCTCTCTCTCTCTTTTCTTCATATGCAAGGTTTTCAAACCCGGACCGTTCATTGAACCGTAAAAAAGAGAGGTTCAAGATTTTTAAGGTCAAACCAAGGTTAAACTGTGATGACGTCATAATTAATTTAATAATTATTTTAAATATATATAAAAATATTAAATTAATAAAAAAAATCCCAATATTTCTCTACAATTCTTTTATTTCTCTATCTTCTCTTTCTTACATATTCCCTTATCTTCCTTTTTGTCCTATCTCTACCAAATCCCAATATTCCCACATCCCACATCCCACATCCCAATCCCCAAATCCCATCTCAGTCGTTCCCTTCTTCCTTTTTGTCCTATCTCTACCAAATCCCAATATTCCCATATCCCAATTCCCAAATCCCATATCAGCCGTGTATTCAAAATTTTCTTTCAAGTTCCCTTCTTCTTTTTAGCTTTTTAGTTCTCTAAACAGTCTAAATTCTCTCTTCTTCCTGATAGTAGCTCTCCTGTTATAGTCAGCTCCAAAGAGTGCCTCTGCTTGTGCTGCAGAATTCTCTTCAAGAAGCACTTGAGCTAATCTCTTTTCCAGAACTTTCATAGACAAGGATAAAGCTAAAGGAGAGATAGTGGATTTGAGGATCGAAAAAAAAAAAAAAAAAAAAAAAAAAAAAAAAGAGGTGCGAGTCTATGCATCAAAGGAGCGTCACCTGTAGCCATGAGTCCGGTGCGGGTGCGGCGGCCCTAGAGCCGCACCCGTGCTTTCTAGACTCCCAGCAGTTGTGTTTCTTTTTCTTTTGTTTTTCTTTGTGTGTGTGTGTATGTGTGTGTGTGTGTTTTTTTTTTCAAGGTTCAGATTCAAAGGAAGCAGGGAATTGTGAGGTCCGACCACAGTTCGCATGGGTCCTTGCTTTTTTTCCTATAAAGAGATTCTTGAGGCTAAAAGAACCGCAAAAATGAGCGGTTCGAGGTTTTTCAGGTCTGACCGTACGGTCCAGTCCAGGTTTCAAAACCTTGTTCATATGGTCTGCCCACAGTGGGTTCTTTTTTCTTTTTCTTTTTCTTTTTCTGATACCATTCAAAGGGAAAAGAATTGGACTAAATATCCTTTACAAAAGAATTGGTTCACTAGCACACAGGTTGCCAATTTAGCTACAAACCAAATATCCTTTACAATCAAATAGGGAACTAAGATCATATCACAAGAAAGACCATTTTGAGTCAAGAAAATTAGATTGGCCATTCTAGTACTATCTAGCCAATCTGAGGTCTTTTTCTTCTGGAAGGATTGAAGAAGATCCCTGTAATCACTTAGAAACAAAACTTGATGAAAACCCTGGTTTTTTGCTGTAATTCCAGCTTCAACCACAGCTTCCAGCAATGCCCCACCTCCCTGCTGCTTACTGCACTAAAAAACACCCTATCTCCCTGAACAGTAATAGCTTCATAAGGACATGTGAAGGTAGGTGGTAGCTCGAAAGTCAAAATCAACTCGGACTTGAGTTGTTTCCCTGATCTCTTAACGAGGAGTTGATTTGTTCAATCAATTTCAAGTTAACAACGAATTAGAAATATACTATTGCTTACAACTTCATCTATAAATATCTTCAACGCATCTATTCAATTTTTATATCTTTTATCTATTGTAATAAATATTATTATTGTAAAACTTGATTTCTACTTCACATTGAATTTATATTTTGCATCTATACTTATATTATTTTTCTATTCCAGAATAATTTGTTTGAACTCTCGATTTAATTATGTAAAATTTAAATAATTGCTATAAATAAAATTTTGTATGTATATGAGAATAAAAATGAAAGTTGTATATATATATATATATATATTTTTTCAAGCCACACCTCTATCCTTGACAGGCAGAGGTAGAGACAAGCTAACTTGGGCAGGGAATCCTAGAGGCAACTTTGACCTTAAAAGTGCCTATAGTTATGCCATGGAGACTGTGCCAGACCCTTCTTTTTCTGCTGGCTGGATCTGGAAAGCTAAAACTTTGCCTCGTATTAAGACATTTCTTTGGATGTGCTCACACAATAGTATCGGAGTGAAAAGTTGCTTGGTGCGTAGGGGAGTGGTGAATGATGTGATGTGTCCTGTTTGTCTAAGGGAACCAGAATCAATCCTTCATGCTCTCAGAGATTGTTCCTCTGTGCAATCTGTTTGGCGCTGCTTGGGAGTTCAAGCTACAAACCAAGAATTTTGGAATGCAAATCTGCAAGAGTGGCTGAATACAAATGGAAGGATGTATAAAAATCTCACTGATGGAAAGCCTCCTTGGAATATGATCTTTCCTTTTGCTATTTGGAATGTTTGGAAAAGTAGAAACAATTTTGTTTTTAACAGGAAGTCTCAAAATCCAGGGCTGGCTGCCGAGATAATCAGTCAAACTGAAGAGTTTTTGTACTGTGCTCACTCTCCTAGAGGCCCAACCCGGAATGTTATTAAGAGAATTCGTTGGGAAAGACCTCCTGAAGGATGGGCGAAGCTAAACACAGACGGAGCTCTCTGTACTCTCTCGGGTTCAGCAGGGTGTGGAGGAGTTTTTAGAGATGAGCGGGGCGAATGGAGGGCTGGGTTCTCGAGGCGTATTGGTGCAACAAACAGCTTTATGGCTGAATTATGGGGTCTAAGGGATGGATTAATTCTCTGTCATAATCTTCAGCTTCCTTCTTTGATTGTAGAGCTTGATGCGAAAGCAATTGTGGATGTCTTTCTTAATTTAAGGTATGAGAATAATGTCATATCTCCTATTTTGGATGACTGCAAGCAGTTGGTGACTTAATTCCACCGGATTCAGTTTAAACATTGCTATCGTCAAGCTAACCGGTGTGCGGATGTTCTTGCTAGAAGGGGCGCTGATCAAGACATTGATTTTCTTTCTTTTCTTAGTCCGCCTGAGGACATTTTGTCTGTAGTTATGGCTGATTTTTCAGGCATGTTCTTTTCCAGGATTTGCCCTGAGCCTGTTGCCTTGTTTTAGTTTGTGTTATGAATCGTCTGTTTACCAAAAAATATATATATATATATATATATATATATTCAGAATACTAAGTTTAACACACACAGTGAAATTTGTATATACCTAATTATACACGTCCTCCAAAAAAAAATTTATATGGTAGTCTTTTTTTTCTTTTTCTTTTTTATGTATAGGTACAACGCCACCAAGCTTGGGTTCTAAGGTGGATGGGTTTGATTTTAGCATTTCAATTAAGAGTTTTTTTTTTTTTTTTTTTTGGGGGGGGGGTGTGTTGTGGGAAGGCAAGAGTTGGTTTTAAATGGTTGTGAAGTCTAAAGGAGATAGTTTAGTGGAGTTATTTGATGAGATTGGTGTTTGATTTTGTAGTTTTTATTTGGACTTTCAGTAATGGGTTAAACTTATTTTAGCTTCAATCATAAGTTTTGCTATGGGTTAAACTTATTTGAAAACTATTTGAACAGAAGGTCACTCCTTCGAATTGGTAGCTGGAACCACCAAATAGACTAATCAAGAGAGACAGAGAGAGGTTAAAGAAATATGCTTCAACTAAATAAAATTTGACAAGTGCTAGAGTGCCAGGGGAACATCAATAATTCCTTGAGAAAATGAAACTTCTTATCTGGACTTAAGGGATCTATAAAGGGATCGGATGTGAGTGTCATTGTTTTTAAGGCTCTTGCCGCTTTCAGGATATGTTGAAGAAGTTCCAACTCAACCTTTGACCCTTCAAATCCTTTAAAATGGAAGTCTGTAAGATGTGATGACAGACATTTAGGAACATCCTCAAAGACTTTCCATTCAAGATTTGAACATTTTTCCTCTTGAACGCAAGGAATACACCCTTTTCCCTGACAACAGAAGACACAATAGTGAATAGTTATCTAATTTAATTCAGGAGGGAAAAAAAAATACTTATCGACAAGTGAGCTAGCACATGCCCCGTTGAAGTAAGAGCTAGCACATGCCCCGCGCAAGAATGAAGACTATACCCAAAATTCAAGTAAGCCAAATTATGAAACATGGGAGGATCAAAATCAGATGCATTGTGAAGGGACTGCACAAAAACATAATAATCACAAGTCATAACAGCTATATTATTGTTTGTCCTAGAAGAAGTTTTGAGCAATTTAATATCAGACCATAAAAAGCTTGCTTTACCTTTATGGTATCCATGTACAAATGCAGGGATTTAACGAAGTCCCCAACCCAATTTCCATAATCATCTGTAAATGGACTTGGAAAACGTGTACTCGAGAGCAGGCGTGTTTATCTCAAGCTTGTAATCCGAATCTTGGATATGTATATGTAAATCTTTTGAGAGTAGGTATAATGATTTTAAATTTCCAGTCAAGGTTCTAATGATATGATTCCATAGACAAATCTTGGAGGACTGGGCAGCGAGTGAGGACTTTCCAGAAAGTGTCTCCGTTTACGTACTTGACTGATAGAAGATGCAGAACCTTCAAACTTGGGAAGTTGAGGGATGAAGAAGATGCAGAACCTTCCAAGCCATGTACAATCGCAGCGCGGACATATGTATCCATATGGATTGGGTCACAATCCCAATCCCAACGGAGGCAAAAAATTTTCAGGGGACAGGGATTCGCATTGCGAAGAGTCCAGACCTTAGATACAATATGCGGAAATGTAAAAGGGTTACCCATTACACTGATGTTGATAATCGGTAGGATTTTCATCCTCGTCAAAGTCGAGAATTGGGACGAGAGTCCAGAGAGTCTTCCACCTGCTTGACAAAATGCTTGTGAGAACAATCTGTTTGGTTGTGAGAGAAGAGAGGATATGACAGAGGAGAGCGTCCGGTAGATTGCCGATCCTGTCATCGACCACTGTAGCTTCTTCTGGGTCAGAGGGTTTAGAGCGTTTTGAGATTGATTGAGGCTCAAAGTCAGGGGAGCCAGCCATTTCGGCTAGCTGGGAAATTGAAGAAAGTTTGAAACTATCGCACTTCTATCTCTGTGCTTGAGAATTGAGAAATAATTTTATGGATCATGGGCCTCGAAAAGTACTGATGATAGCAGCCCATTGCTGATCCTGTCGATTTTCTTATTTCGGTCCATTACGTCTTCTGATTTTGTTGAGGCACAAGCTTTGTGAGGAATTGTGTGCCGCAAAGCAGGAGCGATATAGAAGCAGAATGTGTAACCCTAGTCTAGTCTAGCATGCAAGAGACTAGAGAAAAAACTCTCAAAACAAACTTATATTAATAAAAATTTAATTAATCACCGCCTTTCCTCAAAAGATTATTTATAGAAGAGATTTTCTCTTATTTTTAGAAAAAGAAAGAGTAAATTATAAATCACACTCCTTAAGATTGATTTTTGTCTCTAATGTTTCAAAATTTTGATACACTCTAAATTTGCAAATAGGGGAATAGATTTTCCATTCCCTTCATTTAAACTTCTAAACAAGAAGGAATGAAGAATATTCTAAAAATATTCTTTTCATTCTATTCAATTTCATTTCATTCTCTCCTCCAAAACAAAGTCTTAGTTTCGTTTGGGAGTTCACAAAAATGGAATAGAATAATCAAAATTTTAATGTTAGTGATTGTTTTGATTAATATCCTTGATTAAGGAAAATGCCTAACTGGTCGTTAAGTGCCACGTAAATAATTGGTCCAATGAAATCATGACATGTCATTTTAGTTATGACATGCCAATAAATCAATTGATTTATAAAATAAAAATAGAAAAAAAATCATTAAAATCTAAAAAATTATGTACAAAAAATAGCTAGAACTCCACAAATAAAAAAAATAAAAACAAAAAAGCGAAAACAAAAACCAAACAAGATATTATTCATTTCTCAATTTCATAATTTCTAATCATCTCTCACTATCCAAAACTCTTCATTCTCCATTCTCTTAAGCTGTTAAACTATTGAGTTTCCCTAATAGCAGGCTAAGCTCCAGAAATTTCTTGGAAGGAAAGAGCTAGACAAACATCTGGATGCTTATGAAGTCATGAAGCTATAGTTTTTGGATTAAAAACCTTTTGCTAGCATCTCTTTCCATTTTCCTTTTCTCTACTCTCATTTTTGCTGCTCTCTCACTTTATTACTCTCATCAATTTCTTTTTGCCTCTTCGTTATGTTAATAGAAAGAAATTATAAAACTTCATATATTCACTTTTTTTTTTTTTTTTTTTTGGTGATAGCGATATATTCAAATTTTATTTTTAGTTTAAAAAAAATTTATTTTTATTAAATTTTGAATAATTTAAGTTTGTTAATGACTATCTTAAAAAAATAATTCTAGAGCCACCAATGAGCACTAGACACTTATTGTGCGATGAATAAAGGAATGAATGGAGAGAGAGAGAGAGAGACAAAAAAAAAAAAAAAAAAAAAAAAAAAAAAAAAAAAAAAAGAGAGAGATCCCCTTTTTTTTGTGGGAAAATTATGGATTAAATGGATGAGAGAATGGCAAAATTTTATGGTAAATAAAAAAGAAGAAGAGTCAAAATAAAAGGAGATGAATAGATAGAGGAATTGTAATGTTAAGGTATAGAGTAAGGGGCAAATAAAAAAGTAAAAGTGAAGGAAAATGTTGGAGGAAATATAACTATAAGAAGAGAAATTAATAGTGAGAAAAATAGTTAAAGAAAGAAAGTGTTGGAAAGAGGTGGATAATGTGACTCAACTAGAGTGTAGCAAAAGAAGTTTCTCTCTCAAAGGAGCTTGACTTCTTTGGTGTAGTAGAATAGATTGTCCCTTCATCGCGATGGTGTCTTTTAGTCTCATTGGAATAACAAGCTTATTCCTCGGGTCTTGGTTCTTTTTTTAGGGTCTAGGGAAATACAAGAGTGAGTTTTACACCTTCCTACCAATCAATGGATGATCTTGCACACAATTGGAGCCGTCTCACCCTATCTGACAGGGAGGGACCCGATTGCTGCCTTACACAAGCGGATTCATCCACTAATTTTTGCATTGCAGCCAATTTTCTCATGAAGAGAGCGCTGAATATTGATGTCATAGCAAGAACCTTCACTCCTCTATGGAGGGCACGTAATAGCTTCAAGGTTCAGAATATCGGTGACCACAAAATACTCTTTACCTTTGACAACAAAGCTGATGCTGATAGAATTCTACAAAGTGAGCTATGGAGTTTTGACAAACACCTTGCGGTGATGCAACGATATGAGAAAGAGGACTCCAGTCAGGATCTCAAATTTGATAAAGCAAGCTTTTGGGTCCAGCTCCATGGCATCCCAATACGCTATATGACCATGGAGGCAGCGGAAAAGATAAGTTCTGTAATTGGAGATGTTTCTTGTCCTACAGAGTCTAAGGATACAGACACAGGTAGTTTTTTACATGTCAGGGTCTCAATTGATTTATCACTCCCTTTGTGCCATGTACGTCTAATCTCTTTGGGGAATGAGAAGCAAACATGGGTTAGTTTGAAGTATGAGAGACTTTCAAACTTATGTTACTGGTGTGGTCGTCTCACTCATAACGATAAAGATTGTGAGATGTGGATTGAGAGTGCGGGGACACTTCAATCCGATCAACGTCAGTTTGGTCCTAGTATACGAGCTCCAGTTTTTGTCCCATTAAAAAAGAATGTTATCAATGTCCTAGGTTTTTACTCAACAAGGAAGCAAACTGGCTCGTCTATGGATTGCGATGGCTCAGTCCAAACCCCGGTGAATCTGAGTGCCTTGGATGCATCGGAACGACAGAAAGCTGGTGAAAGAAACAGCCCAAAGAATTTGAACAGTCCTAAATCAGCAAGTAACGATCGACAAGGAGATATGTTGCATGCACACACGTTACTTGAGTTGCGGCTAGAAGTTATTCGGGTGAGTCATGACACTATAATTCCTCCAGCTGTTTCGGACAAAGGAATTAAACATACCGAAACGCAAAGTAACGGATATTAGTGAGCTGTCAAAATTCGATTTCGTTGACTCAGTGCATTCAATTCCAATTGAAACTGAAACACGTGCATCCCACCCTCTCCCAATTCCATATCGGGCTATTGAATTACATGCCCACTGCGTTAATGAATCACATGCTGCCCAGGATTCTGTTAAGGTTTCATCAAAGCCCAATCAGCTACGTGTGCTCCCTACCTGGACACGCCATGCAAGACCCGAGGGTTTCAAGGACAACACAAAATTCAAGCACTGCCTAGGCCAAAAACAGGGTGCCAGTACGAGTAAGGTTCTTCCAGAATTACCTAACAAGCGGCTTCAGGTTTTTCAAGTTGAAAATGATGACTATCTCGATATGGTGGAGGCTAGTTTCCAGCCGCATGCCAAGAACAATGAGTTGCCTAGCATGGAATTGTCGTGAACTTGAGAACCTACTTACAAGAAAAGAGCTTGTAGAAATTATACAGGCAAAAAATCCCTGTCTTTTTTTTAGCCGAAACTCTGATGGACGAAGCAAAGCTAGAACAAGTTCAACGTAACATAGATTTTGATCATAGATGGGTGGTTCAAAGGGAAGAAAGAGGTAGGGGCCTAGTTTTGTTTTGGAAGTCAATAATAAACTTGAAGATTAATAGTTCACATAGGTATTACATTGATGCTTTCATAGATAAAGATACGGAGAATAAATGGCGTTTCATCAGTTTTTATGGTGAGCCGGAGACAAATACAAGAAGGGAAGCATGGAACAAACTCAGACACCTTAATTCTCATCCCGGATTTCCATGGTTATGCATAGGCGACTTCAATGAGATCACAAAACATGATGAAAAACTGGGTGGAGCTATTCGGTCTCACAATTAGATGTAATTATTTCGCGATATTATTGATGAATGTAGTTTCATGGACCTTGAATACATGGGGCTGAAATTTACCTAAGTAGGCATTTTGTGAATGGCAATTCAATTTGGGAAATGCTTGATAGGGGGTTGGCTACAAATGGTTGGTTTTTGAAATTCCTTGGCTCACGATGAGTCTATCATTTGCAATGTGATTCTTCAAATCATCGACCTCTCCTTATTGTTTTTGCACCTTTAGATCTTCCATCAAAGAAAAAACCATTTTCGATTTGAAGAGATGTGGTTATCAAACTCTAGTTGTGAGGAAAAGGTGCAAGCTGCTTGGCACTCTACTTTGGGTCTGATTTGAGTACGGAAGTTCTAGCAAAAGTGGAGAAGTGTGGGACTGATTTAAGCTGGTGGAATCGAAATGTATTTTGGAGTGTTTGACAAGACTTGATCTGAAAGAAGAAATTGTTGCCCCTGGCCGAAAATGAAGCCATCATTAGTGGGATTGATATTCCAGACCTTTTAGTATGGATGGAGGATGTTCCACTACAATTCTTTCATGTACTTCAGGCTGATTTAACCAGTTTATTTTAATGGATTTATAGCGTATACACACACACAAGCCTGACAATTTTGTTTGTCTTATAAAACTTGTTTTATTAAAAAACAAACCAGCCAATTTTAAAAACCTTCTTCTTTCCCTTCTTTTCCTGTTTCTCTTCTTATTTAAGTTACCAGCCCTTTTCAACTCAACTTCTGCAACTCAAACCAATTGAGATTTTTAGATCTACACAACTCAAAAGACATTTTTTCTTTTGGTGATCAAATGCACCTTAATAGCTTTCACGCATAAATTCATGATTATATTTCAACGAAAAAAAAAAAATCGTGATTTCAAAAGAGCAATTCGTTTAGCAAAGGAAATTAAAAGAGAAAAAAAATAAAAAAATCAGTCACATATGACTAACCAACCAACATATGGTATGAAAACAAAAGGAGCAAACCCAAAATTTTAAAATGTGGGTAACTTTCCCTTTTTAGTGTTTGGAGCATATATTTTTTTGCATGCAAACAACAGGATAGGAATGAGATGAAAAGTGTCTTCATTTGCATGCCCCAAAGTTCAAAGCTCTAACAATTAAGAATAGGAATGAGATTTTCAAACCCTTTCTTCATATAAAACAATGCTGGCTGACCAGAAAGTCCAGGTTCAGCAATGCTCAGAATCTAATTCCCATATTTAAAGGTGAGAGCCTTTTCTTTTCCTTTTTTTTCTTTTGTTTTGTTTTTTTTTTTTTTTTTTTTTTTACATGCAAACAAAGATACTTTTCATCTTTTAACACTTGTGGAATCTAATATCTTTCAACACTTGTGGCATCCAGTTGAAGAAGGGTATGATGTACCAGCAAATCCAAAAGGCACCAAAACATGCACAGTAGCAACAAAAATTGTTTAGTGACAAGGAATGTCGTATATAGATTAATGAAGTTGATGCTATTCTTGCAAAGCACAATTATTTTACATTATAGAGTAGTTAAAACATAACAGCATAAAAAGGTTCATTGTAGATTCCATAGCCCTGTATTGATTAGACGATGAACATTTCAAAATTCCTTTACCTCTTGTGTAACTACATGAGAGGGCAACTCCTAAGGATTCTATACAAAAGTTCCATACGCAAGCCCCTAAATGTGTACATGCAGTTAGTTGATAGGGGGACCAAGTATGCAGTTGAAAGGAGAGTTGATGTCTCATACAAATTCAATAATAGGAAACTCTAAGGAAAAAAAAATCACAGAACGAACAGAGAGAGAATAGACATAGGGCATCCTTGAAAATTAAAAGAAAAGTTGTAACAATAGTTCCGCTCACAATATATTTAGATTTTCACTGTCACACCCTTTCCACCATACAGAAGATTAACAACATTTCTAATACTCGGGAATGAATTAAGAAAACATGGCAACATCCCCTAACTAAAAGCACAAGAAATCAAACTTACTGGATTTATTCCTGCTCTTAACCTACACGATGCAAAGGCAACCAGATAAAGTGCTTTACTCATGTTTGTTGTAGAAAGTGTTAGTTGATTCAACTGGTAAAGTCTCTTGTAATTGAAAATGAGACTTAGAATCAAATCCCAACAAGGTGAGGGCTAACTGAGAGAGAGTGTGTGATTAAAGAAATAGAATTCAGATAAATGCAATTTGACAGGTCCTAGATTTTCTTGGGGACATCAATAATTCCTGCAGAACATGAAGCTTCTCCTCTGAATTCAGACAAGAAGAAGAGAGTTTCATTCTCTAAGAAGCTTGCCTCCTTTAGTACATTTCTAACAAATTTCAGCTCATCCATTGAGCCATCAAATCCTTCAAAATAGATTGTTTTGAGGCGAGATGACGTAACAATCCATTCAAAGATGGATGCTTTTTCCTCATGATCTGCTGGAATCTGTCAATAGAAGATTCAGTAGTATATTAATTCAATGTGAACAAACATATCATCCTATGAACATAACACAACATACCTAATCAAACATATCATCATGTGAACATACTTTCTGGAAAAGAAGCGCTTCAAGATTAGGAGACTGTCAAAGCAAGGGTAGTAGCCCACGCCAAAAGGAAGTACCATGATCAAACTTTAGGAGTGCCAAATTATGAAACATGGGAGGATCAAATTCAGAAGCATTGTAGAGGCACTGAAAAGTTGAATAATCACAACAATATTAATCACTGCTTGTCCAAGAAGAAGTATTTAGCCATCTAATAATAGACCATGAAAAACGTGTTTTATTTACATGTGTGGTAAATGAGTCCAAATGCAGGGATTTAACATTAGAGAGTGCTCTAATGAAGTCCCCTACTCTTTTTCCATATTCTTCAAGATCAAGACTGAAGTAAAGTGATTCGATAACAACCGCGTCAACTACGTTGGACAGATCTTCAACAAAACGTCTTTACTCAGCTGACCTTTGAAATGAATGTGCTCGAGAGCTGGGGTGTTGATCTCAAGTTCGTAGCTTAAATGTAAGAAATGTAAATGTAATATTTTCAGGGTAGGGACAATGATTTTAAAGTTACAGGGGCAGTTCCCAGAAAATGATTCTACAGACAAGTCTTGAAGGGCAGGGCAGCAAGTGAGGAATCTCCAGAAAGAGTCGTGGTTTGCATAATCGACTGAATGAAGATGCAGAATCTTGAGAGTCGGGAAGCCCAGGGATGAAGAAGAAGAAGAAGAAGAAGAAGAAGAAGATGGAGGATTGATAACAATACTGCCATTTCAGAACCACTAATGGTTTAGCATAATTGAATAGGGTAGAGGTTAAGCTGAAAGGTTGGTGAAGAAAAACTTCGAGATCGAGCTCTTGCAAGAAGCCACGTGAAATTGCAGTGTGAACCCGGGAGAGGCTCCGGGAGATTGCTAATCCTGTCTTCGAAAACTGTTGTTTCGTCTGGTTCAGAGGGTTCCTGCTGTTTTGAGGTTGATTCAGCCATTCCCATTCCGCTTAATTTGAACCAGAACCACAATCACAACCACAACCACAACACACCCTCTACTTTCCAATTTTGAAACTTTTTGCAACACTTTTTTTTTTTTTTTTAATAATTATAATTTTATTTTGTTTTCATTTTTAGAATGGCTAAAAATACTTACCAATTCAATATAGCGCTATTTTTGCAGCTCAAATCCAACTAACTCATTTTACTCTTGACGGATTCGTTGTTTTCTCCAACTTTATTTACACGGTTGGTTATTAAATAAGTCAAAAAAAAGAACCCAATTGTGCTGGAAATATGCTATTATAAGAAAAAGAAAACGATAAATTATATTTCATTTTTATATGGTTTGTGTGTATATATATTCAGACTTCACTAGCCTAACAATTTTGTTTTTCCTATAAACCTTGTATTACTTACCAATCAAAAATAAAAATAAATAATGCCTGACAATTTTAAAAACTTTCTTCTTTCCCCCTCTCCTCCTAGTTAAGTTACCTGCCCTTTTCAATTCAACTTCTGCAGTTGAAACCAATTGAGATTTAGAGCTACATAATTCAATTGGTTTAAATCAAAACACAGTGAAAGCTTTAAAAAGCTTTTTAATTATGATTGGTTTGAACCTTTTTTAAAATAACAGGGGTTCTCAATTTTGTTTGAGATCATGCCATAAAGATGAAAAAAATAATTGAACATAATAAATTTGGCCTAAATGATTGAGGATTTTGCTTTAAATTCCTTTCTTCTTTTTTCTTTTCTGATGGGACATTATGGTTCATTTGGTTGCTAAGAAAAGATCCAAGAATATCACAAATAGTCTTCATTGTCTTACCCTCTGGTTTCTGAGAAACAGAAGGAAAGAAAAATACTGATAACAGGGAGAAACAAGTCCAAAATACGTGCGATATAGAACTCAACATTACTTAAACTTCATGGTAATTTGGCTCAAAAAGTTAGCACCAGTTACAAGAGGAGGAATTCATGAAGAAGTAAGGAGAATGTTGGGAAGCAAATGAAAATTATTAGAGATATATTAGCCCATTAGCGTAAGCCCAAGCCTAATTCTACTTTGTGTGCAAGCCAAGTCTCCTACTTGTACTAAAAGTCTATTAGTCTAGGGTTTAGTCTACTATATATACACATGTTATGATTCATTGTAACATAGGATTTATACTACACTATAATATATTATTGATATAGCCCTTTAAGGTTTCTTCCATAGATGTAGGCCGTTAGATTGAACCACATAACCCTCGTGTGTTATTGTGTTCTATACTTTATGCTTTCGCCTTCGCTTCCGCATCCATACTAGCATATTCAACATGGTGTATCAATACTAATATTTAACAAAAATAAGTGGCGAAAGCAAGTAAGATTGTTAAGATGTATTTTCGAGTTTCATTTTCATTATTTATTTCTGAACAAGATTGAAGGATCTCACCCTCCTCCCATTATATGTGGGATTAGAAAACAACATTTGATGTAATGATCATTGGCAAACCTAATTTTCACAGCAATGGAAGAATATGTCAGTCAAACCATTTTACATTAGAAATATTAGTACAAGTCAATGAGTTGGGATGGTTCATGTGAAAATCAGAAAAGGTAAAACACAAGTTGAAATTGATATGATAATCAACACATCTAAATGGTTCGTACATATTAACCCATCCTGCTACTAATCTCTTAATCATATACAAAAGCAATTTTACAAGTTCTAGAGTGTCTGGGAAACATTAACAACTCCTTAAGCAGATTAAACTTTTCCTCTGAATCTGGAGGTTTAGAAGTGATTGTCATTTTCTTCAAGAATCTTGAACTCTTTAGTAAATATCTTTTAAGTTCCAACTCATCCTTGGACCATCGAAATACTTCAAAATGAAACGTTGTAAGGCATGATGACAGACATTTAGGAACATCCAGTGGCCATCTAACGTTTCTTTGTTCATCAGAAAATAAAGGTGGACAAGCTCTTCTAGATTAGGAGCGCATTCAAGCAATCCTAGTATATCATGCTTATTACAATAACTAACACTCACGTTCATCAAAGCCAAATTATGAAACTTCATAGAATCATAATTAGAAGAAGGGAAGAGGCACTGCAGGACAACATAATATTACTGCTTGTCAAAGAGAAAGGGTATAGCAATTTAAAAAATAGACCAAAGAAAAAATGTCTTATGTTTACAGTTCCAGTGGAAAAATGCAGGGATTTAACATTATAGAGTTTTCTGATGAAGTCCCATGCCCACTCTCCATAACCATCAATATCAATGACCGTTTCAACTAAGGGTGCGTTTGTTTCAGTGTAAAATATTTTCCGGGTGTAAAATAATTTCAGGTGAATATTTTCGGGAAAGGAAAATATTTTCTAGTGTTTGATTGCATTTTAAAAATTATATTAGAAAAAAAATTTTCAGTGTTCGGTAACATTTTGAAAATGCTATTTTCTGGCAAATTTTTCACATTTTCTTAGCCATTTTCTCATCTTCCAATCAAATTTTATATCACAAAATTGCAATATGTAAACTTTTAAAGAAACAAAAATCAAAACAAAACCATTCTCAATACAGAAAACCATTCGATCAAATTGAGAGAGGGAGGAGGAAGAGAGAGTGATCACATATCGAGGGAAAGGGAGAGGCAAATCGAGAAGGAGAGAGATCGGTCATGGGTGGGTCATGGGCGACGATCTCAGTGGCATGATCTCGGCATGATCTCGGACTGGCGTATGCGTGAGAGAAAAGAAGAAAAGGGAAATAGGTTTGAAGGGATGTGGATCGGGTATTGTAGTGGTGAAATGGGCTTCACCGGCGTGAGGGGGACATTGGACCGGCATCTGCGTGTGCGGCGTCGAGATTGAGACGACGAGAGTTCAATCTAGAGGGCGGCGGCGGTGGCGCGATCTTGGCGTTGCGATCTGGGACGCGATCTCGGCGACGCAATCTCGACGGTGCTGGGGTGCGACGAGACCTGTGTGATCTGGGGTTGGGGCGGTGGTGCGATCTGGGGTGGTGGTGCGATCTGGTACAAGTGTCTGAGTGCAGTGGTGCGATCTACTCTCTCTTCCTTGCTGTTTCTCTCTCTCTTTTGTTTTCCTAGGGTGGAATTGATTTGAAGGTAAAATACAAACGTAAACGGTTTTATAGGGTCAGTGGGCATATTTTACGGTCAACAGAAGTGATTTTCCATTTGACCCAATTTTCCTTGCGCACCCAAACACCCTCAAGGGTGTAAAACGTTTTCCAGATTTCCTTTACCACCGAAACAAACGCAACCTAAGTTGAATGAGTTTTCCAACAAGATATCCGAATACAGTGTACCTCTGAAATGAAGATACTTAAGAGCTGGGGCGTTTATCTTAAGTAGGAAACCATCATAACTAATCCACAAATGTAATTCTTTTAGTGTCAGAACAATGATTTTAAATTTGTATGTGCTCTTCAAGCCAAATGCTGTTAAGAAAAAAATTTGGAGGACCGGGCAGCCACTGAGAAGCCTCCCAAAAGCTTCCTCGTTTGCATATTTGACATGTTCAAGATGCAGGGTCTTAAGACTGAGCAACACAATGGTGGAAGAAGCAGGAGGTGGATCAATAAGAATATCAAGTCCTAGTATTAGAACCACAAGTGTTGTACAACTGAAGAGGCTACGGGGCAATACCAAATGTTGCTCAAGCCTAATTTCGAGAGAGAGCTGTTTGATGCCACGTGCAATCGTTGCATACAAGCATGAATCAACATGGATTGGGTCCTAATGAGAACGATACAGCCACCTGAGGCTAAGCCTAAACTTTTGCACTCGATTCTCAGTGCGAAGGGCCCAGAATCTGAACAAAATATGCCCAAAGTTAAAATGGTACTGATTATTTAACTGATTTGATGACGAAATCCTCTTAAAATGATCATAGTCAAAGTAAATATTTGGAACGAGAGTCCAGAGAGGCTTCCATCTGGTGGAGAAAATGCTTGAGGCCACAGAGTCTTTGGTAGGGAGAAACGAAAGGAAGTGACAGAGGAGAGTCTGGTAAATTGCCGATCTTGTCTCTGTTGTTATTTAGGGCCATTGAGTTCTTGTTAAGGAGGCACAGGCTTATTTGGATGGATTTGCTTATTATACTGCTATGTTGTGTGAAAGAAACACAGGAAAATTACGGTACACTCACTGCTGCTAGAGAGGACATATCCCGCTAGCACTAAATGCGCATAGGGTTTTGGAATAACAAGATCAACAACTTCCACCCAAAAAAATAAAATGTTACCTTCAAACTAGTCAAAAAAAAAAAAAAAAAAAAAACTGACGCAACATGTGTTTTTTTTTATGGGAAATAGTGTAAACTTTTATTAAACCAGAGAAACATAGTTTACATCTTGTAGAAGAGCTTGTACAATGAAACAAGAATCCTCTTCTAACCAAATTGAAAAGTCATCTATGCCTTGGGCATATTTTGCTAATAAGTGAGCCGGCTTGTTTCCTTGCCTACAAACATGGGAGAACTCAACCCGTCGAAACTCCCTAGAAGCTGATAAGGAGCTGTATACGATGGCAGCCATAGACGAGGGAGGAGGAGAGAGTTCCTTCAAAGCATTAGTCATTAGTAGAGAATCACCTTCGAGAATGAAATCTTGAATGAGGAGGTCTTTTGCAAATTGCAGTCTGGTCTCCACAACCTTCGCTTCTACTTCTACAGCTTTTAGAGGGGCCCAAATCTTCTTGCTAAGAGCGCCAATGGTATTACCATCCGCATCTCAAACCAAAACACCCACACCAGCAGCTTTTTGTGAAGCAAACATAGCCTTATCAATATTGATTTTGAACTTATTCGATGGTGGCGGCTTCCAAAATGCAGGCTGTACAATTCGTGGCTTATCAGGATCCTTAACGCAAGCCTAATACTCAGCTAGGTACTCCAAAGCATCATTAACTATCTTATTTGCACTTTTCTTCACACCTCCAGTCCAAACTTCATTTCGAGTTGTCCATAAAGCCCACGCCACAATGACCATCTTTTCTATCAACAGGGTGTCCCAATTTGCCTCAAAGACTCCATACCATAACATATATGAAAGAGTGGAATTGGATGTTTGTATGAGCAAGGAAAATCTTCAACATGGTCCATGCTTCACGCACCCGATCACACTCCCAAAACATATGGCCAGACATCTCTAAACCCGATTGGCACATCTCACAGGAACCTTCAGCTAGCACTTTCCTCCTTACTAAATTTTCTTTAGTGGGCAGAATATCTTTGCATGCTCTCCAAGCAAAGTGACATACCTTGTGAGGGGTGTTAATCTTCCACAGGAGCTTCCAAAACTTCCTCTGGTTACTACCATCTGAAGCAGCCCCAACAGTACTTTCAGAAGCCAAATCCATTGTAATTCTATAGGCACTGGCCTGCCATTATTTGTATGGGCCCATACCTGCTTATCCTCGGGTAGCTGAGAACTCAAGGCGATACTACAAATCTCATCGGCTACATGTGGGAGGAAAATGCTTCAGACTAGCTCTGTTCTCCACATCCCAGAAATTGGCTCAATTAACTCACTAACCCGAGCCTCCAAAGGTAGACCAACAGGGGGAGAGACTACTTTATACGTGGAGGGAGTGAAGGTCCACTTGTCCATCCAAATCCAAATACTTTCATTGTTGCCTACCTGCCACTGTATTCCCTTTTTTATTATATTATGCCTAGCCATAATGCTCATCCAAGCAAACGAAAGGTTTGCACCCAAACTAGCTTGAAGAAAATCACACCTAGGAAAATACTTAGCCTTGAAAACTCGATATAACAGTAACTCTCCACCCAATTGTAACTTCCAACCCTGTTTTGCTAACAAAGCAAGGTTGAACTGTTTTATTTGTTTAAACCCCATACCTCCTTGAGATTTTGGGGTACAAAGTTTGTCCCAACTAATCCAAGCCATCTTTTTCTCATCCTTCTATTGCCCCCACCAAAAATTCCTCATAAGACTAGTCATCTTCTCGCAAAGTGAGTCTGGGATCTTGAAACAACTAAAAGCATATGTTGGAATTGCCTGAGCCATCGCTTTAATCAGAATTTCCTTCCCTGCTTTTAAGAGTAGTTTTTCCTTCGAACCAACCAATTTTTTGGCTAATTTCTCCTTGATCTCCTTGAAAGAATTCTTCTTATTCTTCCCCACCAAAGAAGGCAGACCTAAATATTTGTCATGCTGCTTTATAACTTGTGCCCTAAATCTAGTCTTTATCTCTTCTTGGATTTCTTTAGCTGTATTACTGCTGAAATAAAGCAATGTCTTTGCCTTATTTAATTGTTGCCCTGACGCTCCTTCATAGACCTTCAGAATTCTTTAGAGATAGTCACAATCACCAATGGAAGCTTTGTAAAAAATAATTCTATCATCTGCAAAAAAATAGGTGAGATAGACAAGGACCATTCTTGCATATAGAGATGCCTTCCATGTACCCATCAGCAACAGTTTTCTTAATAAGGGCTGATAAAACCTCAGCACAAAGAAGGAAGAGATAGGGAGAAAGAGGATCACCTTGTCTAAGACCTCTCGTAGGGGAGATGTGGCCTTTGGGCTTACCATTGATTCTGATAAAGTAAGTCACAAAGGAGACACACTGCAACATAAGATTCCGCCATCTAGGATGAAAACCCAATTTCTCCATAATTTTATCCATGCACCCATTACATCCTATCATAAGTTTTGCTCATGTCTAGCTTCAGAGCCATTTCCCCCTTTTACCCCATTTTCCTTTGGCTGATATGATGCATTGTTTCAAAAGCAACTAATACATTGTTAGTGATGAGTCTGCCATTGACAAAGGCACTCTGAGTATCACTAATAATAGCTGGGAGAATTTTCTCCAACCTGTTAGCAAGAGTCTTGGCAGCCATTTTATACACCACATTACATAAATTGATAGGTCTATATTCAGTTACTCTCTCTGAGGCCTATTTATTTTAGGGACTAAAACAATTTGAGTTTCATTGAATTTAGGAGGAATAATACCAAAATTAAGGAAATCAAGGACAATTTTAGTAACCGCATTACCCACAGTAGGCTAAAAATACTGGTAGAAAAGGGGAGGCTTGCCATCAGGTCTCGAGGCCTTTAGATGGTACATCTGCTTCAATGCTTGGAAGACCTCACTTAGTTGAAACTCCTTTATCAATTGCTCATTCATGTGTCAGGACACTTTCGGTTGGACTGCTTCCAAAATCTCAGTGAAGTCTGTGGGGTTGGCTGAGGAAAAAGTTCTGAATAATACTCCACAAATACCTTCTCAATTTTGGCCTCCTCTTCCTACCAAGCATCATTTGAATCCAATATCCCTTCAATTAAATTTTTCTGAAAACAAGAGGATGCATTTGCATGGAATGCGATCCCCTTCTTTAAACCAGTCTACCCGAGATCTTTCTTTCCACATGGCAGCCTCTTTCTCAAGCCAACAATTGAGCTCCACTCTAGTCTCCCTTATATTTTTATTACATTTGGACTAGTTGGCTACATCTCCAAACATTCCAAGAGCTTCTGAAGCTGAGCTATTTCCCTTCCCACATGCTCAAACTCATCCTGATTCCATGCTTGTAATCTAGTCCTGCATGAGTTCAAACACGACACTAAGGGATGTGAAGAAGCGTGCCACCAAACCCTCATTCCATGCTTTTGACACACAATTTCCTCACACTTGGAGTCTTTCAAACACATAGACTCAAATCTAAAACATCTTTTAGATCTAGCCCACTTCCTTTTAGCCACCATTTGTAGAATCAGAGAACTATGATCTAATGTAGATAAGGACTTATGTAACAGCTTTGCCGAAGGAAACATTGAAGCCCAGTCCAAATTCACCAGTGCTCTATCTAGTTTTTCTCTTATCTGATAACCATCACTTCTTTGATAGATCCAAGTGAATTTTGGCCCAATATACTCCACCTCGCATAAGTGAGGAGATTAGTATTAATATAGCACATATAAAATAAAATGCGAGCTTGGACTATTTATTGACTTCTTATCATTTTATCACACATGCTTTTAGAAGCCCATATTTTCATATTCTAATTAAATTAAGCTTCATATTCTCTATTTCCTCAACCCAAAAAAAAAAAAAAAAAAACATATTCTCTATATATATTAAATTAAATTAACTATATTATTTTATATGAAGTCATTATTAATTTGAATTTGTATTCATATATATCTATATAAAAAACTAGACTCTTCCACTTGTTAACGATTAGTAAATATATAAAATAAATACTTATATAGTCTTCTTTTGCTAGCTCTTTTGTAGAGATTTCCCTTCCCTCATTTTGTTAGAGTTTGTTCCTATACACTCTTAGTCTAAATAGAGTTTGTTCCTCTAAGCATTAATGATATTGTAACTTCTCATTTACCAACATGTTAATAAAGTTCATGATGTTCTATTTCTAATTTTTACCAGTAAAAACAAGGAAAACAGATAGGAATAAATGGAAAAAGGAAAGCTTGGCCATCTAATGCAGCGTAGAAGTGTAGAAGCAAAATATGTAAAACAGAATAACTACAACTGTTCCACAAAAGTTAAATTCTACAAGAACTGTAGACTAGTAGGCAAAAGAATATGACAAAACCTCTCAATAGAAACTAACTTGACAAAAACTTAATGATCACTATCTCCTCCTAAAGAGTATTTATAAAAAGAGATTTTCCCCTACTCCTTTCCTAAAAAGGCATAACAAAGTCTTAGTTCTACAAGAAATAGGAAAACAAAAAATCATAATCCATCTAGGATAAGGAAAAGAATATATTTTATCTATTTAATCTTATATAATTTATTACATCTAATCTTTTTTTAGAAAAATTTATTATATCTAATATAATTAAATGTATTACAATTGTTGAGTAATGCTATGTGATTCTTTTTGTTGTGTCCTTAGCATTACACAAAACAATTTGAAAAAAAGCCCAAAAGTCTTTTGTTTTTAAATAAATAAATTAAAAAAAATTATCGGCACAATTTTAAAATTATACATATATATCAAGAAAATTATATGACACTGTCCTCATAGATTTTCAGCTGTTTATCATAAAAATAGCTTTCAAAAATTATTTATGAAATTTGTTTCCCATAATTAAATGCAATACAATAAGGAAAGAAGTCCAAAATTACAATAATAATCACACCTAATATCTTCCCATAAATGTCTAATTATATCTAATCTAATTAAATTATCACAATTTGGAAAGAAGTTCAAATGTCTTTTCTTTTTAGGTATTGCTATGGACATAACAAAAACCACAATAATTTCATAACTTTCCTAAATTACATTGCCAACTCATACAAGGGCCCACCACAATCTCAAAATTTTTAAATAATGTAGCATGCTAATTTGGAAATGTTTTTAACTTATTGTGGGTTTTTGTTTTGACCATAACATTTACTCTTCTATGAGCTTCTAAGCCAACACATTATGGCCTTGTGCTTGATCCCAGCTATCATGAGCAATTTAAAGAATTAGCCATATTTTCAAAGGAAGCGGCCCTACTTCAATGCTTATTTTGGTGTATCTATCAAGGATGCTCTCGTAACTAACACCCCTCTCATAAAGAGCTATAGATCACATTAAGAGTTTTTTAATATAAAACTCATCCTACATAATGCTACGAGATACATGCACTTACTTCATAGGGAGGGACAAGAGAACTTGTACTCAAAATTTAGTGCATGTTATACATACTACTCTATGATCCGTTCTTCCCTTTGAACCTAGTTCTTGAGATCTCCAGTCTCTAGGTAGGGTATCCTTATAGGAAATTTATTTTCTTTGGGCTTTAGTCCCATCCCCCTCGATGTACATCTAGACTTTCGACTCTGAATAGAGATTTCATCATTTCATTTATATACAAAGCTCAAATGTCTAGGGAAACAACACTTTATTTTATATAACAATATTATAATAAAAAAGTGCAAATCTAAGATAGATTCATCTTTGTCATTTTTTTAAAACAACAAAAACCTAAGCTATTTTCTTCTTCACTAGCTTAAGCTTAATTAGCTTTTTGATAGAATCATCATATACATGGCTAGTCGTAATCACATTCATGTTTTTTTCATCACTATATATTCAATGTAGTAGCATGCTTTAATGTATGTGTTTCTAGTATAGTAGAAACCATTTTATACATGATATATCATCATATATATATATATATATATATATTACTCTTGCTCTTGATGGTTACTTATTCACAAAATTTATCTCACTAAAAATTGGTTTTTCACCATTTCTCAACTCATAAATATATGGCAAGGGATGTAGATTTATTTGCATCTACATAGGACCGGTAGTCTCTAACTACTAGGAACCATTCTTTGGAACAAAAAAAAAATGTTCATAATTTCACAAGTATAAGGGACTCAATATTTATGTAAAACTTTGGCATCATTATACAATAATTGTATAAGAGGAATGTCTATTCATTCTCATTTTATTTTTTGCACAAATATAAGTGTCTAGCTTGTACAGGGCACCATTGTAACTTTGTTATACAATAGGAATACCATCTTCATGTGACACCATTGTTCTCACTTAACAATAGGAGTGTCCTTTTCACCATAAGACTAAACTTTTTAACACTTAGGCCAAAAAATAATTTTTATTTCAATTCTCAAGATAATTCACAGAGTTGAATCTTATCATCAATTATTTTATGAGTCCCGAAAAATATTTCTCAAATCTTTTTTTTTTTTTTCGTGTTCCTCAATTTCAATACCCCCACTATTTGACAAAATTCAAATAAAAAACGTGGCACATAAAATTCTCAATTATTTAAAGGAACATGAACTCTTCTCATTATAAGGTTCTTCAAAATAGAAACACCATAATTTATGGGGCTCATAAAAATTCATGATATATATATATATATATTTGGAGAGAAAGGTCGATGCATATTATTAAAGAAGGCTATTGAAATCAACCTGGAATAACAGGTCTGGTGATACATCTTCCATCCAGACGGACATAAATGGGGGGGTGCAGATGGCCATAGTGTGCTAGGCATCTGGTCCCCTGCTGCAAAGCTTTGTACAAAACCTCAGAGCCACCTTCCAAGACGATGCTCTCAAAGCCACATTCCAAAGCTAGTTCTAAGGCCCTCCTTGCTGCCAGTACTTCAACTTCAATAACTGTAGATGGCAAGGGGATTAGCTGTGATAGGGACGCCATAACAAGGCCTACATCATTCCGAATTACCACTCCCAATCCCGCGGTGTTGTTTGTGGCAAAAGTGGCCCCATCAAAGTTTACTTTAACCCACTAATGGTCCGGTGTAGTCCACGCTGTGGCTTGCTACTGTCTGCAAGTTAGGATGAGTGGGGTGCAGAAGTAGGACTCTAACTGCTGCTCCCAAGAGTGCTCCAGCACCTTATCAAGGGGGATTGTTGGTTTTCCCAGTCTAAGGTTGTTCCACCGATTCCATAAGTTCCAGGTAATTGACGCAAATAAATCCACTTTGCTGCTACCTACAAGGATGAAATCAAAGAGATCAAGGAAGGATGTGAAATTTTTAAGTGCGTCATGGTTCCACTTTGTTTGCTTCCATAAGTCATCAAGGGTCGGGCATCCATATAGTGCATGAACAACATTTTCGGGCTCCTGTTTACACCTGTCACACAGCCCATCAGTGAGCACTTTGCGCCGAACCAAATTCACCTTAGTAGGAAGGGAATTTTCGCACACCTTCCATACTAAGTGTTTGACTTTATTTGGCACCTTAAGACCCCAAATTTAGTTCCACAAGGGTTGCATCGCATCAGATTCAAATTGACCAGCATGGCGTCTCAATGTTTCCTCTTGCAAGAACCTGTATTCGGACTTAACTGAATATTCAGCATCCGGATTTAATGGCCAGATTAGGATATCATCTTGAATGGTCCTACACAGAGGAATATTCTTTATGATGGCTGCCTCAAACTCATAGAATATTTTGTCAATTACTTCAACTCTCCAAGTCCTGTTCATCGAGTCTATGAGTTCACTAACCATAGCTGTGTCACCCCCAGGCCCCATGGGAGAGATTATCTTCACTCTATTCCTTGTAGGCAGCCAATTATCTCCCTAGATATGGATTGATTTCCCCAACCGGATTCTCCATGCTCCACCCCTCTTGATGACTTCCCTTCCATGCATTAAGCTCCTCCAGGCATGGGAAGCATTTGCTGGAATTGTTGCTTCCATGACTGACAAATTGGGGAAGAACTTGGCTTTAAACACCGTGTAAAATAGTGAGTTAGTATCATGGAGTAATCTCCATGTTTGTTTAGCCAAGAGTGCATCATTAAAATTTGATAGGTCCTTAAACCCCATGCCTCCTTGGGATTTTGGTTTACATAAATGTAGCCATGGAATTATTCCAAATTGCACATGGAATTCAAGACATAGCTGTAGAAACTAGAAACGTATAACTATTATACATGAATTTCGACACATTTGTCAATAAGAGTCAGTACGGAAAATGTTTTTTACAGCCGGCATCATAATGCAGTAATTGATTAATAGTTTTTAAGATTCCATTAATCTTATGTTTCTATTCAACCAAATACTAGGCATTAAAGAAAATTCCAAATTTAGCCAACACCACGAATTGAAATTGGTAAGAAACTACTGACATTAAAACAAAAGTTTTAATGGGAAATTCGGACATTACAAAAGGTTTAAAATTTTCCATTAAACCACATAGCAAACTGTAATGGAAATTGCAAGTATATGGCTCAAATGACTTTAAGTCTTTAACTACTACCAATAAAAAAATTCAATACGTATCGACACACATAGCATGAAATTATATATTGTGCACACAAAATTTTATTCTTATATGGTAGCAATATATCGAATAAAGTAAGAGATACTTTACCGCAAACTCATAATTTCTTGCCTCTTAGATTGCCTTTCATTTGAGGGCTTGTTGAGATTTCCGCCATTGAACTCCAAGGTTTCAAAATTAAATCTCCATGAAATTGTTATTCCATAGCCACCATTCCATATGCCACCATAAACAATTTATCAATGCATATATAACCAATGAATTCAAAGAAAAATCTAGAAAGATTTTATTCATGGACAAAAATATATATGTAGTAAGTTCTCCAATTTATCAAATTTATATATATAACAAGAATATATATGATCACATCATATTTCCCGTAAACATTGAATCGTCTCAAATGGTTGTTCATAAGAACAATAATTGACGAATAAATCGAATTTCATTATATTCAACATATCATATAAATGATTAAAATTCACATAATTAGATTTACCATAAAATTAGAGAACCATGGAGTGATATTACCTCGATGATGCTTCAAAGTTGTTTCATAACATTAGAAGCAAATTACCGCTAATTCATATATGTTTTTAGATGGCAAGGTTAAGACATGAATACTTGCGAGAGCGCTTTTATAAGATTCCTCCAGCACCTCCGACTTTGGTCGTTATCAAAGAGATTATAGAACCACATATGGATTCAGGGGCCCCAATTCCGTAGAAAGGACAAACCATGCCAGCCGTCGAAGGTTTCACTCTTTTGGTCTTAGCATAACCTACAATCCCAGAGTCATCTCCAGGATTTATTTAGAAGGGAACTCTTGTCATCCCCACCATTCGAGGTTTCGATCCTCTAGTTTTGCCAAGGCCTATATTAGGAATCTCTAAGTTACCAAGTCCAAAGGCTTTAGAAATAGCTTTACCTAGTCTAGTCATCATTGTTCTGAAGGTGTTTTCTCTAGCGCCAAATCTGCAGAGTCAAGAGGGTGTAATCATTCGTATGCCAAAGCCCTTTCCTTACAAGGATAGCCATCATGTCCCATGGAAGTACGATGTGGCTTTGATCTCCACCCGAATTGGAAATGAGGAGGTTTGCTCTAATGTCTCTTTAGGTCTATCCAGACTCACTAGGAGTGGTCAATATTTTACTCTCGAGGAACTAGAAAAAAGGAGGAAAGAGATTGGCAAGGATACAACCAAACCAATCAGGAATAGGGTCACCACTGAAGAAGCCGAGGAATTCTTGAAAACCATCCAAAAGGCTTATTATAGTGTGATCTAGTAATTGAACAAGTCTCCAGCTCAGATTTCTATTTTAGCACTGTTGTTATCTTCTGAGGTCCACCGTGAGGCTATTTTAAAGGTATTGAAGGAAATGCATGTTCCTACCAGTATTATAGATTCCTCTTTTGATGGTATGGTATCATTGGTGTTGGCTACCAACCAGATTTCCTTTTCAGATGACGAGTTGCCTCCAGATGGTAAAGATCATACCTTGGCCATCATATTGTAGCCAAGTGTGAAGACACAATTATCGCAAGGGTGTTAGTCGACAATGGATCAGTCTTGAATGTCTGCCCAATGGCCACTCTAGAGCGCTTGAAGGAGGATATGTCTCTTATTCAGCCTAGCACCATGATCACTAGAGCCTTTGATGGCACTCACTAAGAAGTACAAGACGAAATCGAGCTAATGGTTGAGATCAACCCAAGATCCTTCATGGTTAACTTCCAAGTGATTAAGGTGGATTCCCCATACAACATGCTTTTAGGGAGACCCTGGCTACATGAAGCAAGTGTAGTCGCATCTACCCTCCATCGGAGACTCAAGTTCATGTCCAGGAATCAGTTGATCACCATTCTAGCTGAAGAGCCCATGACTATCTTCCAAGAGACATTGATCCCCTACATCGATGCTAATGCTTTTCCAAAGGCATCTTTCCATAGCTTCGAACTAGTCTCCTTGATTCATAATGCTTCAGAACCTGAGTTAAGATGGCTCGCAGCAGTCATGATGGCCGTTAAGTGAAGCTCAAGTTTGGCTATCAGCTAGGCGAAGGCCTTAGTGTCGTAGGATGTGGGAGCCCTGCTCTCATTGAACTTATAGATAACAAAAGAAGATTCGGTCTAGGGTACGAGCCCACTCATGAAGAACTCTTTCAAGCTTCCAGAGGAAAGAAGAGGAAGTGTGCTGGCCAAGGGATGTCTATTCCCCATATCAAGACCACTTTCCTAGCTCCGGCCGAAGTCATTATGCTAGAACCTTTCAAGGAATTGCAAGATGAAGAATCAGATCTGGGTTGCATCATTTAGCTAGATGAATTATGATTTTTTTTCCCCCTATTTCTTGTAGAACTAAGATTTCGTTATGCCTTTTTGGAAAAGGAGTAGGTGAAAATCTGTTTTTATAAATACTCTTTAGGAGGAGATGGTGATCATTACGTTTTTATCAAGTTAGTTTCTATTAAGAGGTTTTGTCATATTCTTTTGCATACTAGTCTATAGTTCTTATAGAAATTAGCATTTGTGGATCAGTTGTAGTTATTGTGCGTTACATATTTTGCTTCTACACTCCTATGCTACATCAAATGGCCAAGCTTTCCTTTTTCCATTTATTCCTATTTGTTTTCCTTGTTTTTACTAGTAAGGGTTTTTTTTTTTTTTTTTTTAATTTAGAAACAGAACATCATGAACTTTATTAACATGTTGGTATATGAGAAGTTGCAATATTATTTATGCTTAGAGGAACAAACTCTATTTAGACTAAGAGTGTATAAGAAAGCCTTGTTCTTTGGGTTATGACGTGTGCAACTGCATTACCTTGTCTAACAAAATGAGAGAAAGGAAATCTCTACAAAAGAGCTAGCAAAAGAAGACTATATAAGTATTTATTTTATATATTTACTAATCGTTGACAAGTGGAAGAGTCTAGTTTAAATAGTCTAGTTCATATATATATATATATATATGAATACAAATTTATGTTAATAATGATTTCGTATAAAATAATATAGTTAATTTAATTAAATATATTTAGAGAATATGAATTTTTTGTTGTTGTTGAGAATAGTGAATATGAAGCTTAATTTAATTAGAATAAGAAAATATGGGCTTTTAAAAGCATATGTGATAAAATGATAAGAAGTTAATAAATAGTCCATGCTCGTATTTTATATTATATATGTTATATTTATACTAACCTCCTTACTTATGCAAAACACATGTTGTTGTATGAGTGGCTTTGGTTTTTTTTTTTTTTTTTTTTTTTGACTAGTTTGAATGTAACTTTTTTTTTTTTTTTGGTGGGTGGAAGTTGTTGATCTTGTTATGTTATCATTTTTTGTAGTTGCAGTTATGGTGCCCGAAGCCCATGCATAATGTAGCACAGTATTGAATCCCAATAGCTGTGTCCTTTACAACTGTGGGAAGCATTGCTTTGAACGGTACAAAGGCACTGGACAATGCTTACAAAAAACAAGTGGCCTTAATCCTACTTATTATTGCAACTGTGTCTATGCTTGTGGCCCCCAGGCATGAACTTAAGAATTTCGCATATGTAATCAATAAATAGCAAATTGAAACCACTTCCGTCCATGACACAGTCTAGAAATCCATGGACAGAGACTTCGGTCAAAAAATTAGGCAGAGCTTCCTTTCAATATTAAAAAATAATAGGGTAAACTACATATTTGGTCCCTAATCTTTATACCATATTTCAATTTAGTCCCTAACTTTTTAATTGTGTCAATTTGATCCCTAACCTTTCAATGTCGTGTCAATTTAGTCCCTGATGTTATATCTTAGATGAAAATTGCTAACATGACAAATGGCCAAAATAAAATTTAAATTTATTATTTCATCAACGAAAGTTAATTTTTTGTTTTGACCATTAGACATATCATAAATGTTCATCCAAAAAAGAACGTTAGGGACCAAATTGACACAATTGAAAGGTTAGGGATTAAATTGAAATATAGTGTATAGGATAGGGACCAATTACGTAGTTTACCCAAAATAATAATAATAATAAATAAATTCAACGAGAAATTTATATGAAATATTTTTACCCAATTATGGCATTTTTCAAGTTTGTTGCAATTTATTTTGTTTCTTTCCCCATTTATTTTATTTTATTTTATTTTAGTTTTTTGGGTGTAGCGGTTCCAAAAATGGGGAAAAGAAAAAAAAAATTGCAGCAAACTTGAAAATTTTCATAACTGGGTAAAAATATTTCATATAAAATTCTCATTGAATTTTTTTTTTTTTTTTAAATATTGAAAGGAAGCTCTGTCTAATCTTTTGGCCAAACTCTCTGTCCATGGATTTCTAGACTGTGTCATGGACGAAAGTGGTTATAATTTGCTATTTATTGATTACATATGCAAAATTCTTAAGTTCATGCCTGGGGGCCACAAGTATAGACATAGTTGCAATAATAAGTAGGATTAAGGCCACTTGTTTTCTGTGAGCATTGTCTAGTGCCTTTACACTGTTCAAAGCAGTGCTTCCCACAGTCGTAAAGGACACAGCTATTGAAGAATCCGGATAGAGCAGGGGGAGGAGGTTTACTGCGTGACCATGAAGGGAATTGGCTGATGGGTTTTGTGAGGGGGTTCGGCTTCACTAACAGTGCATTGGCTGAACTTTGGGCTTTGAGGGATGGGTTGATTCTTGCTAAGGAGATGGGGATTCAGCAAATTATCATTAAACTTGATGCTTTAAGTGTTGTGATGCTGATGAATAATTGTACTGAAAACTTATTAATGGAACCACTCTTATCCGATTGCAGGAGCCTATTGCAGGAATTTCCAGGCAAGCGTGTAACCCATGTATTTCGGGAAGCAAACCAATGCGCTGATGCTCTAGCTAGAATGGGCACGCAATCTTTGTATAGCTATTATGTTTTTTGTAATCCGCCGCCTGTGGTGGAATGTTTGTTGGCTGCTGATAAAGCTAACACGTTTTGTAATAGACTGGTTAACTCCTAGCTTTTATTTTATATCATGGTTGACCGAAAAAAAAAAAATATATGACACAGCTATTGGGATTCAATACTATGCTACATTATGCATGGGCTTCGGGCACCATAACTGCAACTACAAAAAATGATAACAAGATCAACAACTTCCACCCACACCAAAAAAAAATTTAAAAATTTTAAAAAAAAATGTTACATTCAAACTAGCCAAAAAATAAAAAACCAAAGCCACTCACGCAACAACATGTGTTTTGCATAAGTGAGGAGGTTAGTATTAATATAGCATATATAAAATAAAATACGAGCATGGACTATTTATTGGCTTCTTATCATTTTATAACATATGCTTTTAAAAGCCCATATTTTCATATTCTAATTAAATTAAGCTTCATATTGTCTATTTCCTCAACAAAAAAAAAAAAAAAAAATCATATTCTCTAAATATATTTAATTAAATTAACTATATTATTTATATGAAGTCATTATTAATTTAAATTTGTATTCATATATATATATATATATATATATATATATATATAAACTAGACTCTTCCTTTTGTTAACCATTAGTAAATATATAAAATAAATACTTATATAGTTTTCTTTTGCTAGCTCTTTTGTAGAGATTTCCCATCTCTCATTTTGTTATACAATGTAATGCAGTTACACATGTCTTAACCCAAAGAACAAGGCTTCTTATACACTCTTAATCTAAATAGAGTTTGTTCCTCTAAGCATAAATAATATTGTAACTTCTCATATACCAACATGTTAATAAAGTTCATGATGTTCGGTTTCTATTTTTTTTTTTTTTTTTTAAACCCTTACTAATAAAAACAAGGAAAACAAATAGGAATAAATGGAAAAAAGAAAGCTTAGCCATCTGATGCAGCGTATGAGTGTAGAAGCAAAATATGTAAAACACAATAACTACAACTATTCCACAAAAGCTAAATACTATAAGAACTATAGACTAGTAGGCAAAAGAATATGACAAAACCTCTCAATAGAAACTAACTTCCATTTAATCACTAATATTTATAGTCATCAATGGAACAATTATTTTAAAATAACATTTAATAAAATTTAATATTTTTATCAAAAATAATCCAACAGATGATGTATGCAATGGTGCTACTTGCACTACAACAAAAAATGTTTATTACAACGAAAAAAATTGTTGTAATAATATCAAAGTCATTACAATAGTTTATGAAAAGTATTGCAATAAAATTTGAGGTAATAGGTTTGTGTTAAAAAATCTCGTTGCAATAAATTTTAAATATTTTAATGACAATTTTGATGTAATACGATATTTGTTGTTGCAATAAACAATTTACTACTTCAAATATCTTGTAGCAATAAACTCTAATTTCACGAATTTATATAATTTTGGTATTAGATTATTGTAAATAATATATTTGTTGCAATTTTATGTTTGTTATTGCAATAGATTGTAAAATAATTGATATTTAGTTATTACAATAATATATTTGTTGCAATAAGCTAACACTTTGAAATTTTTATTGTAATAGATTGCAAAATAATTGGTACCAAGTTATTACAATGATTTCTTCAATTTAAGTTATTACAAAAAATATTTCTTAATGCAATTTCATATTAAAGCTTCTATTGCAACTAAAAATTATAAGTTATTTTAACTACTTATTATTAATGTAAAAATTTACCACTTTTAAATTATTATTGCAACGAATTTTAATTTGTAGATGTAATATTATGTCTAATACTACTACACTAATTTTTGTTGTATTAACACTTGATGTAATAGACTTATTTTGATGTAGTGTTGTCATTTTGTCAAAGAACAAGGCTTTCTTATACACTCTTAGTTAAAATAGAGATTGTTCCTCGAAGCATAAATAGTATTGTAACTTCTCATATACCAACATGTTAATAAAGTTCATGATGTTCTATTTTTAATTAAAAAAAAATTTAAACATTACCAGCAAAAACAAGGAAAACAAATAGGAATAAATGGAAAAAGGAAAGCTTCATCATCTGATGCAGTGTAGGAGTGTAGAAGCAAAATATGTAATACACAATAACTATAACTATTCCACAAAAGCTAAATTCTACAAGAACTGTAGACTAGTAGGCAAAAGAATATGACAAAACCTCTCAATAGAAACTAATTGATAAAAACTTAATCATCACCATCTCCTCCTAAAGTGATTTTCACCTACTCCTTTCCCAAAAGGGTAGGAAAACAAAAAATCATAATTCATCTAGGATAAGGAAAAGAATATATTTTATCTATTTAATCTTATCTAATTTATTACATCTAATCTTTTTTTAGAGACATTTATTATATTTAATCTAATTAAATGTATTACAATTGTTGAGTAATGCTATGATATTCTTTTTGTTGTGTCATTAGCATTACTCAAAATAATTTAAAAAAAAAAAAAAGCCCAAAAGTCTTTTGTTTTTAAATAAATAAATTAAAAAAAATTATCGGCATGATTTTAAAATTATACATATATAGCAAGATAATTATATGACATTGTCCTCATAGATTTTGAGTTGTTTATCATAAAAATAGCTTTCAAAATTTATTTTTGTAATTTGTTTCCCATAATTAAATGCAATACAATAAGGAAAGAAATCAAAAATTACAATAATAATCACACCTAATTTCTTCCCATAAACGTCTAATGATATCTAATCTAATTAAATTATCACAGTTTGGAAAGAAGTTCAAATGTCTTTTCTATTTTAATAATGCTAAAGATGCAAACTATTTTACAAAATTTTTTACAAATTGCTGATATGATGAGTGATTATTGGTAGATGAAAAAAGTGATATTAATTGGTATGCCTAAATGAAAACTAATAAGAGGTTTACCACATCAATATTTTGTAAAATTATTGTAAAATAGTTTGTAACTGTAACATTACTCTTTCTTTTTTAGTATTGCTAAGGACATAACAAAAAACTACAATAATTTCATAACTTTCCTAAATTACATTGCCAACTCATACAAGGGCCCACCATGATGTCAAAATTTTTAAGGAAAAATTACACTTTGTCTACCTGTGATTTGCTCCAAAAACACTTTGCATACTTGTGGTATAAAAATTGACACATTATCCATCTGAGATTAGCTCTACAGTTATCCACCTTCATTAAAACAAAGATAAATTTAACTTTTACATCTTCTTTTTGTGTATCAACTTTTAAACTTTTTATTTTAATAAATTAAAAATTGAAATTATTCTTCGTAAAGGCATAAAGCTTTTGATAAACTGAAATTCTATGCCTCCGAAATTATTTAAGTACTAGTACTTTCCTCAGTTTCGATCCTAATTAAAGCCAACAAACTCGGGGGACCCATCTTCGTTTCCACAGGACCAGATCGGGATCGGGATCGGGATCAGGGTTAGTGCCAGAGAGGTGTCTCTCGAGGTTTTCATTGACAATGAACTCGTAGACAAGGAACCCCTCTTCAAAACAATATCTGATTAGATGGACAAGGTTAGGGTGGCGTAGCTGGCAAAGCAGCAGCTTCTCAGTCCTTAACTCGTTAAATCCCCACCTTGACTTGATGATATTCACACGCTTATGGTTGTGCCCATCATATACTTAATTGGACCTATGCATAACTGACTTAATTAACAAGTTGGCTAAGTAAAATGAATTGAGGTTTAAATTTTTTTCACACACACTCTTATTATGATTAATCTTTGTTGTGTGATCATTGCCCTGGATGTCTAAGGATTATGTACACTCTTCTGTTGTTCCATGTACCACATTTTAAGGACATCAACTATATATGCTTACTGGATGGGATGTATGAGAGCTTTCTCAAAGTCTAGGAATGAGTAATAAATTGGGATTCAACAATTTCAGAGGTAAGGGGAACAATTTTCCAATCATATGGAATCCATATTTATGTCCATTTTGGATTTTTAAAATATTAAATAAGCCTCAATTTCATCCAAACAATCCTTTTGTGTGAGATCATATATGTAGCGACGCACAATTGTTCGAGAAACACGTGTGGTTGAGGATTGAGTTATTGGGTAATGTTAAAGAAAAAAAAATACTGTATAAATCAATTTTGAAGTACAAACTATCAGATAAAGTAGGACTTGCTTGTCAGGAGATGCATTGTTGGGTTTTGCTGAACTCTGTGTATAATGAAGATACAGCAATAGAATAGATATTCATTCTGTTGAAGTTAATTTTAATTTTCTTTTTAAGGAATGTTGATATTGAAGGGTCTTCAATATGACCTTGAATTAGTAACAAACCCGGTTAATGGCCCTATTCACAATCTTTACAGGCATCAAGTGTCCCACATTGGAACATTATATAAGATTTCTACACTTTATATAAAGTAGGCAAAGCATCTCCATCGGTTAAGTTCTACAGAATCACCAACAACCAAACTCTCAGAGTCTGCCAGGCCTGGCCAGTTTTGTCTCTAGGTCAATTTTGTTATTTTCAACCATTTGGGGCTCTCAAGTGATAATCTGACCTATCCCTCAATTTTTTTTCTTTTTTTTGGGTACTCCAGGTTAAACAAAATCCGCCATTTCTTTTTCTTCTAATTTGAAAAAGGTGACATGGATTATAGAATTATACAATGATCACATTCTGCAACCTTTGTCAGATATTTGGTTATTTCGTTGGCAATGCTGTAGCACTTCGCCTAAGGGATTTTCTTCTTCTTTTTTTCAAAGCTAACAAAAAAAAAGTGTTGTTTCAATTGAGATTAGCCCAGAAGGCCATGTTTGGGTGTGAGTGGCACTAGCTCGTTTTCCTTCCACTGCCAGGAGGGAAAGGTAGTCGCTGCTCTGTAAATCCAGCCTCACGCTGTACCCTCTTCTCTAGGAGCGACGAGACCCAGAGCATTCGCTCAAGTCCCAAGGCTCAACTCCTGGCTTGGAATGGGCGAGCCAGAGAAAAAACCACAGTCACACACCCCGCCAACTAGAACCAAAGCAATGTTCCATCACTCTTATGCCCCCACTTGAGTTAAAGGTTCACGCTACTAAACCCGGCAAGCTAAAATACATTGTCAAAAGCTTATGAAATGTTGAAGTTTTTGTGTTTTGAGCGATGTGGGATTATTGTGGACCTTTGAGACATGTTTATTTTATTTCCTTTCCTGTCTCAAATCTTCAATCATTTCCATTCGCATTCTCTAAAGCCCCAAGTAGGTTCATTTACAGCTTTGGTTTGACCATTTTTAATCTTGGTTTGTGAATTGATTTTGGTACAACAGGACAAATAACATGTCAGACAGGAGGTTTCGTGATTAAGTTGGGATTTAACCATTTGAAACGTAGGAGGAACAATTTTCTGACCTTGTGTAATCCATATGTCCATATTTCATTTATTGGACTTCATGTTTTGGCGTATATTATTGAAGATTAAATGGCCTAATTGAATAATGATTGTGTACAAGAATCACATTTTGAGTTTGTGTAGATCTCAAAATTTATCATCATCTGCCCCTTGCTACCAAAAATTCCAAGATAAAAAACACAAATCATTGTATATGTTTCTCTTGCTATAATATCCTTTCACCCAGTGTAAAGTGCTAAAACTTACTAGCAATACATTCTTCTTTCTTTTTCTCCCTGTTTTCATTGCATTGAGAAAATCCAAGGAAAACTGCCTTGGCATTATTAACGAGTTGCATGAACCAAGCCCAGGAATGGCAAGACAAAACAGTGTGTTTACTTAAGATCACATTCTGCACTTCTAAAGTGCAAAATGCTTCACGAGAAAGTCCAAGTTACCCTCTTGCAATCTATTAATCTAAACCAAGTAGTAGCTCAGAAGGTGAATTTCTTTTTATATTACAGTCGCAAGTTATACTTCACTTAATTACACAGAGTGTAAATTTCATATATACCAAGTTTGTCACTGCTCTTTGAAACCAGCTTCATAAGGTGCCACCTTCTCTAAAACCCCACATTCACTCGAGTTTAGGATGGAGTGTTACAAGAAAAGTGTAATTATTCTCAAGTGACACAATCTGGCCAATCCCTCAAGTTAAACAAAATCCGCCATTTCTTTTTCTTCTAATTTGAAAAAAGGTGACACGGATTATACAATGATCACATTCTGCAACCTAGCTATGGTGGAGAATTTGGCTAGGCTTTGTTCATGCAACCCATTGATTTTACTTGAGGTAGTTTTGTCAGATATTTGGTTATTTATTTATTTATTTATTTATTTCAAAGGAAAAAACAAGGAAAGTAGAAGCAATGAAAATATTTCATTGGCAATGGAGTAGCACTTCACCTAAGGGATTTGCTTCTTCTTATTCTTTTTCTTCTTTTTTTTGTTTTGGGACTGGAACATCAGGGGAACATCAGGGGAATATCAATCTAATTAGACAGCAAATTAGCTATAGAAATTCCACAAGGTGTACGAAATGGATCCAGATCCTCTCCATTTCCCTTTGAAAAGGAGAGGCTCTAGTTCACGGTGGAGATCTCTTTTAAAATGATCCACGCTCAAAAACGCACCACGTCATTTAAAATGTTAAAACACACTTTAACTCAGGTTCAACACTTAAACTAGAGGCACTCAACCAGACCAACCACAGAAAATGTTTTAGACTCTCTTTCAAACTCTCTCTCACCAAACCCATCTGAATATTTCAAACTCTCTTTCTCAGATCAACAGAAAATGTTTGCTTCCCATACGTTCTCAGGTCGCATCCGCAAATGGGTATCGCATCTGCAAACCTTCTCCCTCTCTCTCAGATCGGCGGTGTTGTGGATTCGGTGGTTTGCTCTCTTTCTCCCTCTCTATCAGATCGGTGGCTTGGTTTTGTTCCGTGGAGATCAGCGGTGCTATGGTGGTGGGTTTGTTATGGGTATTTTGCATGGTGGGTCTATGGTGGTCTGTGGTGGTGCTGGTTTACTAGGTCTATGATTTTTTTTTTTTGGCGGTGGGTTTACTAGTGGTGGTGTGGTGTGTAGTGCAGCGGTGGTGGAGTGGGGTTGCTAGGGTTTCCCTTTTTGCTTTGATTTTTTGTTGTGGGTATTGTGGCTGATTTGTGGGTAGCCGATGGTGGTTGCTATTGATTTGTGGTTGATTTTTTGTTGTAGGATGTGTGGGTTTGATGGTGGTGGTGGTGGGGATGGGTTCGTTGTGTAAGAATGACATTAGAAACAAGGGATGAAATTGGATCGTGATATTTGGACTTCAAAAAATTCCAAATTCTACCATGGATGCAGCAATGCCAGCAACAAATTTCCAAGTGCATACTAAGTGCAACTTATCCTTTTTTCTCTTGGTTTTCAAAATTCTTTTATTGGTTTCGCTAGTTAGGGTTTTGTCTCATCTCTGATTAGTATAATCAGTATCATGATATCATCCCATGCTTTTAACTAGTATGTCTTATTACTTGTTAGTAAGCTTCTGATTAAAATATTTTTAAAAAAAAAATTTTGACTGGGTTTTGTAGAATGCTGGGTTTGTTTGTTTGTTTGTTTAACTATGATTATTTTATATTTTATTAATTTCAGAAGTTGAAGCTGTAACACATCCCAATCGGTACTTAGCGATAGCAACCAGTGGAGGATTGAATCAACAAAGAACTGGGGTAATTTTCTTGTACAGTATTTTAGTATTTTAGATGTAAGAAAAAGGGTTTGATGGAATTTTTTTATTAAAGGTTTGTACTCGTGCGTGCATATATATATGCACTTTTTTTTCTTATTAACTCACAATTATAGTACTAATATGTTGCTTCTTTCTTTACCAGATGGCAAAAGGGAGAGTTGTATGCTTGCATGGAGGTGAGGACATTAACTGGATCTGGAAATTCACAACTATAGCAAAAGCTGTAGCTAAGGCTGCTGGGATCAACTTAGAATTGGTTTATGTAGGAAAGAACAAGGATGGGCAATATTATTTAGAGGATTAGATGAAATGGCTAGGGCCAATTAATAAAATGTGCTGTGAGAATTTGGTATAAATGTAGGAGACCCAGAGTGTTTGTGTATGTTGGTAGGTTTTGGCAGAATGTTTGTGTTGGTATGTGTTGGCCTGAATTTGTGTTGGTATGTGTTGGTAGGTATTAGTGGGAAAAGGCCTGAATTTTGGTGTAATTCTCTATGTAATCCGAGACTTTAGCAATGGAACATGATCTTTTTAATTAATCTATGACTTGTATCCAATTTATTGCATTGTTGTGAAGTGTTTGTGCCTTGGTTTGAATGTCCTGTTTTAGACAACAATTTGAGACTACAGAAACATCATGTGTGTCTGCCAAGCAACAAAATGGAACCTAAACCATTAATACACTCAAACTGAATATGTAGGTTGACTATATAATAACCAATGCACCAAGATGCAATCATAACTACCATTCACCATTATTATCTATCACATTCACAGCAGCAGTTTTGAATATGAAGCACTTGTTATTTCTGGTCCATCAACAAACAATTTCTCCTTAATTAGCAATTAAGCTTTAAAATGGCACAAAGAGCAGAAAAATCCACATGCATTCCACTCATTTCAGCAGAGACCAATACACACACACTAATGGCATCGAACTAACTAATTTGGTATTGGTGTTTTCTATTCTGCAACTATTGGCATATCTGCAAATGAGGCTTTGTTCTACATGAATGACATGAAACTAACAACTATGCAGAAAACAACAACTATACAGAAACATAAACAGTAATTATGCAGAAACACAAACAGTAATTATGCAAAAAATTACTGTTTATGCAGAAATTATTGTTTATGCAGAAAATTTATGCAAAAATTACTGTTTATGCAAAAAATTTATGCGAAAATTACTGTTTATGCAGAAATTACAAACAGTAATTATGCAGAAATTACACTGTCAGTTGGTAACAAAAGGAAATTTATGGATCATCATAACTTCAATCTTAAAGTAAGAAAATTACAAACCTAGAACACTTGGTCACAAATGTGACTAATTTTGAACATTTGAATGTAACCAAATGTGACTAAGTTTTGGACCATCAAAACTCCAGTCCTAAACTAAGAAAATTACAAAACAAGAGCACTTAATCTCAACATGCAACACTTCCTTGAGTCAAGAGACCTCCACTTGCAACACTTCCTTGAGTCAAGAGACCTCCTGCACTACTAATTTTGTCATTGGAGCCTACAACACTTGATATACTCTCTAAATGTGATGCTAATGCAGCACTTGCTGATAAGCCTCCCTGATGTGCTGCAGAACTTGTAGAAGCCAACTACAAAAAATCCAATTACACATTACACATATCACAAGCTTAGCATTAAAATTATCAAATCATGCATCTAAACTATTATTAATATCAAAGTAAAATATATAATTGTAAATATCTTTACCATTAAAAGTTGTGCAAAACTAGTAAAATTTCCAGAAGACATATCCTCAGTTTTCTTTTGTGCCACAACGTCATGTGCATATATTTCCTGTAAAAATTGTACTATTTTAGCAACAATAATAGTATACTATATTGATGTGTAAAAATAAAATAGAATGGTGAAAATAAGGATAATTTAGAAGATTACCTCTTGCACTTTTCTTTTCTTCGCTTGCTTCTTTGATGTGCCTTCCTTTGGCTTTGGCATCTTTTCTATCCATGACTTCAGCCTACGCTTTTTATTACAATAAATCTCCCTTTTCTTTATCCCTTTTGGTACAATCATAATCGAAGCACATAATTGATCTTCTTTGTCTGCAAAATCGGTGGAAGGCCTAATGATGTCTTCTTCTACATTAGCTTTGCAATTCCTAAGGTCACAAAGTTTTTTTTTCAAATCTGCAATTACTAAGCTTAGAATATTATGGCCTTCTTTAGTTTCACATGCCTCATTCACCAATTGAATATATTTTGGACATAAATCTCGATACCGATCTACATATTCCAGTCGAGTGTCCGGCTTAATGTTATGTGTTGTGCAATTTTTTCCGCTTTCATCTTTTGCATCTCTTCTCCACCTCTTCATGATATATCTATTAGGAATCAACTTGATATCCAATACATCAAGAACTTTCAAACCATGCCTACATAAAATACCAAATGACTCAAACTTTCTGCAACTACAAGATAGAGTCTCATCTAACGTATTCCACATGACCTCATATTTTCCATTTTGATTGAAAACTCCAACCACATAACTATGTGTTTGACTCACATTGCGTTCTAGGATTGAAAGTGTCATTACCTCTTCAACTTCTGTCTGAAATAAATCAAACAACTTAGGCGTGTACACTGTTGCTACTTGGTTAAGCATAGGAGAGCTCTTGAGCTTCAATCATGGAAATTTCTATCTAGAGTTGTATTCTGCTTCTAACTCCTTATCCCGCTTTTGATTGACAACTATTTAAAAATGAGTAAAAACCTCTACTATATTAAGATCAGTACGCAAGCAATCCTTCAAGTCAGCATTGAAACTCTCACTAAGCTGGGTTGTCTTCATTCCTGCAATGAAAGTTCTCTTAACATATGCTTGGGCCCATTTTTCCTTCAATTTAAATAGATCAATTAGCCATTTATTTTCACGAACATCGTACTTATCTAGCATTTCATTCCAAGCTGTAAGGAACTCATCTTCACCGTCATACTCATAGATACATGCTAAGAAATCAACGTTAAATTGAGACTCATTTTTGAGTAAATGACCCAAGTGTTTCTCAGCATTCTGTCACATATGCCAACTACACAATGCATGATATGTCTTAGGCATGACTACTTTTATTGCAGCTGACATTGCTGCATCTTGATCTGTGAAAATAGTGATTAGCTTCTTTTTAGACATTGCTTCTAAGAAGGTCTCAAATAACCATACAAAAGATTCAATCGTTTCATCATATAAAAGTGCACCTCCAAATACAACAGTTTCTCTATGGTGATTGAGACCCAAAAATACTCCAAGTGGCCTTGCATCTCTATTTGTACTATACGTTGTATCAAACGTTATTACATCACTGAAGTAGCTATAGTCAATGATCATTCTTGCATCGGCCCAAAAGATATTAGTAATCAACTCTTCACAGTCCAATTGAGTAGTGAAATAGTATGAAGGATTTTCCTTAAGTTGACGACTGAAATATCTTCCTAAGCTAGCAGCTGCCCGTCTCTCTATCGCTTAGTGCATAAGTAGTTTTTATGATCTTGCTTGGTAAAACCAAGATTATCATATCCACCAACTTGCTACTAAGAAGCTCATAAGATTGCTTTAATCTTAATCCCGATTCATGTTCCAACTCAATTTCAATAGCATGAGTTGCAGCCACTTTCCGTTGTGATGGCATCATGTGCACAGTTGATGGAAGGTGGAGATAGTGGTTATGCTCAGCAATAAATTCACTCACATGATATTTTTTACTATCTCGATTAAGTACAATAACCAAACGTGCTTCACAACCACATCTTGTTTCTGGTCGTGGATTCTTTACATTCTGATCTCTCTTGTCTTTGCCTCGAACTCACTCCTTTGCGCATACAAATCTCCTTGAAGTAACCACTCTAGTCTTTTTACATTTATTTACATACTCTTTTCTAATACTAAAACCAGCCTTTTGGCCATATTCATTATAAAAATCATATGCAATCTCATCCGCTTCAAACTCCATCCCTTTAAATGGGTAGATTCCATGGGCACATTAGAAGGAACATGTATTCCCATCATTATCCCTAGAAAAAATTGAACATAAATTTATTATAACTTTCACCTATCATTTGTTTTCAAAACAGAGATGATGTAAAAAAAAAATGTGGATGTAATGAATGATCAACATAGTAATGAGGATGTACCTATTGACAATGATTCAAGAAATATGTTTAACCGTTAAGGCAGAAAGATTTAACAGGCTGTCATCAAATTGTGGTTTTTGCCTAGTGGTAAATGAAGAATAAACAAGAAGTCAGAGAATACAAAAGAAAACAAATTAGTCAACTAATTTTGCAGGGAAAAAAAATTCTATAGGCCTTCACTTGATAGACAAAATGAGCATACTGGACAGGATTCGCTTTTTTTTTTAAACTAAAAATCCTATGAAGGTATGTTAACAAACTTTGCATGGGCCAGAAAAATGTCACACAAGAATGACAGGCATTAGATACATAAAAAACTTTAGCAGGGACCAACAAACAATGTGGACCATGATTGATTTTCAACCTCATTAAACTAATGAGTAATCTACAATTTCATTGCAAAAATAACCTATAACACAATTAACAATTATACCACTTTACCTTGTATATGAAAGTTTATTTCACAAAAAGAATTGCCAACTTAATCTCTGTCATGGGAATTTGGAGCCCGATTCTGACAATATTTTGTGAACATTGCTAAACAACAACTCAAGAAAGATGACAGGATTATTATCTTGCTTATATAACATGTATGTAAAATGGCCTGAATGATCAAGGAAAACGAAAAGGCAAGTCAACCAAGACTCAATCCCAACTTTGAATATTTGAAATGGATTGTGAAACATTATGTTGTTTCTTTATATATTCATGGAATTTAGAAATCCAGTCAACTTGGATGAATCCTGTAATTGTAATTGGCATGTAAAAGTTCAGCCCTGAATCGAAAAACTTGCACAAAGTTTAGAAGAGTATGTTCCAAAATTTAGAATATTCAGCTAATAAGTTCATATTTTGATCAAGGTATTGGATAATCAATCAAAACACAGTGAGTTTGAGAAAAAGAGTACAGAGATGGTTGCTTTGGATAATATCAAGATTTTAAATATTTAGCAAAAGAATAAGAAATGTAAAAAGTTTAATCCAAAACCCACCATAAAATGAAAAATAACCGAGTGAAAGATTTTGTCAGCGTGTATAAACAACAAAACAGATCAACACACTTTTTTTTTTTTTTTTTTTTTTTTGAGGTTGAAAAATTCTCATGACTATTCTATATACTTCAAATAGAAATCAAATACAAAGAAACAAAATGACTAGTCCATATAGCATACATCAAACATGCAAATTTGCATTCAATGAAACACCACCTTAATCACTACATGACATGGAAATAAATTCATTCCTCAAAATCTCAACTTGTACGAATAGAAGCCAAGCTCAACCTAATTAAACAAACCCATTTAATTCCAAATGCTATCAAAGGCATATATAACTAAGTCAGGACGGGAAATTATTGTGTACTCCTAGAGTATCATAAATGCGTACTCCCTCCTCTCACATAAATGGTAGGTCCCACTAATTAAATTCATGGTGGGACCCACCATTCATGTGAGAGGAAGGAGTACGCATTTATGGTACTCCAGGAGTACCTAATAATTTTTCAGTTAGGACACATGCAGCAACTAAATTGATACTCCAAGCATAAATTTATACTCCAAGCATAAATTGATATTCCAAATGCTGTCCATGTGATGTTTGTTGGTCAGTAAGAACACAAGCATAAATTGATACTCCAAGACCACTAATCCAACTAAAATTGCAAGAAACAAAAGACATAGCCAAGTCTTGAATGTCAGCAATCAAATGGGAAATAGACCAGGCAGAACAGGGACCATTGGTGTGGATAGACCAAGCAATCATATATGCCATATACTAATAAAGATTCAATCTTTATCTCAAAAAAAAAAAAAAAAAAAAAATTCAATCTTTATCTCAAAAAATTAAAAATACTCCAAGAATCATCCAACCATTATAAAGATTCAATCATTATCTCAAAAAATTAAAAATAAAAATTCAGATAGACTCTAACTTGCATCCAGCCACCAAAACAACCATATAAACTCACTAAGACAACAATATAAATGCAGAAAAATTATCAAACATCAAATAAGATAAGCATAAACAAGTTTTACAGATATACCTCTGTTTGGCAAGATAGAAACAGAGATGTCTTCTCTGAACCTTCTGTGAAGCTTTTTTTTTTTTTTTTTTTGGTTAAAATCTGTGAAGCTTTGAACGTGGGCTACCTCTGTTTCACTTTTTCCTCTAAAACGTTTTTTTTTTTTCCCAGTGCACGGATATACTTTTGTGAAGCTTTTTTTTTTTTTTTGGTTAAAATCTGTGAAGCTTTGAACATGGGCTAACTCTGTTTCACTTTTTCCTCTAAAAGGTTTTTTTTGTTTTCCAGTGCACTGATATGCCTTTACCTCTGTTTCTCCATTTCCCTCCAAAAAGGTTTTTTTTGTCCGGTTGAGTTAACAAATCCTCTAGTTTAAGAGTTTAACCCCAGTTAAGTGTGGTGTTTACATTTTAAATGACATGGCAGGTATTTGGCCCTTGATAATTTTAAAAGAGATCTCCACCGTGAACTGGAGCCTCTCCATTTCAAATGGAAATGGAGAGGATCCGGATCCGTAGGAAATGCACTGAATTATCGGTCAATAGTTATTAATTAATATTTTAACTGAAATGGACATATGGATTACATAAGGTTGGAAAATTGTTTCCCCTACCTCTGAAATTATTGAATCCCAATTTATTACTTCTAGGTTCCAACTGAACAAGCTTTGATGTATCATCTCTTTTACATTTTCCTTCGAGGACATCCGATAAAATCGGAATGATACTAGCGAAGTTTTGGAAATTATAATCTACGAAAAAAAAAGAATGGAAAGTGGTCTGCCAAAAGAAAAATAATGTTTGTGTGACATCATTCGACTTGGTCATGAACAAGAAGGTTAGTGTTCTTTTTTTCCTTTTTTTTTGCTTGCAAATCAAGTTAGATCAAAGCTTGATTCGGTCAAATACTAGATATTGCAAACGTCGGGCTGACGTGGGACTTGTTGTTGTGATGTTGACATGGCAAAAACTATTGGCATGGTGCTTAATGTGGTAGTAAGTGCTACAATGGCAAGTGACATAGTACTAATGTGGTAGGGTCTATTATGGTGGCACGCTCTTATGCTGATGTTGCATTCCGAAATTACTAGGGTTGACTTGGCACAAAGAAAAGGTAACATGTGTTGTTTGGCTAATCTGTTGAAAAGGAATTAATTTATTGAGTCAATTTCAAGAAAAGTTTAGGCATGTGATGTCTAGTTGAGGGATGTGATCACAATGCTATTGAATGGTTTAGGGGCTATTTTTGGTGTTTCTATCACTCATCACTCTATTTTCATCACTCATCATTCAAAAATGGTGGGACCCATGGAGAGAAAGCTTGTTTGGATTTGTTTTCAAGTTTTTTTTCCATCACTTAATTCTCACCAAATTTAGTAATGAGTTATGGAAATTGGAAACAAGTTTTAGGTATTTTTGAGTTATGAAAACTGAGTAACGGTGGCATTTTGGTAATTTTCATCACAACACAGGGGCCTATGGCAGAGACTTGTCAAATCCAATTCAGACCTTTTCCCACACCAACACTCCACCCATCGGCTAAGCACAATGCGCTCCCCTTCACATGAAAAAGCAACAAAGCAAAATCACCCAAAAGCATCTCTCTCACCTTTCTTCTCCAATCTGTCTTCTTTGTTCTTCATCCTTCACCTCCAATCACGCCTACCAAGCCGACGAGATCATCCAACCCAAAGGTGGCCACAGATCAGACCGGTGACGACCACTGCAAGACCGTGACCATAACCCCAAGCACGGCAAGATCATCCAACATAGGTGGGCGACAACCATGGCAAGATCATCCAACGTCAGTGGGTGATGCTTATTGGTGTTGAGGCTGCGAGAGGAAATTGTTGGTGTTATTGGTAAAGTGAAATTTGGGATGAGTGGAGTTAATAGGGCCGACTAGGGGTTTAGGTGCACAAGTGAGGTCAGAGTGTGTAGGTCCCAATTTTTTTAGCTTTTTATGTTGAAAACATAACTGGGTTTTAGGTGCCAAACGAGCTGCAGGAGATATTTCATCATAATTGGGTGATAGGAAATGAGTTATAGAGTGATGAGTAATGAGTGATGAGCGAGCATTTTTTGTCACCCAAACAGCCCCTTAAATTTGGGATTTATAATTATGTTTTATGTTGGCTTTAATTCTGTATCAAATTTGATTGTAATTATGTTCAATCATTTCTCTGTATTTTTGTGGAATTTAACATAAGAGTTGTGTGTAAGAGTTTGGTGAAGAATTTGTGAAGATGAGGATTTCGCGACTGGCTCACAATTGCTGACCTGCAAAACAAGCTACATGAGAAGCACATGCTGGAATTTGAAGAGTCTTTGACAGGCTGGATTTCGCGAGTCATTCACTACTCAGGCCAAGTCACGAGTCACCCGCGAAACTCTCTGCCTAATTATTTTTTAGTGTGTCTATTCTCATTTCTTTACAAACACTATATAAACCCTCATTTCCCACAAAATGTGAGAAGAACAAAGAGTATTCACAAGAAACTTTTGAGAGAGAAAACCCTAGCCAAACACTTGAGAGTTAGAAATTGTTTGCCCACAATCCTCTATATTAATTCTCTAGAGTTTTCATTTACTCGTACCTCTCCATCTATACATTCTGAGTGTTGAGAGAAGTTTTAGTGCCTATGGGAAGTATTAGAAGAAATCATTGAGTGGTAGATGCAATCGGGCGGTATTGCAAGATCTAGATAACTGGTAAAGACAAGACTCCGAGAAGTCTGTTAGTAGCAGGAGCTTGGAGAGCTCAAGTACATTGGGTAGATTAGACTTGGAATGTTTTTTTGATATTCGTGTACTCCAATTTATTCACTAGTGGATTGATTTCGGTTGTAGGGCCTTGAAAAGGTTTTTCGTCGAATACTTCAATTTCCTCTTTGATAACAAGTCTCAATATTATCTTGTATTTGCATCTCTCTTCCCTACTCTTTAAGCTTTACATTTATCGCTTATTGTTCTTGCTTATGGCTTAGAGTAGTGTTTTCAGTATATTGCACTTCATTTACTCTTATTCTACACTTAAATAAGTTAAAGTAAAACCAATTAAGCCGTAATTTAAAATTGGGGGTCTAAACAAGTATTAGTGTTTTCACACTAATTGAGCTTTCAAATAGCATTGTGCGAGGTTGCATAATGACTAAATGGCCACAATGACATGGCTTTGATACCATTTTAAAGATCTAAAATAAATAGAATATAAAATTGATGGAGAGAGAGAGAGATAGAGCACAAGGTTAACATGGTTCTATTTGAGCTTATGTCCATAAGAGAAAGCCTAAACGGCTACATGTTTACCATGTTCAATCGTGTTTACAATGAAACTAAGGTTTATTATAAGAGTTAAGTTAAGCCTAGTTGGACCTACAGCTACAATACACTTAGACCTCTTGAGCCATTACATATTTATTACATAAATCCAATATCTTTAATAAGAGATTATGATCTGTGTAAAAGAACCAAGAAGCTAAACTCAATGAACAAAATAAATTAAAATATTATTCATTTGTAAATTCTTAAAATAAAAATCAATGTAAACTGCAGTAGTGGAATGATTTAAACATATGTTCAATGGCTTACAATGTGATTCCCCCCCCCCCCCTTAACACCCTCCCATATTCTCTTTTAATTTTCCTCTGGCCATTTCTGTCATTTCCTCACTTCATCTAATATGCACTTTTAATTTTCTAGATGTATAATTTTGGACTTGCTGACAAATGAACATCTTTCTCTTTGGTATCAATACTTTCTATAAATGGGGTCTCTACCACAGGAACAAAATGCTCCCAAAACCGTTTCTCTTGGGTTTCTCACCCGCTCTGACTCATTGGCACTTCAACAGTAATGCCAATGAGAATCATCATTTGAGTAATAAACCCAACTTTCGAAAAATTAGCTTGCATACTAACTACTCAAAAAGAAATTTTGGCAGAGTTACAACGAATGGGGATTGAGTTTATAATCAGGGGTTCAAGTACATGTTTTTCCACTCTAGTTGTGAAGACTATCTTATTGGAGAAAATTTAGGGCCTCTCAATTTAATGATCCACAATTAGCTAAGATCCGTGATAGAGCATCTAATGGCAACATACTTGGTCTTCTCATTAGTAAGGATGGTATTTTAATGCATGGTTCCAGATTGTGTGTTCCAGTAGTTAATGAGATTTTTTTTTTTTTTTTTTTTGATAAACAGCTCAGTAGCTTTTCATTAAACAACATCATAGTTCATGTTGATTACATCATTCAGAATTTGGTTTACAATGACTGAAGGAGTATCCTCAACCCAAACCAAACACTCATCCACTCGTTTGGCGTATTGTGCCAGTAAGTGTGCAGCCATGTTACTGCCCCTGCTGATGTGAGACACCCCCCATGATCTGAACTGCCTCAACATCATCTCAATGCCTTCAACAACCTTCCTTATGGAGCTCGTCGAAGGGCTCAGCCCCCTTAGAACATTAACCAAGATCAAAGAGTCACACTCAATGACCACCTGATTGAGACCGAGGTCCCAAGCCAGCTGAATGCCCTCCTCCACTGCTTTTGCTTCAGCCTCCAGAGCACCCAAAGGCAGTTGCAATTTCTTGCTCAACGAACCCATCAACTGTCCCAACTCATTTCTAATCACAACCCCCACTCCGCTGCACCCAATGCTTTGGAACACCGCCCCATCTGAATTTATCTTATACCAGCCCAGTCTTGGAGGAGACCACGGAGGCTTACCTGGAGGAGGGGGCCGTGGAATGACCTGAACAGGGGTACTGACTTCTTTAGCATATTCAGCAGCCATCCGAACCAGTACGGTAGCAGATTTACCCCTTCCTTCGTGCCTCAGCGCATTCCGATTATTCCACAAACTCCATGCCGTGACTGCAAATAAAACCCAGTCAACCGAGCTGCACCTCTCCTTTATTTCCCATACAATATCAGCAAAATCCAAATGCGACTCAGGAATAGAGGGGAGCTTCAGCCTTGTGTTGCTCCAGACTTCCATCGCTGTTTTACATCCCCATAAAATGTGGCTAATGGTTTCCCCCCTACCACACACATCACAGCTACTGTCCACAGTCACTCCCCTAGCCCGAAGTCGACACTTAGATGGCAGAATATTTCTACACGCCCTCCACATAAAGTGTTTTATCTTGTTTGGGCAGTCCAGCTTCCAAATCAGCTTCCATAATGCTTTAGATCTTGACCCATCCGAGCACTCCCCCCTAGCACCTTGTTGAGGAGATGTTGGCATCAACTTTTGGGCAGCTTTGTAGGCACTATTAACAGAAAATTGACCATTTGGAGTCCAAGCCCAAACCAGGGAATCCACAGGCAGCCTAGGACTGATAGGTATACTCAGCACAATATCAGCTTCATGGGGAAGGAAAGTGCTCCTAACAAGACTAACATCCCAACCACCAAACTCCCTATTGATGAGACTAGAAACCAGAACCAAATTAGAAGATGGTCCCCTCGGGCTCACCACACTGAAAGAGTCAGGGCTTGGGAGCCATCTGTCCTCCCAAATACGAACCCTTTCGCCATTTCCAATAACCCATCTAGACCCCCTTACGATCAAGTCCTTGGCAGCCATAATGCTTCTCCACACATAGGAGGGCCGGTGACCCAATTGCGCCTCCCAGAATGAAGCTCCCGCAAAATACTTTGCCTTAAAAACTCTATGCACAAGGGAAGACGGATTTTGTTGAATTCTCCAGCCCTGCTTTGCTAAGAGTGCAAGGTTAAAAGTTTGCAAGTCTCGGAACCCCATGCCTCCTTCCAACTTTGGCTTACACAGCTTATCCCAAGAAATCCAAGCCAATTTTCGCTCCTTATCCCTCTGTCCCCACCAAAAGTTACAAACCATAGAATTCAGCTCTTTACATAGGGTCACCGGGAGTTTGAAACAACTCATGGTATAGGTAGGGGTGGCTTGAGCCACAGCCTTTATTAGAATCTCCCTCCCCGCGTTAGAGAGAAGCTTACCTTTCCAACCCGCAATTTTTCTACCCACCATATCTTTAATGCGGTTAAAGGCCTTTCTTTTTCCCTTTCCAACAAGTGGTGGCAACCCTAGATACCTTTCATGGTGTCTTATGATTTGAGCTCCGAACAGAGACTTCACTTGATCTTGGATATCTCTGCTTGTATTCTTACTAAAAAATAGAGAGGTTTTCTCTTTATTAAGCCTTTGCCCCGAGTCACCCTCATAATCCTCCAACACCTTCATAACCCGGCTAGCTTCTTCAATGGTAGCCCTACAAAAGACAATACTATCATCTGCAAATAACAGATGGGAGATTCTAGGGGCCCCCCTGCACACCGCAATACCTTTTATGTGGCCACCCACCTCCTCTTTCTTAAGCATAGCCGTCAAACCCTCCGCACAAAGTAGGAAAAGGTAAGGGGAAATTGGATCGCCTTGTCTAAGCCCCCTAGAAGGAAAAATTTTCCCTTTTGGTTCCCCATTAAACAATACCGAATAAGTTACCGAGGTCACACACATCATCATTAGCGACACCCATCTATCATGAAACCCCATCCTTCTCATCATGGCTTCCAAATAGACCCATTCTACCCTATCGTAGGCTTTGCTCATGTCGAGCTTTATAGCCATAAGAGCCTCCTTTCCTTTCCTCCTTTGGTCGATGCAATGCATTGTTTCAAAGGCCACTAAAACGTTGTCAGTAATGAGCCTTCCCGGAACAAACGCACTCTGAGATTCATCAATCACCAAAGCAAGAATTTTTTTTAAGCGGTTAGCTAAGACCTTTGCAATAATTTTGTAAAGAACATTGCAGAGGCTTATCGGTCTAAATTCAGTAATTTTTTGGGGGTTTTTGACTTTTGGAATAAGGCAAATGTAAGTTTCATTAAGACCACAAGGCAGAACACCAACATTCAACACATTTAGAACACAATTAATAACATCAAGACCAACCACATCCCAATATTTCTGATAAAATATAGGAGACATACCATCCGGACCTGGAGATTTTGTAGGGTGCATCTGGTTGATTGCTCGAACCACCTCATCCGCCTTAAACTCAGCAAGAAGCTCCTCGTTCATCTCAGGGGTAACACGGGTATTGATGGCACTCAGACTGGCTTCAAAAGAGGTGGGGGAGTCAGACTTGAAAATTGTAGCAAAATAATCCAATACTATGCCTTCGACCCTTCCCTGGTCCTCCTGCCATACCCCATTTGAATCAAGCAAACCCACAATTCTATTCCGCCTTCTTCGTTGACAAGCTGTGGCATGGAAGAACTTTGTGTTTCGATCTCCCCAATTAATCCAGAGGGCTCTTGATCTTTGGTTCCACATTATTTCCTCCCTCAAAAGTGTCTCATTAATTTCTGCCCTTAGGTTCCTTATTTCCTCCGACTTCTCGTTCCCAACCTCCACCACTTCAAGTTGTTGAAGCTTTGACTGCTTTTGCTTCAGGACCTTTTTCACATGCCCAAAAACTCTCCAGTTCCACCTCTGCAACTGATCCTGACAATGTCTCAGTTTATCCATAACCGTTGAACCCACAGCACCCCTAATGGGGTCCCAAACAGACTCAATAACTTCCCTGCAGCCTTCTTCCCTCGTCCACATAGCCTCAAACATAAATCTTTTTTTCATAGGTTTTCTTGCCACTCTCCGATTCAGACTCAAAAACAACATACAGTGATCAGAATTTGACATAGAAAAATGCTGAACACTTGCCTCGGGATATAGCCTCATCCAGTCATCAGTTGCTACCATTCTATCTAGCCTGAGCTTGGTTCTTTGATTCCCATGACGCCCGTTGCACCAGGTGAACCGTTGACCCACAAAGCCCAGATCAATTAATCCACACCTGTCCAAACAGTCTCTGAAATTTGCCATCTGTTTGCCGTCTCTTGCCAAACCCCCGGATTTCTCAAACGAATATGCAATCTCATTAAAATCGCCAAAGACAATCCAAGGCATTTCACACTGATCACGTAAAGCTTCCAGTAATTGCCAAGAAATATACCTCTTCTCAGCTTCCAGATGACCATAGAACCCCGTAGCTCTCCAGGGAGGGGAGGAAGGGCTCTCACGGACAACCACATCGATATGGGCATTAGAGCAACTTTTGAAGCTCACATCAGTACCTTCCCTCCACAAAAGAGCAAGGCCACCACTCCTACCGTCACTGGGAACGACAATTCCTTGAGTGTAGTTCAACTTTGCTTGAATCCCTTTGATTCTCTTTTCTCTGGCCTTTGTTTCAACTAGGAAGACCAGCAGGGGATCATGGTTGCTCACCTCGTCGGTGAGAGTTCGAACCGCCAAGGTTGACCCCATACCTCGGCAGTTCCAAGCCATCACGGTCATTGGGCTCGGCGGGGCTGCACCGCAGCCTCCGCCTCTCCGCCATCCATCTCTTTTCCATTCTCTGTTGCAGGCTTCCCCTGTTTTGTCTCTTTTCTTTTTTTCTGATCTAAAGCATTCGGATCCAGCTCTAATAGGGGAATTTGTCCACTTCTTTTTTTTCTTTCTGGGCCGAGACCATCACATTGGTCTTTTCCTTTTGATTCCCTTGCTAGGCGTTTCCAGTGTTTGCTTTTTGGGCCTAAAGTTTCAGAAATCCAGCCCACCTTTGTATCATAGCTCATTGCAACTGGGCCTTGTCCCTTATCAACTGACCCCGTGCCTGTCTCGTGCCCTTTCAGAGTCTGCTCCACCTTGTTTTTAAATTTGAAAGCTTGGACATCCACTTGCCGAGTATTTTCCTCCCACTGCATGATCTCTGGAGCCTCGAGCAGTGCTTCTTTCACATCAACATCTACTCCCTCCTCAGAGACCTTTTCACAATTTTGAAAAAACTTATCTTTTTCTTTCCCATCCTTCAGATTGACTTTTCCTTCCCCGTGTAATTTTTCTGACTGATGCCTAGGGGATCCCAACCTCACTTCATCCCATATCTGACTTACGTCACCCCTATCTTCCGTCCGAGGCATTTGACTGCTACCTACTACACCGGCTCCTTCAGCAACCGTAGAGTGTATCTTCATCCTCTCGGGTCTAGCTCCGGCGCCACCCCTCCCTTCGGAACCTCCTTCCATGCCCGAGAAAAGAAACTCCCTACTACCTCTTTTCATTGGCTCCCCTCTCAGCCAAGCCCCGTACTGTAACTCCCCTCCATTTTGGGTCACAAGCTCAGAATTATTTTTGCAATCCTTTAACCCATGACTGAGTAAACCACAGTTGTAGCAGAAATTTGGGAGCCTTTCGTATTTAAAATTGATCCACCTACTCTCCCCACCTTCAATGGACACCCTTCTCCCCCTCATCAGCCTCTTTGAAACATCTATTCGAATTCTCACTCTCAGGCATTTTCCCCATTGGACTCCTGACTCAGGGACATCCACTTCCAGCACCTCCCCAATTTTTGAGCCAATTGCATACCCTGTCTCCCTGGTCCGACTCTTTAGAGGCAAGTTGAACATTTAAATCCAAAAGGGAGACCACTTTAACTCCATCTCCTTTGGGGTCAGCTCAGCATCAAACTCTTGGATGATCACAAGTTGTTTGTCGTAGCTCCACGGACTCATGTCCAAAAACTTTCTTCTTATCTTTCTCGTCTCTGAATTCCACCAGAAATAGGTCCTCCTCTACTTCGGACATCTGCATCTCTCTCTTTAGTTTCCACATCATTCTCAAATTCTTTCTCAAAGCTTCCATGCTGACACTGCGTTGAGTGAGTACTTTCAACACAACACAGTATTTCCCTCGATCTATAGCTGCTTTCGTACTACCACTCCCAAGTTCAACATCATCCTTCTCTTCCTCCGTGAACGATAACTTCTTCCACAGCGCCTCTAATTCCTCTGCCATTGTCTTCTAAACTATCACCGTGTCTGATAAAAGCAAAAGCAAAACCAAGACTACCGTCCAATCACCACATAGCACCGATGACCCTACCAGAGGAAGGTCAAGCAAACTCTCACAATAAAATGCGAGACACTAAACTGCTACTACAAGCCCAGGGGCTAGAGAGCACCTCTATGGAAGAAGCTCATTATACTCTCTATACCATACATCCAGGTAGTACCAAAATGTATCGTGACTTGAGAGGAATTTCTGGTGGAGTGGTATGAAGAGAGATATTGTTGGTTTGTAAATCGTTGCTTGACTTGTCAACAAATAAAAGCTGAACATCAACGACCTAAAGGATTATTGCAGCCCCTCTCTATCCATGAGTGGAAGTGGGAGCACGTTACTATGAATTTTGTTGACAACAAAGCCTCAATCCCAAAATTACTTGTCAACAAATAAAAGCTGAACATTAACACTTAGAGGACTATTGCAACCCCTCCCTGTCCCTGAGTGGAAGTGGGAGCACATTATTATAGATTTTGTTTACGACAAAGCCTCAATCCCAAAATTTGGGATCGGCTTTGAAGGTTTCCACCAAAGCTACATAAAACTTTTGGTTAATTTGTTATATATCAAATACTAATTGATGGGCTCAAGATCCCAGTATCATCGTCCATACTCAAAGGACGATGATATATAGACGATCCTATTGCCAGCACGACCGTTACTACCAGCGGTAATAAATATTAATACCGTTGAAGGCCCGCCGGTCAAATTAATACCAGGTGCGAACGTTTCAGAATCCAGCAATAATGTGTCCATAATAATGGGGCCAACGGCTAGAGAAGCAATAATACTACATATATATATATATCCAGAAGCAAGGAGAAAGGGGTATGAAAAATTCTAAACTGGATCCTCGTTTCATTTTTTTGCTCTCTTTATGCTATTATTCCACTTGACGAGTTTCGCTAACTTAATCATCGGAGGCATTGTGGGCAGCACCCCACCGGTGATTTTCTTCTTCTCCGCTGTGTTGTAGGGTTGATTCCAGTGGTGGACGATCTATTTCTGGACGAACATATTTACTGACGATCTTAGCATCATCAGCTTGGCGCCGTCTGTGGGGAACTTTTTTCATTCAGTCCAGAAACACTCTCCTATTCAAACGAGATGGAGTCCAGCTCTAACCCGGACCCTGCTGCATTGGCCCTGCAAATTCAAGCACTTACAGCTACAGTGGAGGAACTTACTAGGCAGAATCAAGAAATGAAACAACAGCTACAACAGGGAAATAATCACACAGAGGTCAACAGAGATGAGGACGGAGATAGCCACAGGAAGAGAGCTAGCACCCCAGAAGAGGTAAACTCGAGTTTCCTTAAGGAAATGAGGAAGGAGATGGACGAGTTGAGGAATGCTATAAAGGGAAAAACGGACCAGGGACTGGAAAGAATCGTCAGAAAAACTGATTCCCCCTTCACCACGGCAGTCCAAGAATGCCCAGTACCCTCAAAGTTCCGCTTGCCGCAACTTGAACCTTTTGACGGATTAAAAGATCCGTTGGATCATTTGAATACTTTCAAAACCACGTTGGGTCTCCAACAGCCCCCTGATGAGATCTTATGCCGGTCTTTCCCAACTACACTAAAAGGGGCAGCCCGGGAGTGGTTCACGAAATTACCAACATCGTCTATTGATAATTTCGAGCAGCTAAGCAACTCTTTTATTCGTCATTTTGTGGGCGGGCAACGTCCAAAGCGGACAGCAGACCACTTGCTCACAATCAAACAAGGAGAAGCGGAAACTTTGAGGTCTTATGTAACGCGTTTTACAAGAGGAATGCTAGAAGTGGACGAATCTGATGACAAGGTACAACTCACAACCTTTAGAGCCGGTTTGAAATCCAGGGACTTCGTTGTTTCTCTAGCGAAGAATCCACCCAAGACAATGGCGGAAGCACTATTAAAAGCACAGAAGTACATGAATGCTGAGGACGCTTTGGCAGCTATAGACGATATTGGAAAGGTCAAGGAAGAGAAGAAGAAGGAAAGGGACGATGATAGAAGAGGACAAAAGAGAGACCGGACAGACAGACGTAATGACGATAGGAACAAACGGAGAGACGATAAAAATCCTCGACAGACGAAGTTCACACCGTTGACAATGCCGGTTGACCAGATTCTATCAGAGATCAGGGATGAACAAAACCTCAGATGGCCAAGACCACTCCAGTCGCCACCTAGCGTGCGAGATAAGAGAAAGTATTGCCGTTTCCACAAAGATCACGGGCATTACACAGAGGATTGCCGAGATCTGAAAGACCAGATAGAAGAACTTATCCAGAAGGGGAAACTTCAAAAATATGTGAAAAGAGGAGAAGCCAGTAGATATAACAAGAAAGAACAACAAGGGGATTTCCAAAGAAGCGAAGGGCAACCACCTCGTCCACATAATATCAGAGGAGAAATAAAAACCATTGCAGGAGGACCATCCACAGGAGGGTCATTCAGATCCCTCAAGAAATCATACCAAAGGCAGGTGAACAGTGTCCATAGCTTACCACCCATGAAGCAACGACGGACGAATCGAGATATGTACTTCTCAGAGGAAGATGCCAGGGGGATAAAGCAACCTCATGACGATCCATTGGTCATCATGATCATAATTGAAGGTTTTAATACAAGGAGAGTTCTGGTAGATAACGGGAGTTCAGCTGATATCATTTACTTGCCTGCCTTCCAGCAATTGAAAGTAGATCAAAAGAGACTTCGTCCTTTCGAATCTCCCCTCGTCAGCTTCAGCGGGGATAAGGTGTACCCGCGGGGTATTGTGACGCTAACCGTCACCGCCGGCTCATACCCCTCACAAGTAACCAACAAGCACAATTTTTTGGTTGTGGATTCTCCCTCGTCTTACAATGTGATCATCGGACGACCTACGCTTAACCGTTGGAAGGCCGCTACTTCCACGTATTGCCTGAAGGTGAAGTTCCCAACAGAACAGGGAGTGGGAGAAATAAGAGGCGATCAAGTATTGGCAAGGGAGTGTTACCAGGCAGTCTTAGCATCCAAAGAGAACCACACATGGATGATTGAGGATAAAGCACCTGAGATCATGGAGAAGCTGGAAGCAGTAGAACTAGTCGAAGGAGACCCATCAAAGACGACTCAGGTAGGGACGGATCTAAGTTCAAAGACGAAGGAACAAATCATTCGCTTCTTGAGAGATAACCTCGATGTTTTCGCATGGAGTCACGAAGATATGCCAGGGATCCCAGCGAATATCATCCAACACCGCCTAAACGTAGACCCGGAAAAGAAGCCTGTCCAACAAAAACGAAGAGTTTTTGCTCCTGAACGAAACAATGCAGTGATGGACGAGGTGAACAAGCTGCTTGCTGCAAACTTCATCAGAGAAGTTTATTACCCGGAGTGGTTGGCCAACGTCGTCATGGTAAAGAAGGCAAGCGGAAAGTGGAGGATGTGTGTGGATTTCACCGACTTAAACCGAGCCTGTCCAAAAGATAGTTTCCCCCTGCCTAGAATTGATCAGCTAGTTGACTCTACAGCTGGACACAAACTCCTGACATTCATGGACGCATTTTCTGGATACAACCAGATACAGATGGCCGAGGAAGATCAAGAAAAAACTGCCTTCGTCACCAGCCAAGGGCTTTATTGCTACAAGGTCATGCCTTTTGGCCTAAAGAATGCCGGAGCCACATACCAGAGGTTAGTAAATCAGATGTTCAGGAAGCAAATTGGGAAGAATGTAGAAGTATATGTGGACGATATGCTCGTCAAGAGCAAAGAGGAGAACGATCATCTAGGTGATCTCGAAGAAACATTCAGCACACTTAGGCAATATAACATGAAGTTGAATTCCTCCAAATGCGCCTTTGGAGTTTCCTCGGGGAAATTTCTTGGCTTTATGGTCTCGCAAAGAGGAATTGAAGCAAACCCAGAAAAAGTAAAGGCCATACTCGAAATGTCGTCACCGAGGACGATTAAAGAAGTTCAATCGCTAACAGGACGGGTGGCAGCCCTGAACAGATTTGTTTCAAAGGCAACGGACAAATGCCTGCCCTTTTTTAAAACCCTGAAGAAGGCGTTTGTCTGGACGGAGGAATGTGAGGCTACATTTCAAGACTTGAAGCGATATCTGAGCAATCCCCCACTGTTAAGTCCGTCCAAAGAAGGTGAGGATCTCTTCTTATATCTGGCAGTATCCGCTACAGCAGTGAGCGCGGCTTTAATCAGAGAAGACGACAGGAAACAACTCCCTGTGTATTACGTCAGTCAAGCTTTCCAAGGAGCTGAAGCCCGTTATCCACGAATAGAAAAGATCACTTTCGCCTTAATAGTGGCTTCGAGAAAACTTCGTCCATATTTTCAGGCCAGCCCGATCAAGGTCATGACAGATCAACCCATCAAGAAAGCAATGAACAAACCTGAAGCAGCTGGACGGATGGTGCAGTGGGCAATTGAACTCAGCCAGTTTGACGTTGAATATCATCCACGTACAGCCATAAAAGCCCAGGTGTTAGCGGATTTCATAGCAGAATTCACTACCAGCGAGCAAGAAGAGGATCAGAAGGATGTATGGACGATTAATACAGATGGGTCGTCCACACAAAAAGGAGGAGGTGCAGGCGTCGTCATCACTTCCCCCCAGGAGGATGTTCTCAAATACGGGGTTCAATTGAGATTCCCTGTGACTAATAACGAAGCAGAATACGAGGCATTACTGACAGGACTCAGAATGGCTCAGGCCTTGGGTGCTGAAAATGTAGTGGTCAAGAGTGACTCCCAACTCGTCATAGGGCAAGCTAGGGGAGAATTCGAAGCAAGGGAAGCAAGAATGCAAAAATATCTCGAATTGACCAATCAGTTGGTGAATAATTTCAACCATGTGGAATTTATACAGATCCCACGAGAACAGAACGGAGAAGCTGACGAAGTAGCACGAAGCGCCTCAACAGATGTCCCAGACCTGACCGGTAGGTGGAAACTAGAGGAACAGAACCTCCCCAGCATCAAGGAGATGCAAAGCTTCTCCATACATACAGGGCAAGGATGGACGGGGCCAATCCTGTCCTACCTCAAAGATGGACGATTACCATCAGATCCAGACGAGGCTAGGAAGGTCCGCAATCGAGCTGCCAGATTCACCATATTGAACGATCAACTCTATAGAAGAGGCTTTTCTCAACCCTACCTAAGGTGCCTGGAAGATGACGAGGCCAAATACGTCCTTGAAGAAGTACACGGAGGAATCTGTGGAGACCATATGGGGGCAAAATCCCTCGTCAGGAAAATCATGCAAGCAGGTTATTTCTGGCCAACGATGCAGCTGGACGCTTCGAATTTTGTGAAAAGATGTGATAGCTGCCAGAGGTATGGAAATGTACAGCGAGTTCCAGGAGAAAAAATGACGACTATCTCTTCGCCTTGGCCATTCGCACAGTGGGGGATCGACATCATAGGCCCCCTGCCACAGGGAAAAAGACAAGTAAAATTCTTGCTGGTGGCAATCGATTACTTTACGAAATGGGTCGAGGCAGAAGCTCTTGCAACAATCACGGAAGCTCAGGTAAAAAATTTTGTGTGGAAAAATATTGTTTGCAGGTTCGGGATTCCAAGGACAATCATATCAGACAACGGTCGTCAGTTCGATTGCCAAGGGTTCAGATCATTTTGCTCAGGCCTAGGTATCAAGAACAAATATTCTTCTCCAGGACATCCTCAAGCCAATGGACAGACGGAAGTGACTAACCGAACTTTGCTCAAGATCATCAAGTCCAGGTTAGTGGGGGCAAAGGGAGCATGACCCGAGGAACTTCCTGGTGTCTTATGGGCCTACAGGACGACAACAAGAACGCCGACAGGAGAAACCCCTTTCAACCTAACATATGGAACGGAGGCAGTCATCCCGGTCGAAGTGGGACTCACCAGCACCAGAAGGGAATTTTTCGACGAAGGGAGCAATGAAGACGACTTGAGACTAAACCTGGACTGCCTAGATGAAGTCAGAAATCAGGCCTCTCAAAGAATGGCTAAGTACCAGCAGAAGATGGCAGAATACTACAATCAGAGAGTAAGGATGAAGAAATTCAACATTGGCGACCTCGTCCTCAGAAAAGTAACACCTGCTACAAAAGATTCTACACAAGGCAAACTGGGCCCGACATGGGAAGGGCCATACCGAGTCGTCCACTACTTTAGACGAGGGAGCTATCACCTGGAAGACCTCAAAGGAAAAAAGCTACCACGTCCATGGAATGTCGAGCACTTAAAAAAGTATTACGACAAAGAATACGCGGCCACCTTGTAAGCAAATGCTCTAGTTCGTCATTACATTTCTGTTTGTCGTTACTTTTTCTTGCGCAATAAGTTTGTCATTACCTTTTCTATTAAAGCGAATTGTTTCCGTGTTTCTTACCACATGTTATATGAGAAATTGTATAAGTAATTATTCAGGATTATATAAATGATCATTCAAGCATTCCGACTCTCAGCAAATTATCAAATTCTGAATAATTTTCCAAAGTTACAATGATTAATCGTCCAGATCAAAAAGACGACGATATTTTTACGTTGTCCAGATCGAAAAGACGAACCCTGGAAGGACGCACATCCATCGGTGCTCACAAGGAACGAAACCCCTCAACAAAGGGGGATACATACCGTCTAGATCGAAAAGACGATGGAACATCGTCCAGATCTCAAAGACGATGAAAACCGAATAGAAAGAAAGGAACAAGAGAAGTAAATTTAATGTCAACAGAGGGACGAAGAAAATTCTCCCTCAAAAATTATCCAAGTCCAGAGATGGACGAAGGAAATTTTCCCTCAAAAATTGTCCAAGTCCACAGAGGGACGAAGTAAATTTTCCATTGAAAATTGTCTAAGTCCACAGAGGGACGAAGTAAATTTTCCATTGAAAATGATCCAAGTCCACAGAGAGACAAAAGAAATTTTCCACGAAACAATCCAAATTATTCTAATGAAGAAAAACTTTGCAAGAAAGCAGCAAACATGGCATAAATATATATATGTGGAATGTTCAAAAAACAAAACCCCAAAACATACGGGGACCAAATGTTTCCAACAAAAAAAAAAAAAAGAGAAAATAGAAAAGTCATTCTTCAAGAGCATCATCCTCGCCATCTTCAGCCGTTGGAAGATCTTCGCCTGAAGCCATCGAAGCCTGAGCTGTAGAAGCAGCCTCGTCCGCTTCAATCTCCTTGTCAACAGCTTCAAAGTCCAGGTCATCCAGATTGACCTCCTGGCCGTGCTTGATCAGGTATCTACGCAGCAACTCAAAGCCTTTAAAATACCATTGAAACAAGATGGTATTGTATTCATCGGTCGTCTGAAAAGCAAGAACGGCCTTAGCTACAGCTGCTTTCATCTTCTGGCCCGCAGCTGCTAGGAGTTCATCCCTTTGCTTCACTTTAGATTTTTCCGCTTCAAGCTGCTCGGTCAGAAGCTTGACTTGCGTCGTGGAAGCGTTGTGAGCATCCATCGAAGCAATCAAGTCTTTCCTCAAGACCGAAGCTTCAGCCTCTAGAGCCTCCACCTTCGAGGCAGCCATAACAGCTTTCTCCTCACTCGCCAAAAATTGCGAGGTAAGATGCATGGTCTCCCCCAACACCTGAAGATAAAAACTCAGATTAACGTAAGTAAACAAATAAATGAATCTTAGGAAAACGACGAAGACATACCTGCACGAGCTTATGCACATGCTGGTTGACCATTTGATGAGAAGGCACGAGTGAAATCTCCTTCCTCTCCTCGGGCGTAAAGAATTCGTTCGCCCGGGCAAAGGCAGTGTCGGCATCCTCCCAGGCAGAAGAGCCAACCTTCTCCTTGCCCTTTCTGCCCGTTTTCTGTCTTTTTGGAGCAGGAACCTCCTCCAAAGATATGGCCGGGGAAGCAGCACCAGCCTCGTCAGGAACAGGGGTAGACGAACCTCTTTCCATCATCTCTTTTTCTTTTTCTTTCTCTTTTTCTCTCTCTCTATCAGTAAACCTAAGAGTTTTCTGCCCGATGCTCGAAAGGGGCTCGTTCTTCTTCCCCTTTATTTTCGCATACATGTCCTTATTGAATTTGCTCGTCATTTCTTCACCAACAAAGAAAGATGAAGGACGATGATGGTAAGGAAAAGTTAGAAATAAGAGAAGGACAACCATTAACCAAAATCACTTACGTTTTCGTTGTTCACGGTCAATTGCTCGAAGCACGTAAAGCGAAGGCTCAGGACCCAAGCAATGAAGAGCCAAGGTACGGGGGTCTATAAGCTCGTCAAAATCGTCGATCGTTTTTGCGTACTTAATAGCCTCCTGGACTCTTTCCTCAAACCGGCTCTCCAAATCCGGACGCTCTTTCGCTGCACAAGAAGGAAAACATCTAAAAGTTGTAAGGACAAACAAATAAAAACGTCCATGAGGATAAAGAAGGGGAGCATAAAAGACGAACGCACCAAGACAAGGGATCTCCCACCGTCGCAGCAGCCGGGGAATGTTCCCCCAAAAATCGTCGGACAAAGTCTCTATACCATCTCCAGATGCAAAAAAATATCTTGACTTCCAGTAGCGGAAGGACGAAGGAAGATCTATTATCAAACGGGATTTCCTGTCCCAGGGAACAAGTTCGTAGTACCCAAACTCCCTAGATTCTTTCAAATGGTAAAGATGGGTCAACTCGTTCACGGTTATCATCTCTCCGTCCGCTATGATCGTCCATATCACCATACAGCTTATGACGATCCTATATGAGTTAGGCATGAGTTGCCCAGGAGCAATTTGTAGGTGATCTAAAAGCTCCATGATAAACGGATGGACTGGAAATCTCAAACCACACAGGAAAGCCGCTTCGTAAAAGCAAATTTCACCATGACTAAAGGCGCAAGCCTTTTCGCCTTTCCCAGGAAGACAAACCCTAGTTCCTATGGGAAACTGAAATCTATCCCTAAATTTACTGAGAACCTTGTCCTTCAGGTTACATTTTTCTTTGAGGGCATGAAAAGGGCGAGGGACGATGGTAGAGGTAGAGGGTACTGACGGATTGGGGGGCACCGAGGTAGCTGTGTCCTTCACAGCCCCGTCCACTACCGCACCAGAGGACGAGCCTTCCCCAGGACCACTAGATCTCACGATTGAACCCATTCTCTCCCTCAGACGAATCCCACTGACAGATTCAAACCAAGAAAGTGACCGTTGCAACAGTGGATGCAAATCTCTCAAGACTAAATCTAAGCCACTCCCCTCAACTACAAAATCACTAGATTGTGGGTATTGGCCACCAGAAAGCTCTAAAAATCCCCCTAAGCGAGCAAAGAAAAAGGTAACAGAGGGAGAAAAGCGCTCAAAATCAGCATAAACTACCATTACAAAAAGGGCATGTGCGTTTCAGAAAAGGAAAGTAAAATAAAAATACGTATAGCAAAAGGAAAGGAGCAAAGAAAGAGGGATACGCACCTTAAAAGAAGGAGAAGAAAGTCTGAAATCAGAAAAGCAAAAGCAGCAGCGGCGGAGACACAGTATAGGTAGAAAGGAAAATGATCAGAGAAATGCCAAAAGATAAGATGAAGAAGTGGGAAAAGGTAAAGGTTAAAGTTTACCTTGGAAATCGCGGGAAGCCAAAGAGGCATTCGCCGGAAACAAGGCAAGCCCATTGATCAGAATCTGACACGTGGCCACGGAGCATGCCACGCCGCCACCAAGCAATAAATGCGGAAAACACATTTCAAAAAAAAAAAAAAAAAAAAAAAAAAAACAACAACAACAAAACGTTTCGTATTCCCAGGACCGTCCTAGGTCACAGACGACCCTGGAATAGGGGGCAACTGATGGGCTCAAGATCCCAGTATCATCGTCCATACTCAAAGGACGATGATATATAGACGATCCTATTGCCAGCACGACCGTTACTACCAGCGGTAATAAATATTAATACCGTTGAAGGCCCGCCGGTCAAATTAATACCAGGTGCGAACGTTTCAGAATCCAGCAATAATGTGTCCATAATAATGGGGCCAACGGCTAGAGAAGCAATAATACTACATATATATATATATATATCCAGAAGCAAGGAGAAAGGGGTATGAAAAATTCTAAACTGGATCCTCGTTTCATTTTTTTGCTCTCTTTATGCTATTATTCCACTTGACGAGTTTCGCTAACTTAATCATCGGAGGCATTGTGGGCAGCACCCCACCGGTGATTTTCTTCTTCTCCGCTGTGTTGCAGGGTTGATTCCAGTGGTGGACGATCTATTTCTGGACGAACATATTTACTGACGATCTTAGCATCATCATTAATATAAGAATATTTCTGTCATAAACCAATAATAATAATGTTAAGGAAAAAATAATAATTTTACACATCTGTGCATCAAAGCTAATAAAAATAAAAAGTGCTGGTTCAATTGAGATCAGCCCAGAAGGCCGTGTTGGGTGTGAGTGGCACTAGCTCGTTTTCCTTCCACTGCCATGAAGGAGAGGTAGTCGCTGCTCTGTGAATCCAGCCTCACGCTGTGCCCTCTTCTCTAGGAGCAACGAGACCCAGAGCCTTCGCTCAAGTCTCAGAGCTCAATTCCTGGCTTGGAATGGGCGAGCCAGTAAAGAAGCCACAATCACACCCAGCCAACTAGAACCAAGTCAATGTTCCAACACTTTCATGCCCCCACTTGAGTTAAAGGTTCACGCTACTGAACCCGGCAAGCTAAAACACATTGTCAAAAGCTTATGAAATGTTGAAATTCTTGTGTTTTGAGCGATGTGGGATTATTGTGGACCTTTGAGACATGTTCATTTTATTTCCTTTCCTGTCTCAAATCTCAATCATATACATTCGCATTCTCTAAAAGCCCCAGTTGGATTCATTTATTAGTTTGACAATTTTTAACCTTGTTTTGTGAATTGATTTTGGTACAACAGAACAAATAAAATGAGTCAGACAAGAAGTTTTTGATTAAATTGGATTTAACCATTTGAAACGTAGGAGGAACAATTTTTTGATCCAGTGTAATCCATATGTCCATTTCGGATTTAAATGTTAGGAAATTATAACGATGGATCAATAATTTAGTGTGATCTTCTACCATTTTGAAAATATTTCATTTATTGGACTTCATGTTTTGGCTTGTATTATTGAAGATTAAATGGCCTAATTGAATATTGAATGTGTACAAGAATCACATTTTGAGCTTGTGTAGATCTCAAAATTTATCATCATCTGCCCCTTGCTACCAAAAATTTCAAGATCAAAACACAAATCGTTGTATATGTTTCTCATGCTATAATATCCTTTCACCCAATGTAAAGTGATAAAACTTATTAGCAATACATTCTTCTCTCTTTTTCTCCTTATTTTCATTGCATTAAGGAAATCTAAGGAAAACTGCCTAGGCATTATTAATGAGTTGCATGAACCAAGCCCACGAATGGCAAGAAAAAACAGAGTGTTTTACTTAAGATCACAATCTACACTTCTATAGTGCAAAATGCTTCATGAGAAAGTCCAGGTTACCCTCTTACAATCTATTCATATAAACCAAGTAGTAGCTCAGAAGGTAAATTTCTTTTCATATTACAGTCGCAAGTTACACTTCACTTGATTGCACAGAGTGTAAATTTCATCTATACCAAGTTTGTCACTACTCTTTGAAACCAGCTTCATATGGTGCCACCTTCTCTAGAACCCCACATTCACTAGAGTATCATGCCTTTAATAATTACATAATAAGTTTGGGGGTTAAAAAGCAAAATGCGTTCAGGATCAGGGTAAGTATGAGACCATTTTGCTAAATATTTAAAATCACAATCTGCAGAAATCAGACTTGAAAGTTCAAGTTAATTAAAACTGTACACAATGCATATTACATGAATCATAGCTAAAGTCAAAAGCCTATTAAAATTTGACAATCAAGCCACAATTTACTTCCTGTATACTTGTTAGCAACCATATTCCTGAGCACATTCAGGAAGATCCTATGTTCTTGTCAGCAACTATAATTTATATCTACAGCATAATCAGACAAACAAGAAAGACCAAACACAACCAAAACAATATTGCAGGGCTTATCACAACTAATGGTTCAAAGAGGACAAATTTGTCTCTATTCCTCCCAACAAAGGTACCTAGCTCAAGGCAAATTGCATTTATTTCTTTCCCCAGCTTAGACCTTCCATCCATAGTAATACCTTGTGCCAACAAAGGCATAACGAAGGGCACTTCATCTTCAACAGATCTAGACACTCGATAAAAGATGCGTGCATGAACTTTAATTAAGGTGTTACTCCAGGTAGTGAAGTGGTGAGAGCAGACAGACCAATAAAATGAGGCCTACATCAAACCCAGCAATACTTCAGATCACTAACACCTGTCCCACCAAGTTAAAGAAAATATATTACACATATTTGAGTTGTTTGAAGAATCAGCACCAACAATATAAATAAGAAATCCAAAAAAAGGCTTCAAAATTTACCTTATGAACCTATGGGATAGAAAAGAGTCATTATTTATAAGCTTCAGCAATTCATTTACTTGAAGACATGGCTTTCTCTATGCTCCTAATCACAAAACTAAGGCTACCACCACTTTCCAAAGCTTTTACTGCAGCTCGGTGTGCATGTTTATGCCACTTGAGCAGATTGTAAGATTGAAGAACTGACCATCTTGCTTGATTTGACATCTAATCAAGGTAATGATTGTCAGAGGACAAAAATGAGTATGATATCAATGGCAGATCATCCAAGCAAGTAAAAGTTTAGAGAGACACCTCAGCTCAGCTACAGATAATTAATGGCGGTTGCAGCAGAATACAGATATAAAGAGATTTTCATCATTCTTTCCGCCCTCTGCCTCACCATAAACAAGTGCTTCAGCAGCAATGCCTGCAAAAAGCACCATGCAGTACCCAACCATTGTATCATCCCAAAAATCAGTAATCACTTGAAATGAGGAAACAAAGCAACGATTTCAGTTGCATTGATGTTGCTTAATGACATGCTAAGTTGCATCCATTTCTAGTACCCATCACTATGCAGGTATCAAAGTTTGGAGTGCAAATAGTGTGCTGGATAATTATATCTGTGTGATTGAATAACTTCTAAAGAGTGGAAAGGCTTAGAAGGAAAATTTGGGATTATCATATACATGTACAAGTATAAAAGTTTAGCACATCATTAAAAGTATTTCATGCTTTCTGGTAGATGCTTTAATAATTAAAAATGAAAGCATGAAGCCAGTTTCAATGTTCGCACAGAAGCTTTTTTTTTTTTTTTTTTGGGTTATATAAGCAATGTTCACACAGAAGCTAAAAGTAAAATCAATTTAAAAGTATATTTAAACCAGCTTAATTAGGGAAAATAGATTCTGCCAACACTGATAAGATAGCCAGTATTGGGTAAAAATCACCCTATTTTAAGTTCTTTCCATTCAACTGTATGCGGATAAATACTTAGGCCCCATTTGTGTCAGCCTAAAACATAGTCCAACATTTTCCGCCATTTGGGGTTGCCCAAAAACTTAGTCAAACCAAAATCATTTTCCATTGATCATAAAAAAAATACCTATATGAGGCTGAAAATATTTTACATCCTTTAGAAATGTAGAACATTTTAGCAAAACATTTTCAATCTCAAGAGAAAAAAAAATTAATTTTGAGATATTGGCCAGATTGTGTCTCACTTGAGAGCTCCCCAGGGTTTAAGAAATGCACTGAATTATCGAACAATAGTTATTAATTAATATTTTAACCGAAATGGACATATGGATTACATAAGGTTGGAAAATTGTTCCCCCTACCTCTGAAATTGTTAAATCCCAATTTATTACTTCCAAGTTCCAACAGAACAAGCTTCAATGTATCATCACTTTTACATTTTCCTGAATTTCAATATATTACTTCCAAGTTCTAACTGAACAAGTTTTGATGTATCATCTCTTTACATTTTCCTTCAAGAACATCCAATAAAATTGGAATGATACTAGCAAAATTTTGGAAATTGGAATTTACACAAAAAAAGGGATTGGAGAAGTGACCTACCAAAAGAAAATTAATGCTTGTGTAACATCATTCGACTTGATCATGATCAAGAAGGTTAGTTCTTTTTTTTTTTTTTTGCTTGCAAATCAAGATAGATCAAAGCTCGATTTGGTTAAATACTAGATATTGTAGGTGTTGGGATGACATGGGACTTCTTGTTGTAGTGTTGACATGGCAAAAACGGTTGTCGTGGCGCTTAATGTGGTATTAAGTGCTGACATGGCAAGTGACATAATCCTGATGAGGTAGGGTTTGTTGTCGTGGCACCAAGGGCAACTCAATAGTAGAAACAACTGATGCCATTGCCTAAGGCCTCCAAGTGATAGAAGGCCCCCAAAATCAAGCCCCAGGTCAACAAAATTTAAAAATATAATCTCAAATATTAGTCAATACTTATCCAATACTATATTTAAAAAACAAAGACTAGTAGAAGAAAATTTTGGATTATTAATTATCTTGGAGAGTAATATTAATTAAGCCCCAAAATTTGGCCAATACATGAAAATTTCAGTCTTAATATGCATGTATTTTTTTTGACTCTCTCTTTCAAACGGTTAGAATTCTTCAGAATTTTAGACTAATTTGAGTCTCCTAGACACACTAAAAAGTAAAAACATAGACCAAACTCTGTCTATCTCTCCAAAACTCGTAAACTAAAATTGATTACCTGAAGTAGTTGAAATATTCTCCCAAATAATCAAAAATTGCTGCTAGATCTTTCGTCTCTACCTAAAATGGTAGTCAGTTACAAGCAGCTCTCTCGGCATTCAACAGTCCCTTAAAAAGGTAAAACAAAGCCTCTCATTTTCCAAAAAATTTTCTACACCTTTTTGTGGCATAGCTTTCTTATTTTACTTTCTCTAGGTTATTTAGAAAAGAATGGGAAAAAGAAGACAATATTTTTCTTTTTCTTTTTAAAGAACATGGTAGAGGTTCTCTGGCTTTTTGAGGCAAATGTTTGGTAAAAAGTAAAGACTCCTCTAGTGGTTGTATTACAGTGACTACACTCTTCTAAATTTATTATTTTGTCCTTTTTTATTTTTTTTTTAATTCATAAATTCTTATTTTAAAATATAAAGAAAAGTCTAACACTAGCTACATAATTCATTGTTTCTTGGTCCAATTAGGCATTATTTAATCTTTATTTTTTGAAATTTATTTATTCTATTTGATTTTATTAAATAAATCTGTGAATTTGGTATAAAAAAAATTTTAAAATTTTTTTAAAACCAAATCTCAAAACAGATCTCTAGATTAATTTGTCACTAGCAATAAAAAAAAAATATAAGTAAACATTCAGTTAAAAATCTTACAAATGAACAATAAATTTATAAAACAGAGTTAAAAGATAATAATGAAATAATTGCACTTATTATCAATTAAAAAGAATATTTCAAAAGAAGTTGAATACAAAAACTTAATTTATAATTTTGCATCTTAACAAGCAAGAAAAATAAAATTTAAATAAAAATATTTTATATAAAGTTAATAATATAAAGTAGATATTTAAACAGTAAAAAGGCCACATTTAAAAGTTTCGCATAAGGCCTCAAAATACCTTAGGCTGGCCCTGGGTGGCACTAAAGTGGCTCCGATGCTTATGTTGCAATCCTAAATTGCTAAGGTTGACATGGCACAAAGAAACTGTGACCCGTGTCAAGAACAGGATTGTTGTGCATAGGTTAACACACAGGATGTGTAAACACAAGTTATTGATGCTGCTAGCGTGAGGCATTTGGGTCCCCCGCAGTTGCAAGTTGATAAAAATATGCGCAACAAAGCAAAAATAGAAAGTGTTGGTTCAATTGACATCAGCCCAGAAGGCCATGTTGGGGGGTGTGATTGGCACTAGCTCGTTTTCCTTCCACTCCCAGGAGGGAGAGGTGGTTCGCTGCTCTGAATCCAGCCTCACGCAATGCCCTCTTCTCTAGGAGCCATGGTACCCAGAGACTTCGCTCAAGTCCCAGGGCTCAACTCCTGGCTTGGAATGGGCGAGTCAGTTAAGAAGGCAGATTCACACCTAGCCAACCAGAACCAAGTCAGTGTTCCAGCACTTTCATGCCCCACTTGAGTTAAAGGTTCACGCTACTGAACCCGGCGAGCTAAAAACAAATTGTGGAATGTTTATGAAGCGTTGAAGTTTTTGTGTTTTGAGCAATGTGGGATTATTGTGGACCTTTGAGACATGTTTATTTTATTTCCTTTCCTATCTCAAGTCTCAATCATCCATTTGCATTCTCTAAAAGCCCCAGGTGGGTTCATTTACGGCTTTGGTTGGCCCTTTTTTACCTTGTTTTGTGAATTGATTTTGGTACAACAGGACAAATAACATGTCAGACGAGAGGTTTGTGATTAAATTGGGATTTAACCATTTGAAACGTAGGAGGAACAATTTTCTGACCTTGTGTAATCCACATGCCCATATTTCATTTATTGGACTTCATGTTTTGGCTTGTATTATTGAATATTAAATGACCTAACTGAATAATGATTGTGTACAAGAATCACATTTTGAGCTTGTGTAGATCTCAAAATTTATCATCATCTGCCCCTTGCTACCAAAAATTCCAAGATCAAAACATAAGTATATGTTTCTCATGCTATAAATTATATACGTTCCAAGAGAAAAATGCTTTCAGGATCAGGGTAAATAAAACACCATTTTGCTAATAATTAAAAATCACAATCTGTAGAAATCAGACCTGAAAGTTCAAGTTAATTAAACTGTACACAATGCATATTACATGAATCATAGCTAAAGTCAAAAGCCTATTAATATTTGACAATCAAGCCACAATTTACTTCCCGTATTCTTGTTAGAAACCATATTCCTGAGCACATTCAGGAAGATCCTATGTCCTTGTCAGCAACTATAATTTATATCTACAGCATAATCAGACAAAAAGGAAAGCCAATACACAACCAAAACAACATTGCAAGGCTTATCACAACTAATGGTTCAAAGAGGACAAATTTGTCTTATTCCTCCCAACACAGGTACCAAGCTCATGGCAAATTGCATTTCTTTCTTTCTCCAGCATAGACCTTCCATTCATAGTAATACATTGTGCCAACAAAGGCATTACCAAGGGCACTTCATCTTCAACAGATCTAGCCACTTCATAAAAGATGTGTGCATGAACTTTAGTTAAGGTGTTACTCCAGGTAGTGAAGTGATGAGAGCAGACAGTCCAATAAAATGAGGCCTACATCAAACCCAGTAATACTTCAGATCACTAACACCTATCCCACCAAGTTAAAGCAGCATATTTGAGTTGTTTGAAGAATCAGCACCAGCAATATAAATGAGAAACCCAAAAAAAGGCTTCAAAATTTACCTTACGAACCTATGGGATAGAAAAGGGTCATTATATATAAGCTTCAGCAATTCATTTACTTGAAGACATGGCTTCCTCAATGCTCCTAATCACAACACTAAGGCTGCCACCACTTTCCAAAGCTTTAACTGCAGCTCGGTGTGCATGTTTATGCCACTTGAGCAGATTGTAAGATTGAGGAACTGACCATCTTGCTTGATTTGACATCTAATCAAGGTAATGATTGTCAGAGGACAAAAATGAGTATGATATCAATGGCAGATCATCCAAGCAAGCAAAAGTTTAGAGAGATACCTCAGCTACAGATAATTAATGGCGGTTGCAGCAGAATACAGAATCACAGATATAAAGAGATTTTCATCATTCTTTCCACCCTCTGCCTCACCGTAAACAAGTGCTTCAGCAGCAATGCCTGCAAAAAGCACCATGCAGTACGGTGCTTTTTGCAGGCATTGCCAGTACCCAACCATAGGCAAAAAGCACCATGCAGTACGGTGCTTTTTGGTGAATTCAGCAGTGGTTGTGTGGGTTGTGGTTTCGGCATTTTGGATCTATGTTTGGCAGCATTGTGTGGGTTGTGGGCGAGGTTTTGGGTTGGTTGGGTTGGGGTTTTAGGGCGGTGGTTGGTTGAGTTTGGTCATTGATTGATTGGCTGGGTTGGGGTTTAAACCACTCTAATTTTTTTTTTTTTTTTCAAATTTGTGGATGGGTTTATGCCGATGGTGATATGGTTGTGGCAGGAGTTGTTGTAGCCATAGTCTACTGGTTGTGTACTTGTATTATGAATTGAGGAGTTAATATATTATTTAATGTGTTATAAATATTATTTTAACATATAGAATTGAAGAATAAAACATGTGATGTATGAGATATTGTAAAACGATGTACTAAAATAATAAAGTACGATTTTTGACATGTCAAAATGACATTTTTATAAAAGATGAGAATCCTCCAACTCACTTAAAAATGAGGCGGAAACGCCATCTATATGCGTAGTATATACAATAATTTTATAGTAATAACAATATGCTTATTACAGAACTAACAAACTTAACTAACGTAATTTTATAGTAATAACAATATGCTTATTACAGAACTAACAAACTTAACTAACGTTAACTAAATCAAAAACATTAACAAAAGTAACAAACAATCCTCACCAAAGCCCAAGCTCCCACTTAACAAAAACAACAAAAAAAAAAAAGAAAAAAAAAACTCAAATACACGAAAAATAATAGAGAGCTTGGTGAATCTGGTGATGGACCAATGGTAATGTTATTACTATTCTGATCAAGTGCATTTGGTCCAGAACAATAATTAACCACGCCATTCCAAACCCACTGAACTAAGAACCGCAGTCTGATCCCATTCATGTTAAACGCGACACCATCCTCACCGTTGAGTAGTTGTCCCGTGTAGGACCCACCACCACCGGTACCATAGATTCCTTCACACAAATCAGCTATCTCTAGCTTCAAGCTCGGGTCTTGCCCATGCCCGCTACCGTACCAAGCGTTAAGGAAAGGGTTCGTTGCCAGCTCAGCAATCTCATGCCCAATCACGCTCACCATGCCATCCACACCTATGTCACCGTTAGGTGACTTTAGCGGCTTAAGGCCCGGGATATAATCTGGTACGGCGAACGGGTATGCACAAACGCCTGGACAAAGCTTCTAAGAGTTCCCCACCCACGCGTATGGGAGCGTGTACCCCACAATTAAAGGTAATGTAAAATAGTGGAACCCACAAACTTGTCCGCAGAAATCCTGAACGACCACGCCATCGGATGTGAGCAAAAGATACAAACCGCTTTTCGCATTCACCAGTAACGGTTTCGACCTAGCCGTTATGGCACTCTTAATCACGCGCTGAATGGATAGGCGTGTGAGCGACTTTCCGTGCGAGTAAAACCGATCGTTCTTCTCCCGTCCTAAACGCACCGTTCAGGAAATGTTCGCGCCGGTTTTGTCCGTGTACACGGACAAAACCAAGGCTCAATTAGATTCAATCTTTGGAGACTCCAAGAAATTCGAGAGCTCATCATCGGAGTTTTTCCACTTGAAATACCACATGGGACCTGTCTTAACCGCCAACATAACCGTCCATGCAATCTGGTACGGCACGTGGCAACATAGCCAAAAGAAGATCATCCGCGAGTTCATCAACTCGATCTTAGCTGTCGATTCTCGGCACCCTTCAGTCTCAGGGTGGTGGAGCACCGTACAGATGTACACAGACAAAACCGATGCGAACATTTCCCGAACGGTGCGTTTAGGACAGGAGAAGAACGACCGGTTTTACTCGCACGGAAAGTCGCTCATGCGCCTATCCATTCAACGCGTGATTAAGAGCACCATAACGGCCAGGTCGAAACTGTTACCGGTGAACGCAAAAAGCAGCTTGTATCTTTTGCTCACATCCGATGACGTCGTCGTTCAGGATTTCTACGGACAAGTTTGTGGGTTCCACTATTTTACATTACCTTCAATCGTGGGGTACACGCTCCCATACGCGTGGGTGGGGAACTCTCAAAAGCTTTGTCCAGGCATCTGTGCATACCCGTTCGCCGTACCGAATTATATCACAGGCCTTAAGCCGCTAAATTCACCCAACGGTGACATGGGTGTGGATGGCATGGTGAGCGTGATTGGGCATGAGATTGCTGAGCTGGCAACGAACCCTTTCTTGAACGCTTGGTACGGTAGCGGGCATGGGCAAGACCCAAGCTTGAAGCTAGAGATAGTTGATTTGTGTGAAGGAATCTATGGTACCAGTGGTGGTGGGTCCAACACGAGACAACTACTCAACGGTGAGGATGGTGCCGCATTTAACATGAATGGGATCAGACGGCGGTTCTTAGTTCAATGGGTTTGGAATCGTGTGGTTAATTATTGTTTTGGACCAAATGCACTTGATCAGAAATAGCAATAACATTACCATTGGTCCATCACCAGATTCACCAAGCTCTCTATTATTTTTCGTGTATTTGGGTTTTTTTTTTTTCTTCTTTTTTGCTGTTTTTGTTAAGTGGGAGCCTGGGTTTTGGTGAGAATTGTTTGTTATTTTTGTTAATGTTTTTGATTTAGTTAATGTTAGTTAAGTTTGTTAGTTCTGTAATAAGCATATTGTTATTACTATAAAATTATTGTATATACTACGCATATAGATGGAGTTTCCGCCTCATTTTTAAGTGAGTTGGAGCATTCTCATCTTTTATAAAAATGTCATTTTGACATGTCAAAAATCATACTTTATTATTTTAGTACATCGTTTTACAATATCTCCTACATCACATGTTTTATTCCTCAATTCTTTATGTTAAAATAATATTTATAACATATTAAATAATATATTAACTCCTCAATTCATAATACAAGTACACAACCAATAGACTATGGCTACAACAACCCCTGCCACAACCATATCACCATCAGCATAAACCCATCCACAAATTTTAAAAAATAAAAATAAAAATAGAGTGGTTTGAAACCCCAACCCAACCAATCAATCAATGACCAAACTCAACCAACCACCGCCCTAAAACCCCAACCCAACTGACCCAAAACCTCGACCCACAACCCACACAATGCCACCAAACATAGATCCAAAATGCCGAAACCACAACCCACACAACCACTGCTAAATCCACCAAAAAAAAACCACTATGATAGAGATTGGCTTGACTTGATGCTCCGGGGTTTTGTCAAAGAGGGAGGCAAAGATGTCGAGGAGAGGGAGAGAGAGAGAGTAGAGAAATGGTCGTAGGCTCGGAGGAAGAACATAAGAAATCTCAATATTTTTGTATATCAATGAGTTGTAATGTGGTTTTGATGTGGATCTAGACACTCTCTCAGCATTGTTGCAGTGTCTCCCCTCTTGTCAGCTTCCCAACTCAATATCAATTATTTTAAGCTTCTAAACTCACAAGAGCATCTTTGCAGAAGATAACACTACATATTAAATTGGACAATGATCAATATGATATGCAACAGCAACATTCACACCATCTCTTCTGGTACAACAAAGGGCAAAGCTCCTCTTCCAATTTGGCCTGCCTGCCTTGCCGGGAACCATAGGGCTACAACACTACACTTGATAAATTATTAGTGATGTTCATGCTTATATGGTGGTATAGCTTCCTCACTTATTTCTGTTTCTACTAATTAAGTATTGTTATTATAGTTTTAGCAATATTTTGAGTTGCACGCATTGCATGATCCTTTTTGTAAATTAACAATTCTTGCAATAAACATGGTTAAAAGGAAGATGGTAAAGACTTAATCCAATCTTAAATTCATTGTTGTCCTTAATGTCCCTTTCTCACTATCACAACATATGCAGCTTTTCTACAAAGTAGAGACCAGTGGGGAGCGAACTTTAATTTTTATTTATCCTTTTTTTAGTAAGGCTAGCAACTTTGGTAAATAATCATCAGAGCTTTTGTATTGCATTCATGCCTGGAACAACTTTATATCCTTGGAGAATCTATGATCACTAGTCCAAATCTGTTAATTTTTGTTGGGGAGACTTCAATTGAGGCCAACTTCCAATCAATAACACTTTTTGGATACAATTGTTTGATCAAGATTATATTTGCTACCCCATACTTTTTTTTTCCATGTTCTGGAAATTATAGCACTTGTCATTCAGGTTTGATTCTTTGGAGCCAAATAAGTCAGGAACACGTTGTCATGGTTGATGCAATCTATTGAATAGTACTTTAGCACTTGTACAATTGCCTTTACTATTTTATTTATTAACTAGCATAACATTTCTGGAGTGCCAGCCACATGCCTTTACCTTTTAAATCTCTCTCTCTCTCTCTCAAAATTGTTATTTAACTTTTAAACTTTTAAGTGGTAAGTGTTTTGTTGGACTTTTTTTCCCCTAAAATTTAAGATAAGCAAACTAATAATTTTTGTTATTGGACTAGCTTTTTTTTTTTTTTAAGATTTTAGATAAATAAAATTTATTGTTGGCTTTTCTTTTTGTTTAAACGAGTCAAGGATACTGTTAAGGGATGCCAAGTTTTAATTTTGTTCAGCTTAATTACCTAAATCACCCACCTAAAAAAAATTTAGGGTGCTCATTTTCTTTTTAGGGTATTCTTTTTCTTTGCCTCCCTCTCTGACAAAACCCAGGTCGGAGCATCAAGTCAAGCCAATCTCTATCACAGTGGTTTTTTTTTTTTTTTTTGGGTGGATTCAGCAGTGGTTGTGTGGGTTATGGTTTCGGCATTTTGGATCTATGTTTGGCAGCATTGTGTGGGTTGTGGGTCAAGGTTTTGGGTCGGTTGGGTTGGGGTTTTAGGGTGGTGGTTGGTTGAGTTTGGTCATTGATTGATTGGTTGGGTTGGGGTTTCAAACCACTCTATTTTTTTTTTTTTTAATTTGTGGATGGGTTTATGCCGATGGTGATATGGTTGTGGCAGGGGTTGTTGTAGCCATAGTCTACTGGTTGTGTACTTGTATTATGAATTGAGGAGTTAATATATTATTTAATGTGTTATAAATATTATTTTATCATATAGAATTGAAGAATAAAACATGTGATGTAGGAGGTATTGTAAGACGATGTACTAAAATAATAAAGTATGATTTTTGACGTGTCAAAATGACATTTTTATAAAAGATGAGAATGCTCCAACTCACTTAAAAATGAGGTGGAAACGAAATCTATATGCGTAGTATATACAATAATTTTATAGTAATAACAATATGCCTATTACAGAACTAACAAACTTAACTAACGTTAACTAAATCAAAAACATTAACAAAAGTAACAAACAATCCTCACCAAAACCCAAGCTCCCACTTAACAAAAACAGCAAAAAAGAAGAAAAAAAAAGAACCCAAATACACGAAAAATAATAGAGAGCTTGGTGAATCTAGTGATAGACCAATGGTAATGTTATTGCTATTCTGATCAAGTGCATTTGGTCCAAAACAATAATTAACCACGCGATTCCAAACCCACTGAACTAAGAACTGCCGTCAGATCCCATTCATGTTAAACGCGGCACCATCCTCACCGTTGAGTAGTTGTCCCGGGCAGGACCCACCACCATCGGTACCACAGATTCCTTCACACAAATCAGCTATCTCTAGCTTCAAGCTCGGGTCTTGCCCATGCCCGCTACCGTACCAAGCGTTTAGGAAAGGGTTCGTTGCCAGCTCAGCAATCTCATGCCCAATCACGCTCACCATGCCATCCACACCCATGTCACCATTGGGTGACTTTAGCGGCTTAAGGCCCGAGATATAATTCGGTACGGCGAACGGGTATGCACAGACGCCTGGACAAAGCTTTTGAGAGTTCCCCACCCACGCGTATGGGAGCGTGTACCCCACGATTGAAGGTAATGTAAAATAGTGGAACCCACAAACTTGTCTGCAGAAATCCTGAACGACCACGTCATCGGATGTGGGCAAAAGATACAAGCCGCTTTTCGCGTTCATCGGTAACGGTTTCGACCTGGTCGTTATGGCACTCTTAATCACGCGCTGAATGGATAGGCGCGTGAGCAACTTTCCGTGCGAGTAAAACCGGTCGTTCTTCTCTCGTCCTAAACGCACTATTCGGGAAATGTTCGCGCCGGTTTTGTCCGTGTACATCTGTACGGTGCTCCACCACCCTGAGACCGAACGGTGCCAAGAATCAACGACTGAGATCGAGTTGATGAACTCGCAGATGATCTTCTTTTGGCTATGTTGCCACGTGCCGTACCAGATTGCGTGGACGGTTATGTTGGCGGTTAAGACAGGTCCCATGTGGTATTTCAAGTGGACAAACTCCAATGATGAGCTCTCGAATTTCTTGGAGTCTCCGAAGATTGAATCTAATTGAGCCTTGGTTTTGTCCGTGTACACGGACAAAATCGGCGCGAACATTTCACGAACGGTGTGTTTAGGACTGGAGAAGAATGACCAGTTTTACTCGCACGGAAAGTCGCTCTCGCGCCTATCCATTCAGCGTGTGATTAAGAGCGCCATAACGGCCAAGTCAAAACCGTTACTGGTGAACGCGAAAAAAGGTTTGTATCTTTTGCTCACATCCAATGACGTGGTCATTTAGGATTTCTGAAGACAAGTTTGTGGGTTCCACTATTTTACATTACCTTTAATCGTGGGGTACACGCTCCCATACGCGTGGGTAGGGAACTCTCAGAAGCTTTGTCCAAGCGTCTGTGCATACCCGTTCACTGTACCGGATTATATCCCGGCCCTTAAGCTGCTAAAGTCACCCAACAGTGACATGGGTGCGGATGGAATGGTGAGCGTGATTGGGCATGAGATTGTTGAGCTGGCAACGAACCCTTTCCTAAACGCTTGGTACGGTAGTGGGCATGGGCAAGACCCGAGCTTGAAGCTAGAGATAGCTGATTTGTGTGAAGGAATCTATGGTACCAGTGGTGGTGGGTCCTACACGGGACAACTACTCAACGGTGAGGATGGTGCCGCGTTTAACATGAATGGGATCAGACTGCGGTTCTTAGTTCAGTGGGTTTGGAATCGCGTGGTTAATTATTGTTCTAGACCAAATGCACTTGAACAGAATAGCAATAACATTACCATTGGTCCATCACCAGATTCACCAAGCTCTCTATTATTTTTTGTGTATTTGGGTTTTTTTTTTCTCTTTTTTTTCTTCTTTTTTGCTGTTTTTGTTAAGTGGGAGCTTGGGTTTTGGTGAGGATTGTTTGTTTCTTTTGTTAATGTTTTTGATTTAGTTGACTTTAGTTAAGTTTGTTAGTTCTGTAATAAGCATATTGTTATTACTATAAAATTATTGTATATACTACGCATATAGATGGCGTTTCCGCTTCATTTTTAAGTGAGTTGGAGCATTCTCATCTTTTATAAAAATGTCATTTTGACACGTCAAAAATCATACCTTATTATTTTAGTACATTGTTTTACAATATCTCCGACATCACATGTTTTATTCTTCAATTCTATATGTTAAAATAATATTTATAACACATTAAATAATATATTAACTCCTCAATTCATAATACAAGTACACAACCAGTAGACTATGGCTACAACAACCCCTGCCACAACCATATCACCATCGGCATAAACCCATCTACAAATTTTTTAAAAAAATAAATAAGTAAATAAAAATAGAGTGGTCTGAAACCCCAACCCAACCAATCAATCAATGACCAAACTCAACCAACCACCACCCTAAAACCCCAGCCCAACCGACCCAAAACCTCGACCTACAACCCTCACAATGCCGCCAAACATAGATCCAAAATGCCGAAACCACAACCCACACAGCCACTACTGAATCCACCAAAAAAAAAAACCACTATGATAGAGATTGGCTTGACTTGATGCTCCGACCTGGGTTTTGTCAGAGAGGGAGGCAAAGATGTCGAGGAGAGGGAGAGAGAGAGTAGAGAAATGGTCGTAGGCTCGGAGGAAGAACATAAGAAATCTCAATATTTTTGTATATCAATGAGTTGTAATGTGGCTTTGATGTGGATCTAGACACTCTCTCAACATTGTTTATGCAGTGTCTCCCCTCTTGTCAACTTCCCAACTCAATATCAATTATTTTAAGCTTCTAAACTCACAGGAGCATCTTTGCAGAAGATAACACTACATATTAAATTGGACAATGATCAATATGATATGCAACAGCAACATTCACACCATCTCTTCTTGTACAACAATGGGCAAAGCTCCTCTTCCAGTTTGGCCTGCCTGCCTTGCCGGGAACCATAGGGCTACAACACTACACTTAATAAATTATTAGTGATGTTCATGCTTATATGGTGGTATAGCTTCCTCAGTTATTACTGTTTCTACTAATTAAGTATTGTTATTATAGTTTTAGCAATATTTTGAGTTGCACGCATTGCATGATCCTTTTTGTAAATTAACAATTCTTGCAATAAACATGCTTAAAAGGAAGATGATAAAGACTTAATCCAATCTTAAATTCACTGTTGTCCTTAATGTCCCTTTCTCACTATCACAACATATGCAGCTTTTCTACAAAGTAGAGACCAGTGGGGAGCGAACTTTAATTTGTATTTATCCTTTTTTTAGTAAGGCCAGCAACTTTGGTAAATAATCATCAGAGCTTTTGTATTGCATTCATGCCTGGAACAACTTTATATCCTTGGAGAATCTATGATCACTAGTCCAAATCTGTTAATTTTTGTTGGGGAGACATCAATTTTTTTTTTTTTTTTTTATAAGTAACTTAAAAGTTTATTGAAAGAACATAGCCCCGTACATAGGAAATGTACGAAAGAGGCAAAAACATCAAGAAAACGAAGTACAATGATCAAGCAACCCAGAAAGGGAATTACAAGAAAAAGAAGGTAAAACCAAACACCATTCGAGAAGAGTAGAAAATAAAAAAGACTTAAACTCAAGAATGGACCGTTCACGATCCTCAAAGCTTCTCGAATTCCGTTCCCGCCAGATACACCACATCAAACAATGCGGCACAATCCTCCAAATAACTAAATTACGATGTCACCTGAAGTTGCAAGACCAGCAATCCAACAAATCCGCTACCCTTTGCAGCATCACCCAACAAATACCAAACAAGCAGAAGATCATACTCCACATCTCAAAAGCAAAAGGACAGTGAAGGAGGATATGATCTACAGATTCCCCACACCCTTTGCACATAAAGCACCACTCAAGAACAACTAAGTGTCTCTTCCGAAGATTATCAATAGTTAAAATCTTGCCTAAAGCCGCAGTCCAAGAGAAAAAAGCAACTCGAGGAGGAACCTTCGATCGCCACACCATTTTCCAAGGGAAGGGAATGACCGTAGATGGGGATAGAAAATGATAATACCCACTCACCTTGAAACCTCGGCTGCAAGTAGGCGTCCAACAAAGTTTGTCAGCACCAACACCCCGGACCTTTGTGGAATAGATCATGACCAAAAACGAATCCAAAGAACGCGACTTTTGATCGTTCACTAAGCGACGAAACTGAATGTCCCAAGAAACTCTCCCGTTTGCGTAGCACAGAACCTCAGAGACCGACGCGTCCCCTGTCCTACTCATATTATATAAGTCTAGGAACTCCTCCTTAAGAGGACGATCCCTACACCACACATCATCCCAAAACTTCACACGAGTACCATCACCCACATCATACCGAAGGCACTCGGAAAAAGTCAACCAGCCACTTCTAATGCACTTCCACAAACACACACCATAAGCCCCCGACACAAATTTTGTGCGCCAATCACCCCACTCATTCCCATACTTCGCCCCAATGACCCTTCTCCAAAGGGCATCATTCCCCCAACCATTACGCCACAACCATTTGGCTAACAAGGCAAAATTAAACCTTCTCAAGCACCGGATGCCTAACCCTCCATTCTTCACTGGCCTACAAACCTTAGCCAATTAATTAAGTGAATTTTACGATCATCCCCAATACTAGCCCAAAGAAAATCTCTTTGTAATTTCTCCATCCTCTTAGCCACCTTAACAGGAATAGGGAGAAGAGAAAGGAAATACGTAGGTAAGCTAGAGAGCGTACTCTTAATAAGGGTAACTTTACCCCCCTTGGATAAATACAACCTCTTCCAACCAGCTAACTTACGCTCCATCTTCTCCAAGATAGGATTCCAAATAGTCTTATCTTTATAAAAAGCACCCAATGGGAGACCTAAATATTTCAACGGAAGAGTAGACTCCCTACAGCCCAAAATCTCCTCTAACTCATGAAGATTAGGCACATCCCCAACTGGAACCACTTCAGACTTACCTAAATTAATTCTCAGCCCTAACATCTCCTCGAATCTAGAGAGAATCCCACGAAGAGCTGTAATATGAGTGCTGTCGGCATCACAAAAAACAAGAGTATCATCTGCGAACAATAAATGAGACACCGACATCAAGGAACCAGCTTCATTCCCAACTGTGAAACCTGAAAACTAACCAACTGCAGTAACCGCAACCAACATTCGGCTCAAGGCCTCCATGACAATATCAAAGAGAAAAGGGGATAAAGGACCACCTTGCCGACGTCCTCTAGAACTTCCAAAAAAAGTCAAAAGGACAGCCATTGATCAAAATGGAGAATTTGATAGTTGAAATACAACACCTGATCCACCTTCTCCACTTTCCAAAAAACCCACACTGCTGTAACAAGAACAAGAGAAACTCCCAATTCACATGGTCGTACGCTATTTCAATGTCTAGCTTGCACAACACCCCCGGAATCCCCGCCTTCAAACGACTATCTAGACACTCAAAAGCAATAAGAACAAAGTCTAAAATCTGACAACCTTTCACAAAGGCATTCTGAGATTCTGAAATAAGACCATGAACCACCCTTCGCATTCGATTGGCTAACACCTTAGCGATAATCTTGTACAACCCACCCACCAAGCTAATAGGCCAAAAGTCTTGGACATCCATAGCATCAACTTTCTTAGGAATAAGAGCAATAAAAGTAGCATTAAGGCTCTTTTCAAACATAGCATGTTCATGAAAGACATGAAGCACATTCATAACATCATTTTTCACCGTGCTCCAACAAGACTAAAAAAATGCCATTGTAAAACCATCCGGACCTGGCGCTTTATCACCTTTGAACTCATGGACCACTCCAGAAACTTCTTCCTCATCAAAAGGTCTGTCCAACCAAGTGGCATCTTCCTCAGAAATTCTAGAAAAGACAACCTCATCCAAAAGAGGTCGATGTACCACATTCTCCGAGTAAAGCTGCCTGAGAACTAAGTAATACACCCCTCAATTATCCCCTAATCCAAACATAACTCTCCATCCACCATAATTCTATCGATAGTGTTGCATCTTCTATGAGAATTTGCAATACAATGAAAGAATTTTGTGTTCCTATCTCCCTCTTTAAGAAATAGAGCCCTAGATTTCTGTCTCCAACAAATCTCTTCCATCAAAATAGACTTTTCTAACTCTCCATGAATATGATCCTTTTCCCTCCTTTCCTCCTTAGTAAGAACATGAGCTTCCTCAAGAACTTCCAACACATTAAAATCCTTCCACAAGTTTTGCACCCTAAGACCTATATTACCAAACTCCTCCACATTCCATCTCTTCAAATCCAATTTCAACATCTTCAACTTGTTAGCCAAAGAAAAACTAGGAGTTCCTTGGAAAAGATAGGACTCCCACCAAGAACTCAACCTTCCCAAAAAGCCCTCATCCTTTAACCACATGTTCTCAAACCTAAAAGGTTTTTTGCCTCTGTGTAAATTTCCGCCCTCAAGAAGGATAGGAAAATGATCCGAAATCAACCTTGGAAGACGGCGTTGACAAACAGATGGAAAAAACTCCTCCCAATCTGCGGACAAAAGGAACCTGTCCAATCTGGAACTAGCAACAACCTCTCTAGTGTTAGACCAAGTGAAATTCCCCTCAACCAAAGGCAGATCAACAAGACTTTGCTCAAAAATAAAATCTGCAAACTGAAGCATAGCTGAAGTGAAACTTGCAGAACCAGACCGTTCAAAAGGAAAACGCACCACATTAAAATCACAACCCACACACCAGGGCACACCCCACCAACTACGCAAGCCAGATAACTCGTCCCATAAGAACCTCCTGTCTCTATCACTATTGGGTCCATAAACACCAGTGAAAGCCCAAACGAAATGATCCACCACATTTTTGAATTTACAAAAGACAGAGAAACGACCCACCGCTTCCTCCACCTTATCCACAACCCTGTTGTCCCACATCAACAAAACCCCACCAGAAGCACCAATCGAGTCTAAATAGAGCCAATCCACATGTTGTTCCCCCCACAAGCTACCAATGACACCTCTATTAATAAGCTCCATCTTTGTTTCTTGCAGACAGACAATATCCGCTTTCCACTTTCGGATCAAATTCCTAACCCGAAGCTGCTTGTCCTGCTCATTCAACCCTCTCACATTCCAAGAAACAATTCTCAAATTCATTGATGCACAACAACATCCGGATCCCTACTATCACTCCTGTTCCTTTCTGGCTCCTTTTCCTCACCCCACGAGCTCAATAAACTCTTCAACTCTCGATGCCCTTTGAGTCCAGCCTTAACCAACTTCCTCTTAGAGTTTACATCAATCATCCGCTGTTTTCTTCGCTCTTCCAAAGCTAATAGCAGACTTGTAATTTGTTCTTCAAAACCCTCCAACAAGGTCCCGACAGATTTCTGGAAAGCTTTAATTCTATTAGTTACCCAAAGTGACAACTTGGTGCTATCAACATCAACCTTACCCCCAATCTTCTCAGCTATAGGAAACTCCTTGCCCACAGAATTAACCATTGCCAACAGTGCCACTTCAAGTGGATCTCCTAAATGATTCCAATCCAAAAGCCCCTCAACAGAGTCCCACTCCTCACCCTCTGACCCAAAATCAGATACAACAGAGCCCCCTACGCCCTCAAACTTAGAATCCCAACTAACAATATGTCCCTCATTAACAAGAGAAGCCAACCCTGGATTAAGTTCATCCTTCGGAGTAGGCTGATCCGGCACAGAACCAGGGGAGCGAAATGCGGATAGCGGAATAACTATTTTCCTCCCATCCCGAAGTTCTAGCATCCAATCCTTAGAATTGCCCCAGGTTTTACTCAAGTCCCCAACATAGTCACTGATACTAGGACCAAAATCATGAGGCACTTTGGTGACCATCAGTTCTGACCCAGGATCTGAACTCTTGGAATTCTCCTCTTCTAACCCCATTCCAACCATGTCCCTCATCGAATTACTAGAACCCACCCCAAGAGTGGATGGTGGTAGCTGACCAGGAAGCTTCCATGAGAGAGGAAGCCTAAAATCAGCACCACAATCAAAGGAAGGAAGAGACTCCAAAGACCCAGACCCAGGAAGCACCTGATATGGCTCCGAGAGAGAAGAATCAATTTCAAAAGCAAACTCACCAGCAAGAGGCGAAGGCCCCATTCCTGCCTCATGACAACTACTTGGCTGAGGAGCCACACACGGCTGCACCGCGGAGTTGCAAGCGAGGGAGGAGATCTCATACGGAGAGGCAGCTTCAGGCACCTATGTCGCTGTATCGGAAGAGACCAAAACATTTGTCTGAGTTTCACCCGAAGAGGGTTTGGAATGAGACCCAGCCTTGTAACCCAAAGCTTTAAAAGATTGGGCTTTGGGCTTCCAAGCAGCAAGTGGTCGTGACCCACTTCCATTTAAAAGCACAGTTTTAAAGCTGTGTGTCTTAATCTTTTCAATGGGCTTGACAACAACTGGGCCCACTTCCTTAATCTCAAAGGATATAACAACCAACTACCCATCATTCCCACGTTCCACATGCAAAGAAACATCTAGGGATAGAGTTGTATTAGCTCTAGGATTCTCAACTTCATTAAAAGCCGACGTGACCGACGTGACTTCCTCCCCAACCTGATGCTTGTCAGTCCCGAAAATCCCTCCCCAAGAAATACATGATTTCAAATTTTGAAAATCCAAAGCAGCCTCCTTTCCTTTGTTTTCAAAACCTCTAGGGATTTGCCGGACTTTCTCCGTCATCCTCACCAGTTTAAAGGTGCTTCACACCATTGTTCTGAATTTGCGGCTGGATTGTCTTCCTCAACTAAACTCCAAAACTTCTCCATCCATTCCGCAATTTTCCTTCCGGTATGACAATGGAACCCCTCCAGCGGCCTTTATCTAACTCAGAGACCAGCTAAAAAGAGCCATGGGCATTGGACCCCAGCTAGAGAATAAGCACGCTATTACCCTCCCTGACCGTTCTCGCAAACTGACCCTGATTTGGCTTAGATAACAACTCCTCAACGTGAACCAAAAATCTTTTAGCGCACTACTTACCCATACAGACAGAACGAAGGAAACTCCTACTTCTCTCATGAATAGGTAAAAGGAAAAAAGACCCCCCTTCCTCAATAGCAAACTCAAAAGTTTTTGCTTCAATGAAAACAAAAGTAGAACCTCCCATGATTGACTCTCAAGAAGACAACTAGGGAGACTTCAATTGAGGCCAACTTCCAATCAATAACACTTTTTGGATGATTATATTTGCTACCCCATACTTTTTTTTTTCCATGTTCTGGAAATTATAGCACTTGTCATTCAAGTTTGATTCTTTGGAGCCAAATAAGTCAGGAACATGTTGTCATGGTTGATGCAATCTATTGAATAGTACTTTAGCAATAGTACAATTGCCTTTACTATTTTATTTATTAACTAGCATAACATTTCTGGAGTGCCAGCCACATGCCTTTATCTTTTAAATCTCTCTTTCTCTCTCTCTCTCTCTCTCTCTCTCTCTCTCAAAATTGTTATTTAACTTTTAAACTTTTAAGTGGTAAGTTTTTTGTTGGACGTTTTTCTCCCTAAGATTTAAGATAAGCAAACTAATAATTTTTGTTATTGGACTAGCTTTTTTTTTTTTTTTTCAAGATTTTAGATAAATAAAATTTATTGTTGGCATTTCTTTTTGTTTAAACGGGTCAAGGATACTGTTAAGGGATGCCAAGTTTTAATTTTGTTCAGCTTAATTACCTAAATCAACCACCTAAAAAAAATTTAGGGTGTTCATTTTCTTTTTAGGGCATTCATTTTTTATTTATGATAGACAAAAATAAAATAAAATAAAATAATAATAATAATTGAAAATTAATATATTTATAAATTTATTTATTTTTCAATGTCAAGGTGTTCATTTGAATACTGTCAGTATAACGTATAGCTGCCACTATTAAGCCAACTCCATGCCTACATCCACAGGCAATGCCAACCAATATCCACTATCAACGATATGGATTACGATCACACTTAATCAAACCAAATAACACTCACAACTCACACAAAAGCTCACAAACCTCACTAATATAAACAAAACCTCTCACAAACTTCACACACTCGAACTCACAATATAAAAGCCTCGATGAGCCCAATAACTCTCTCGCACTCACAAAACAAACAAACTTTCAATACATAAAAGGGTAATTTTTCAATCCCAAAAATAATCTACCAAATTACTCTTCGAAGAAACTCATTCATGTTTTTCTAGAAGCCTTGTCATCTCCCCATGTGGGAGGACCCTTGGACAAAAGCCTCCAAACCCTTTGCAACAATATCTATTTATAAAGCTTCAATCCTATTTTTTGAGGGACAAGGAATACCTAATTACTTCTTCAACAAGAGAACATTTTTCCTTCTATATCAAGGAGAATCCTTGTCTTCCAAACCAAGAAAAAAATCATTTCCTTCCATGCCAAGGAAACCCAAATCAAATCTAATTAGAAATTTGAGACAATTTCAAACATTCAACAATAACATAATTTCGTAAGAAAAATTTCTAAGAAATTTATGAAGATGCAGTGGATCCGTATGATTCTCCTTTAAAACGTTGAATTCTAGACTCTATTACCTCCAACAATGTTCATCATCACAATAATAGAGATATTTAAGGCCATAAAAACGATTTTTATCAATGAGTTAATTAGCAGGTGAGGGCTAGGGGGTAGGTTGAATGAATAGCATGAAGATTAGGCTCCAAAAGATGCTATTTTCTCAGGGAAGACCTTAGACTTCAATGTATAACTTAGTCCAAAAATTTATCTGTATTTTCTCAAGTTTGCCTAATATACATTAGCTGTGAGGTTGACATGTGGAATCACCTTGTCAGCTATTAATGAGTCCTAACATGATTTTGATTTGGGTCTAACTGTTGTGCCTACCAATGTTTGCTCAATGTCTCCCCCAACTCAAAATTACCAAACAATAACCATTACAAATGGATCCGGTTTCAAATTATATTGGAGTCACTCATGTTATTTTATGGAATGATGAATATAATATGTTGTGCACGAATGGCACTGATGTCTTGCTACTTTGACATATAATTCCAAATATCTTAAGATGGACATATTAAGTTTCCCAATAAATTGTAATTGTAGTTAGAAGAGCTAATGTTTGATAAATAATTATGCCACAAATGATGCTAAATATGAAGCTGGGAAATGAGTTTATAGGAGACAAGATATAAAAATTGAACAAACAAGAGATATAAAAATTGTTCGCACTTTTGATAGGATCTAGGATCTCTTTATATGTGGGTAAGTTACTTAAAGCTAAAGGGACAAATCAGTAGGTCACTCACAACTTGATGGGCCATGCTCCAACCTAAGGGTTAAATTGACCCCATATGGATTGGTGGACAAAAATGAGTATGATATCAATGGCAGATCATCCAACCAAGTAAAAGTTTAGAGAGATACCTCAGCTACAGAAAATGGCGGTTGCAGCAGAATACAGATACTCATAAAGAGATTTTCATCATTCTCTCCACCCTCTGCCTCACCGTAAACAAGTGCCTCAGCAGCAGTGCCTGCAAAAAGCACCATGCAGTACCTAACTATTGTATCATCCCAGAAATCAGTAATCACTTGAAATGAGGAAACAAAGCAACGATTTCAGTTGCATTAATGTTGCTTAATGACATGCTAAGTTGCATCCATTTCTAGTACCCATCACTATGCAGGTATTAAAGTTTGGAGTGCAAATAGGGTGCTGGATAATTATATCTGTGTGATTGAATAACTTCTAAAGAGTGGAAAGGCTTAGAAGGAAAGTTTGTGATTATCATATTCATGTACAAGTATAAAAGTTTAGCACATCATTAAAAGTATTTCATGCTTTCTGGAAGATGCTTTAATAATTAAAAATGAAAGCATGAAGCCAGTTTCAATGTTCGCACAGAAGCTTTTTTTTAATATAAGCAATGTTCACACAGAAGCTAAAAGAAAAATCAATTTAAAAGTATATTTAAACCAGCTTGATTAGGGAAAATAGATTCTGCCAATACAGTTTAGATAGCCAGTATTGGGTAAAAATACCCTATTATAAGTTCTTTTCATTCAACTTTATGCAGATAAATGCTTAGGTCCCATTTTTATCAGCCTAAAACATTGTCCAACATTTTCCGCCATTTGGGTTCGCTGAAAAACTTAGTCAAACCAAAATCATTTTCCATTGATCATTAAAAAAAACCCCTATATGAGGTTGAAAACGTTTTACATCCTTTAGAAATGAAGAACATTTTAGCAAAACATTTTCAATCTCAAGAGAATAGGGAGCCAGTAGTGAACCACAAGAAAACCCCCAATGTTGCCACCACCAAGACAGCCAAGAAAGCCATCAATGCCTCTCATCGCATTGACACCAAGATCAATGCTGCTCATAAAGTTGCACCGGTGCTAGGGTCGGTCTAATTTTTCCTTTACACCCTCATAAAAAATTTAAGAAGTCAATAGTAGTTTTATATATATATATATATATTAGTTGATAGTTTTTATTAATTGTTTTAGCTTTTTTTCACTCCTATTTTGATTCTGCTTACTAGTGTCATTTTCATTAACATCAACCCCATTTTAAGTGTTATTGGATAATGTCAATGTTTTACGGCTAATGTATTTGTTATTAATTATTAGATATGGTCAATGTGTATGTCTTGTAAAAAAATAATTTTGTCAGTCAATTTTAGTTGTTCTGTATTAATATTTTTAGGTGGTGAAATGTTTTAATTGTTCTGTTAAAAAAAAAAAAGTATAGTGATTTTATGTACAAGCCAAATGCTAGAAATGTTTATACAGCATTTTCAATAACATAACCAAATACCAGAAAACAAGCAGTTCTATTCATTTTACACTGAAACAAAGCCTTGATTCAATTACTCAAGCAACCTTTCCCGCCCTTCATTTCATAACAACCTGTCAAAAGCAGTGCCATCAAGTCGTCCATTAGCAAGATCATTGGCCATTTTCTCATCCCAAAACTGAGTTCCAGCCTATAAAACCATACTTCATATGAGCCCTCCTTGCCATAGTAAGAATGCTAAATGGCTAAATTTATGCCGACACAAGGCCACAAATTATTAAATTAAAGAATTCAATAGAATATACACTATACATGAGAAATATATGCACTAATTACACACAAACACATACACAACAAAATGAAAAAGGATAAGATATTATGATCTCAACAGAAGAAACAAGAAGCTAAACACAATTAACAAATCCCATTAAATCTAATTGTTCATAACATAATTATCAAAGTAAAACTGCACCAGTTGCATGATATTACCCACAACCATAATGTATTGACATATATTCAATTGCTTATTGACATATATTAAATCGCTTACCCGGTAATCCCCCCCTTCCCCCCAGTACGCCAAAAAAAGTATCAAGCACAAAAGAGAACAAATTACCTGCCCTTGAACGCCCATTTGCATTGCAACAATTGGGTCTAGAATCACCCCACGAATCGGGCAACCCATAAGGTAAGCTGCAATTTTATCCAGACAATCCTTGTGAGATCAAACATGAAGCAATGCTCAATTGTTCATAAGACATGCGCAGTCTAAAGCTTAAGTAATTTGGTATTGCTAAAAGAAAAAATAATTAATATCAACTTTGAAGCACCAACTATAAGATAAGACTAGGATTTACCCGTCAGGAGATGCCCTGCTTCATGAACCAAGATCCAGCACCTATTTGGAGGCCAATAACTTGATATTTGAGCTAAACAGCAGCCACCAAGGAAGACAGAGTCCATGAATGCTAGCCCCAATATTGCTGCAAGGTTAGGCCTGACATCAATCCCTTTAGAAAGAAGAAAAGATACCCCACCAAGAAAAGCAATCAGAACAGTACTGGAGCTTCCTGAAAAGCCACACTTCTTTGGCAAAAGTTTAGTCACTTAAAAAGAAAATGGGAGGAAAGAATATCGAGACACATTTGAGGAAGAATACATGTAAAATTATGAGAATTATGCACTTCACAGGAGCAAAGAGCTTTAAAAACATTGATAACTTCAACACAGCATGGCCGGCCAGGGAAGACAACTCACACCTTCTAAACCAGTTGAAGATTTCAACACAGTCGGTGTAACATTTCTTGGACCCTCCAAAACTGCACAGGATGAAAATATAGAAAAGAAATTGAGGTAAGCCATTTAAAATGTCAAAAATTTTAGTGCCTCCATGACCACTCATAGAATGGCATCAGAATTATCATTTTGTAACCAGGAGCAAACTTAATGTGATAGCATAATTCTCTTTTTTGTACGTAAACATAATTCCTGAATCACCACACAATTGAACACACAAGAAGCACTTGCAAACTGACATGACTTTAAATTTTATGATCGTATCAATAAAGACATGAACAAGAGAGCATTAATTTCCACAACTTGTACAACCCTTTGGAAGCTCTTCCAACATATTGGAGAAAGACAATTAGTCAACCCTTTGAACACTAGCCTTTTCCTACAGAGAACTGTTTCTTTATAGCTCATAAGTATCACATAGCATCAACAAAGTTGGTATTCAAAAATCTGAAACCATAAACACTTACAAGAAAAGCATTTTCAACAAATTTTCCACACTTTACACAAATTCACAACTGTACTACCATGATATGAATTGGGTAGCAAAACTTTCATAACATACTAGACAAACTAACAACTTTGCTACCATGTTATGGACAGATTGCCAAAATTTTACAGCAAGTTACACAAATTTGCAACTGTAGTCATGTTATCAAATCAATACCAAAAATTTCAAGCCATATTCACCCACTTTCAAAACTTTTCTACCGTGTTATCAAATGGGTACCAAAATGTTCACAACATAATAAACAAAGTCACAACTTCGCTACCTTGTTATGAAAAGGGTACCAAAATTTCATAGCATAATACACACATCCATAACTGTACTACCATGTTATCAAATTAGTACCAAACTTTCATGCCATATTTACACAAATTCAAAACTAGTATACCATGTTATCAAATGGGTACCAAAAATTTTCATGATATATTAAACATATTCACAACTTTGCTACCATCTTATCAAATGAGTAACACAATTTCATGTCATATTTACACGAATTCATAACTTTGCTTCTTTTCCTCTTATATAAGTACAATAGCCTTTGAAGCCTATGGCGTCCACTCAATGATGATTGCTATTTACAATCATGCCAAGGGCCCTAGACACCAACTGATTTATTTTTCTGTGTAAGCAGTATTTGACCCCAGCTCTTTATTCGATGACAAAAAACTCAGCCAGTTATGCTAACTGAAACCCAACACAAATTCATAACTCTTCAACCATGTTATCAAATGACTACCAAACCAAGGTTTTCACAATATATTCAACAAATTCATAATTTCACTACCATCTTCTTAAATTATTACCAAAATTTTCATAAAACATACCAAAAAAAAATCATTTTGCCAAAGTTGGACATACCAAAATTTTTCAACAAACTACATAACCATAACGACCAAACTAAAAATAAATAAAAGAGACCAAAAAAACAGAATTTTGAAGCAAATTATACCAATATTTCTGCATTTGCCAAAGTTGGACAAGAAGCCCCCATCCTTGAGGAACCCATAAGCGCTACACACAAGCTTCATATCGTCAGCATTGAGACACGTGTCAAGAACCTCCCAGTCCCTCTCGTACCCAACCACCAGGCCCAACTCGGCGAGCTGGGACCAAGTCGACTCGAGCGAGGCAGACCCATTAACGGCCTCAACTGGGTCGTCAATGGATTTCAAGAAGCTGAGTGCCCCAGCAAGGTCCTTGCGCTGCACTGCCTCCTCGTACTCCCTCCATTCCCGAAGAGCTGCTCTCGTTTTTCTGGTTCTTCTTGTGTTACGTGGGGTTGTTTGGAAGGAAAGAAAAGAGAGGTTTGGAGAGAAAAAGTGTGGGAAAATGATGAGGTTAGGAGAAGAGTAGGAATGATGAGAGCCATCAGAGATTGTTAAAGAAAAAGCTAAGATTGTATTATATCATATGGTTTCAAATTAAATATGGGTCCGGTTAATGTGTGCCCTTAGGGCACACATTAAGCTTTCTATTTTTAGAAATATTTTCTTGGAAATTGTAAAAGTTGTCATTACTTTTTCAATTTTTGAGAAAACTTTTTTCAAAAATGGAAATTAATGTGAGCCCTAAGAGCATTCACAGCAGTGCATCTATAATTTTAGCTATTTAGCACCACCAAAACTTACTTTATCTATTTTACCTACACACATGCTGCAGCAGTGTATCTATTTTAGCTTTCAACACAATAAAATAATATAAATACCACAATAAAATAATATATCATCTATAATAAAATAATATAACATCTACAATAAAATAATACATCCACTACAATAAACAACAATCCCAACCACCTTCAACCGCCACCGCTGCCACTGCTACCGCCGCTGCCGCCACCGCCACCTCCACCGCCAAAACAAAAACCAAAAAAATGTAGCCTTCCTGCACACAAAAAATTCCCAAACTAACATTTACACCAATACATTAAAAACAAGAACATAAATTCCCTGCAAACAGAAAATTCCCAACTGACATGAAAAATTTATCATTCCAATTACCCAAATAAAAAATCCCAAGAAGACAGAGACAACTCACTGGATCAGCAAGCAAGCTTCGGACTTGGTGGGTCAGACAGAAGAGAAGAGAGGCCGAGCTGGATCAGAGAGGCCGAGATGGGTCAGACCGAAGAGAAGGAGAAACGGGTTGGTGTGGGTCAGTTTTGGACTTGGGGCTTAGGGCTTAGGTCGACTTGGGACTTGGGCGGCATGGGTCTGAGCGATCGACAGTGTGGGTGAGGCGATAGGTGGCTTGGGACGGCTGGGTCTGGCCGGCGGCGGGGAATGAGGGAGCTTGAGAGAGTGATGGTGAGAGAGGAGAGTGACGGTGAGTTTTGAGAGAGGCTTGGGACGGCTGGTCGGGCCGGAGTGAGAAAGAGGATGAGAGCTTGAGGACGGCTGGTCGGGACGGTGAGATTGCACAGTGACTGAGAGAGGATGAGAGCTTGAGAGAGTTTTGGGGAGAGGATGAGACTTCAGACGGAGGCGCGGAGTGAGAAAGAGATAAAAGAATGAAAAAAAAAAAAAAAAAAGGAGCGTATTATTTTAATCTTCCGCCATAATTAAATATTATTTTTTTTTTAGCTCTCATGAATAGTACACATCTATCTATAGATGTGCACTGTTCATAAACAGCTAAAAAAAATGGATATAGCTCCACTACTGGAGCATCATTTTAGGTATTGGAGGAGCTAAATTATAGCATTATAGTAATATAGAACCACTGCTATGAGTGCTCTAAGGCACACATTAGTAAAATCCATTAAATATTTCTTACAAAAAATAAATAAATAAATCCTACATTCCTCAATTAACCCTTTTTTTTTTTTAAGTATCAAAAAATTTACTTTTTTTAAATAATAATAAATAAATAAAAAGATAGTTTCCTAAGTTGGGTTTTTTTTTTTTTTTTTGAAAAGATTCCTAAGTTGAATTTTTATGTTTATATATGTTTTATAGATAATTAAATCCAACCATAATATGGTCCTTTTGTCAATATATCCATGTAATTAAATTTAATTAATAAATTTAGGCTTAAATTCTCAATTTTTTGGAAGGTTCTAATTAACTCGATCAGCAACATTTCGAACAAAAAATTTGATATTCAATACACTTGATATATAATATTTCCTTAAAGTGTATATACATAATTTAATATGTCAAAGCTTCTCTAAAAAAATCTACATACATATATTATAATTAACTATATTATTTTATATGAAGTCATTATTAATTTAAATTTGTATTCATATATATATATATATATATATATATAAAAACTAGATTCTTCCACTTGTTAACGATTAGTAAATAATAAATATATAAAATAAATACTTATACAGTCTTCTTTTGCTAGCTCTTTTTTAGAGATTTCCCTTCTCTCATTTCGTTAGACAAGATAATGCAGTTGCATATGTCTTATCCTAAAGAACAAGACTTCTTATACACTCTTAGTCTAAATAGAGTTTGTTCCTCTAAGCATAAATAGTATTGTAACTTCTCATATACCAACATGTTAATAAAGTTCATGATGTTCTGTTTCTAAATTATTAAAAAAAAATTAAAAAAAAAAAAAAAAAAAAAACCTTACCAGTAAAAACAAGGACAACAAAATATGTAGCACACAATAACTACAATTGTTCCACAAAAGCTAAATTCTACCGGAACTGTAGACTAGTTGGCAAAAGAATATGACAAAACCATTTAGAAACTAACTTGATAAAAACTTAATGATCACCATCTCCTCCTAAAAAGTACTTATAAAAAGAGATTTTCACCTACTCCTTTCCCAACAAGGCATAACAAAGTCATAGTTCTACAAGAAAGAGGAAAACAAAAAATCATAATTCCTCAAAGATAAGGAAAAGAATATATTTTATCTATTTAATCTTATCTAATTTATTACATCTAATCTTTTTTTTAGAGAAATTTATTATATCTAATCTAATTAAATGTATTACCATTGTTGAGTAATGCTATGAAATTCTTTTTGTTATGTCCTTAGCATTACTCAAAATGTGAAAAAAAGCCCAAAAGTCTTTTGTTTTTAAATAAATAAATATAAAAAATTATTGGCACGATCTTAAAATTATACATATATAGCAAGAAAATTATATGACACTGTCCTTATAGATTTTGAGTTGTTTATCATAAAAATAGCTTTCAAAAATTATTTTTTGTAATTTGTTTCCCATAATTAAATGCAATACAATAAGGAAAGAAATCCAAAATTACAATAATAATCACACCTAATTTCTTCCCATAAATGTCTAATTATATCTAATCTAATTAAATTATCACATTTAGGAAAGAAGTTCAAATGTCTTTTTCTTTTTGGAATTGCTATGGACATAACAAAAACCACAATAATTTCATAACTTTCCTAAATTACATTTCCAACTCATACAAGGGCCCACCATGATCTAAAAAATTTTAAGGGAAGAATACACTTTGTCCACCTGTGGTTTGTCCCAAAAAATATTTTGCCTACTTGTTGTTTAAAAATTGACACTTTACCCACTTAAAGTTAGCTCCATTTGTTTTCCATTACCCACCTCCATTAAAAACAAAGGTAAATTTGTATTTTTGTTATCCTTTTATGTTTCTCTCCTTTCAAAACATAAAAAACTAAAAAATCAAAGGAAAAAAAGATTTAAAAGCTAGGTTTTGTAAAAACTAAAACCTAACTTTTACATCTTATTTTCGTGTATCAACTTTGAAATTTTTTATTTTAATATATTAAAAATTGAAATTATTCCTCCGAAGGGCATAAAGCTTTTGATAAACAGAAATCTCCCAACTTGGCCTCCCATTTCTCATTCATAGGGTTCATAGAGGTGTCTCTGGAGGTTTTCATTGACAATGAACTCGTAGACAAGGAACCCCTCTTGTTCATCTTCAAAACAGTAGCTGGCAAAGCAGCAACATCTCAGTCCTTGACTTGATGATATTCACACGCTTAAAGCTACGCTTATGGTTGTGCCCATCATATACTTAATTGGACCTATGCATAACTGACTTAATTAACAAGTTGGCTAAGTAAAATGAATTGAGGTTTAATTTTTTTTTCCAATAATTGGTATTAGTGCAGGCACGCACACTCTGATTATGATTAATCTCTGTTGTGTGAGTGTGATCATTGCCCTTGATATCTATTGATTGTGGACACTCTTGTTGTTCCATCTGCCACATTTTAAGGACATCAACTATATATGCTAATTGGATGGTATGTATGAGAGCTTTCTCAAAGTCTAGGAATGAGTAATAAACTGGGATTCAACAATTTCAAAGGCAAGGGGAAAAATTTTCCAATCATATGTAATCCATATTTATGTCCATTTCGGATTTAAAATATTAAATAAGCTGCAATTTCAACCTGACTATCCTTTTTTGTGAGATCATATATGTAGCAACGCACAATTGTTCAAGAAACGTGTGGTTAGAAGATTGAGTTATTGGGTAACGTTAAAGAAAACAAATACTGTAAAAAAATTCAATTTTGAAGTACAAACTATCAGATAAAGTAGGACTTGCTTGTCAGGAGATGCATTGTGGGGTTTTGCTGAACTCTGTGTATAATAAAGATACAGCAATAGAATAGATATTCATTCTGCTGAAGTTTTTTTTTTTTTTTTTAATTTTCTTTTAAAGGAATGTTGATATTGAAGGGTCTTCAATATGACCTTGAATTAGTAACACACCAGGTTAATGGCCCTATTCACAATCTTTACAGGCATCAAGTGTCCCACATCGGAACATTATATAAGATTCTTACAGTTTATATAAAATTAGGCCAAGAAGTCCGTCAATTTTTTTTCTTTTTTCTTTTTTTTTTGGGTACTTCAAGTTAAACAAAATCCGCCATTTCTTTTTCTTCTAATTTGAAAAAAGTGACATGGATTATACAATGATCACATTCTGCAACCTTAGCTATGGTGGTGAATTTTGCTAGCCTTTGTTCATGCAATCCATTCATTTTACTTGAGTCAGATATATATTTGGTTATTTCGTTGGCAATGGTGAAGCACTTCACCAAAGGGATTTTCTTCTTTTTTTCAAAGTGATCTTCCTAGGTTTCTCGACCCGTTCTTTGACTCATTGGCAATAAATAAAAAGTTTGGTTAATTTATTATCAAAGCTAATAAAAAAAAAGTGTCGGTTCAATTGAGATCAGCCCAGAAGGCCATGTTTGGGCGTGAGTGGCACTAGCTCGTTTTCTTTCCACTGCCAGGGATTTTCTTCTTCTTCTCTTTTTCAAAGTGATCTTCTTGGGTTTCTCCACCCGTTCTTTGACTCATTGGCACTGCTCTGCGAATCCAGCCTCCCGCTATACGTTTTTCAAGTCCCAAGACTTGACTCCTGGCTTGGAATGGGCGGAGCCAGTGAAGAAGCCACTATCACACCCAGCCAACTAGAACCAAGTCAATGCTCCAGCACTCTCATGCCCTCACTTGAGTTAAAGGTTCACGCAACTGAACCCAGCGAGCAAAAACACATTGTCAAAAGCTTATGAAATGTTGAAGTTCTTGTGTTTGAAGCGATGTGGGATTATTGTGGACCTTTGAGACATGGTTATTTTATTTCCTTTCCTGTCTCAAACCTCAATCATTTCCATTCGCATTCTCTAAAAGCCCTAAGTGGGTTCATTTACGGCTTTGGTTGACCATTTTTTACCTTGTTTTGTGAATTGATTTTGGTACAACAGGACAAATAACATGTCAGACAAGAGGTTTGTCATTTGATTGGGATTTAACCATTTGAAACGTAGGAGGAACAATTTTCTGACCTTGTGTAATCCATATGTCCAAATTTCATTTATTGGAAAACATGTTTTGGCTTGTATTATTGAATATTAAATGGCCTAACCAGTGGCAGCTCCAGTAATTTTTCCTAGAGTGTTCCTTAAAAATTTCTAAGTTAAAATCAACACGAATTCGCTTAGAAGATGAAGATAAATTTTGCACAAGAGATGAATCTTAGGTTCGTGATTTTCTTATCAAATATTTGTCCATAATTCTAGCAAAAGAATAAACAATAAACTATAAGTTCATTTGAAATATTAATAAAATTATTAATTGTTGTTGTTTAGTTGTTTCATTAATTTGTTTGTCTTTTATAAACTATAATTTGTTATATTGTTGTTTTATTAATTATAAAATTATTAATTGTTGTTTAGCCTAATATAGTAACATAATTTAATTTGTTTGTCTTTTATAATATATTGGTTAATTAAATTATTAATTATTATTTATTAGTTGCTTCCCCCAATTAATTATTGGTTAATTAAATGATTGTTTATTAGTTGCACTGTTGCACTAGCACATAGCCACTCACCCATGTGCATTTACCCCAACTCCATGCCCCCATCCACCCTCCAATTCAACAGACAAGCCCTGATGCCCCCATGGCCCCAATCACAAGACTAGAGCCAATCAAATAAAGCCAATTAATTGTATCTCACCAAAAACACAACACCAACACTAAAAGACAATTAATTTATCTTACCAACACCACACGAACACCAACACCAACGGATAACTCCAAAAACAGGGCAAATATTTATATTAATAAATACACCATCGGATAACTCCAAAAATAGGGCAAATATTAATAAAAAGTTATAAAGTAAACTTAGCAAAAGGCAAAACAACAGACAAATGACAATCACAGTTCAAAGTCTTAAAGAGAGAGAGAGAGAGTCACTCCTGTGTGCAACTCCTTAAACTCCTCCTCCGACAGATCAGGGCTAGTCGCAATGTATCCCAGTCGTCCATCGTCATCCATGCCAAGTGCGCCGCCTCCGAAGCCGACATTGTGTCCAAGAAGCTCCTCCGTAGCACTGGCAAGGCGGCGTGGATCGCCAACACTACCTTCCTGATCCTGGCTATACCACTCATCATTGAGATGGACCGCGATCAACAACTCACAAAAATCGAGCTCCAAAATGCCAGCCTCCTCGGCACCACTCCCACTCCCAAGTGAGTGTGACAGAGAGAGAGAGAGAGAGAGAGAGAGAGAGAGAGAGAGACCCTTTTGCTTCTTTCTTTTTCAATTAGGGTTTTCAAAAAGTTTCAATCTTTTTTAAGAGATAAAGACAGAGAGAGAGAGTTTTTAATTTGGGTTTTATTTGAGGCCCGATCTGATTTAAGTATATTAGGTTAGGTTTTTTTTTTTTTTTTTTTTTTTTTTGAGAATTCTTGGGTTACTAGGTTTGCTACCATCTGTTGGGCTTGCCGTCGTTTGTTTTCTTTTTCTTTTTTTGAGAATCCGTGGGCTCGCTGCTTGCTCTGTTACTATTTTTTTTTTTTTTTTGGTCAGATTTTAGTTCAATTTTTTTTTTTAATTGCTTGAAAGTAGAACAAATATATATATATATATATATATATATATATATATTTTAGGGTGTTCCTAATTTTGATTGAGGGTGTTCCTATTTTTTTTTTTTTAAAGGGTAAACAAATAAAAAAAATTTAATTATTATATATAATTTTTTTTTTCAGTTCAGGGTGTTCCTGTGAACACCCTGAGCATAACGTGGCGCCACCAGTGGGCCTAACTGAATAATGATTGTGTACAAGAATCACATTTTGAGCTTGTGTAGATCTCAAAATTATCATCATCTGCCCCTTGCCACCAAAAATTCCAAGATCAAAACATAAATCATTGTATATGTTTCTCATGCTATAATATCCTTTAACCCAGTGTAAAGTGCTAAAACTTACTAGCAATACATTCTTCTTTCTTTTTCTCCCTGTTTTCATCGCATTGAGAAAATCTAATGAAAACTGCCTTGGCATTATTAATGAGTTGCATGAACCAAGCCCAAGAATGGCAAGACAAAACAGTGTGTTTACTTAAGATCACATTCTACACTTCTATAGTGCAAAATCCTTCACGAGAAAGTCCAAGTTACCCTCTTGCAATCTATTCATCTAAACCAATTAGTAGCTCAGAAGGTAAATTTCTTTTTATATTACAGTCGCAAGTTAAACTTCACTTGATTGCACTGAGTGTAAATTTCATATATACCAAGTTTGTCACTACTCTTTCAAACCAGCTTCATAAGGTGCCACCCTCTCTAAAACCCCACATTCACTTGAGTTTAGGATGGAGTGTTACAAGAAAAGTGTAATTATTCCCAAGTGACACAATCTGGCCAATCCCTCAAGTTAAACAAAATCCGCCATTTCTTTTTCTTCTAATTTGAAAAAAGGTGACACGGATTATACAATGATCACATTCTACAACATAGCTATGGTGGAGAATTTGGCTAGGCTTTGTTCATGCAACCCATTGATTTTACTTGAGGTAGTTTTGTCGGGGGAATGGGCAGAGTGGCTGTGTGTGGTGCAAGTATAAAGTAAGTTAGACAACGGTTTGAAGATTATAGAAAACTAGCATCTCGAGTTTTAGAAACTCGAGATCCATATTAAAAATCGAGTCCCAAAAACTCGCTTCGCGAGTGTTCTGGGACTGAAAATGCCACACGGATCTCGAGTTTTAGAAACTCGAGTTCCATGCAAAAAAAAATTTAGTTTGATAGCCCCTATAGTGGCGTTTTTAAGTCCTATGGTGACGTTTTAAAGCCCTATAGCGGCGTTTTTCTGCAAAAAATGTTCAGGGTGCCCTATAGTGGCGTTTTTATATCCTATAGTGACGTTTTAAAGCTCTATAGCAGCGTTTTCCTGCAAAAAAATTTTATAACTCAATTTTTAAGCTCTATAGTGACGTTTTAAGTCCTATAGCGGCGTTTTTCTGCAATTTATGGATCTCAATCTTTAAAACTCGATTTTCACGTGGATTTTTTTCCCACTTCTCACCGATCCGCTTACAAATTGAGGCTTAAAAACTCGATTTTTATCTTGGAACTCGAGTTTCTAAAACTCAAAATGCTAGTTTTCCACATTCTTTTCCAACTTGACAACTAACTAAATTTTTTAACATGTTTTGTCAGATATTTGGTTATTTATTTATTTATTTCAAAGGAAAAAACAAGGAAAGTAGAAGCAATGAAAATGATTCGTTGGCAATGGAGTAGCACTTCACCTAAGGGATTTGCTTCTTCTTATAATTCTTTTTCTTCTTATTTTTTTGTTTTGGGAATGGAACATCAGGGAAATATCAATCTAATTAGACAGCAAATTAGCTATAGAAATTCCACAGGGTGTAGGAAATGCATTGAATCATCGGTCAATAGTTATTATTTAATATTTTAACTGAAACGGACATATGGATTACATAAGGTTGGAAAATTGTTTCCCCTACCCCTGAAATTATTGAATCCCAATTTATTACTTACAGGTTCCAACTGAACAAGATTTGATGTATCATCTCTTTTACTTTTTCCTTCGGAGACATCCGATAAAATCGGAATTATACTAGCGAAGTATTGGAAATTAGAATCTACACAAAAAAACAGAATGGAAAAGTGGTCTGCCAAAAGAAAAATAGTGTTTGTGTGACATCATTCGACTTGGTCATGAACAAGAAGGTTAGTGCCTTTTTTTTTTCCCCCTTTTTTTTTTGCTTGCAAATCAAATTAGATCAAAGCTTGATTCAGTCAAATACTAGATATTGCAGACGTCGGGATGACATGGGACTTCTTGTTGTGATGTTGACATGGTAAAAACTATTGGCATGACGCTTAATGTGGTAGTAAGTGCTGCCATGGCAAGTGACATAGTACTAATGTGGTATGGTCTATTATGGTGGCACGCTCTTATGCTGATGTTGCATTCCGAAATTACTAGGGTTGACTTGGCATAATGAAAATGAAACATGTGTCAAAAATAGGATTGTTATGCACAGGTCAACATGTGGGATGTGTGAATGCAAAATATTGATGCTACTAGCGTGTGAGACATATGGGTCCATTTGCAGTGGCTTCTAGGGACACGTGAAGGTAGGTGGTAGCTTGATAGTTGAAATCAACTCAAACTTGAGTTGTTTGGCTAATCTCTTGAAAATGAATTAATTTATTGAGTCAATTTCAAGAAAAGTTTAGGCATGTGATGTCTAGTTGAGGGATGTGATCACGATGCTATTGAATGGTTTAGGAGCTATTTGGATTTTGGTGTTTCCATCACTCATCACTCTGTTTTCATCACTTATCACTCAAAAATGGTGGGACCCACAGAGAGAAAGCTTGTTTGGATTTGTTTTCAAATTTTGTTTCCATCACTTACTTCTCACCAAATTTAGTAATGAGTTATGGAAACTGGAAACAAGTTTTATATGTTTTTGAGTTATGAAAACTAAGTAACGATGGCATTTTGGTAATTTTCATCATAACACAGGGGCCCATGGCAGAGACTTGTCAGATTCAATTAAGACCTTTTCCCACACCAACACTCCACCCAATGGCTAAGCACAATGCCCTCCCCTTCACACGAAAAAGCAACATAGCAAAATCACCGAAAAGCATCTCTCTCACCATTCTTCTCCAATCTGTCTTCTTCGTTCTTCATCCTTCACCTCCAGTCACGCCTACCAAGCCAATGAGATCATCCAACCCAAAGGCTGCCACAGCTCAGATCGATGATGACCACTACAAGACCTTGACCATAACCCCAAGCACGGTGAGATCATCCAACATTGATGGGTGACGCTTGTTGGTGATGAGGTTGCGAGTGGAAATTGTTGGTGTTGTTGGTAAAGTGAAATTTGGGATGAGTGGAGTTAATAGGGTCGGGTAGGGGTTTAGGTGCATAGGTGAGGTCAGAGTGTGTGGGTCCCAATTTTTTTAGCTTTTTATGTTGAAAACATAACTGGGTTTTAGGTGCCAAACGAGCTGTAGGAGATATTTCATCATTATTGGGTGATAGGAAATGAGTTATAGAGTGATGAGTAATGAGTGATGAGTGAGCATTTTTTGTCACCCAAACAGCCCCTTAAATTTGGGATTTATAATTATATTTTATGTTGGCTTTAATTATGTATCAAATTTGATTGTAATTATATTCAATCATTTCCCTGTATTTTTGTGGGATTTAACATAAGGGTTATGTGTGAGAGTTTGGTGAAGAATTTGTGAAGATGAGGATTTCGCAACTGGCTCATGACTGCTGACCTGCAAAACAAGCTACGTGAGAAGCACATGCTGGAATTTAAAGAGTCTTTGACAAGCTGGATTTCACGAGTCATTCGCTACTCAGACCAAGTCACGAGTCACCCGTGAAACTCTCTGCCTAATTATTTTTTAGTGTGTCTTTTCTCATTTCTTTATAAACACTATATAAACCCTCATTACCCACGAAATGTAAGAAGAATAAGGAGTATTCACAAGAAACTTTTGAGAGAGAAAACCCTAGCCAAACACTTGAGGGTTAGAGATTGTTTACCCATAATCCTCTACATTATTTCTCTAGAGTTTCCATTTACTCCTACCTCTCCATCTACACATTCTAAGTGTTGAGAGAAGTTTTAGTGCCTATGGGCAGTATTAGAGGAAATCATTGAGTGGCAGATGCAATCAGGCGGTATTGCAGGATCTAGATAACTAGTAAAGACAAGACTTCGAGAAATCCGTTGGTAGCAGGAGCTTGGAGAGCTCAAGTACACTGGGTAGATTAGGGTTGAAAGGTCTTTTTGATATTCGTATACTCCAACTTATTCACTAGTGGATTGATTTCAATTGGAGGGCCTTGAAGAGGCTTTTCGTCGAGTGCTTCGATTTCCTCTTTGATAACACGTCTCGGTATTATCTTGTATTTGCATCTCTCTTCCCTACTCTTTAAGCTTTACATTTATCGCTTATTGTTCTTGCTTATGGCTTAGAGTAGTGTTTTCGGTTTATTGCACTTCATTTACTCTTGTTCCATACTTAAATAAGTTAGAGTAAAAGCAATTAAGTCGTAATTTAAAATTGGGGTTCTAAACCAGCATTAGTGTTTTCACACTAATTGAGCTTTCAAATAGCATTGTGCGGGGTTGCATAATGACTAAATGGCCACAATGACATGGCTTTGATACCATATTAAAGATCTAAAATAAATAGAATATAAAATTGATGGAGAGAGAGAGAGATAGAGCACAAGGTTAACATGGTTCTATTTGAGCTTATGTCCATAAGACAAAGCCTAAACGGCTACATGTTTACTATGTTCAATCGTGTTTACAATGAAACTAAGGTTTATTATAAGAGTTAAGTTAAGCCTAGTTGGACCAACAGCTACAATACACTTAGACCTCTTTAGCCATTACATATTTATTACATAAATCCAATATCTTTAATAAGAGATTATGATCTGTGTAAAAGAACCAAGAAGCTAAACTCAATGAACAAAATACATTAAATATTATTCATTTGTAAATTCTTAAAATAATAATCAATGTAAACCGCAGTAGTGGAATGATTTAAACATATGTTCAATGGCTTACAATGTGATTCCCCCCCCCCCCCCTCCCACACCCTCCCATATTCTCTTTTAATTTTCCTCTGGCCATTTCTGTCATTTCCTCACTTCATCTAATATGCACTTTTAATTTTCTAGATGTATAATTTTGGACTTGTTGACAAATGAACATCTTTCTCTTTGGTATCAATACTTTCTATAAATGGGGTCTCTACCAAAGGAACAAAATGCTCCCAAAACCGTTTCTCTTGGGTTTCTCACCCGCTCTGACTCATTGGCACTTCAACAGTAATGCCAATGAGAATCATCATTTGAGTAATAAACCCAACTTCCGGACAATTAGCTTGCATGCTAATTACTCAAAAAGAAATTTTGACAGAGTTACAACAAATGGGGATTGATTTTATAATCAGGGGTTCAAGTCCATGTTTTTCCACTCTAGTTGTGAAGCCTATCTTATTGGAGAAAATTTAGGGCCTCTCAATTTAATGATCCACAATTAGCTAAGATCCGTGATAGAGCATCTAATGGCAACATACTTGGTCTTCTCATTAGTAAGGATGCTATTTTAATGCATGGTTCCAGATTGTGTGTTCCAGCAATTAATGAGATGAAAAGACAAATTATGGAAGAAGCTCATTGTACTCTCCATACTGTACATCCAGGTAGTACCAAAATGTATCGTGACTTGAGAGGAATTTCTAGTGGAGTGGTATGAAGAGAGATATTGTTGAATTGTAAATCGTTGCTTGACTTGTCAACAAATAAAAGCTGAACATCAACGACCTGGAGGATTATTGCAGCCCCTCTATCCATGAGTGGAAGTGGGAGCACATTACTATGAATTTTGTAGACAACAAAGCCTCAATTACTTGTCAACAAATAAAAGCTGAACATCAACTCCTGGAGGACTATTGCAACTCCTCCCTGTCCCTGAGTGGAAGTGGGAGCACATTACTATAGATTTTGTTGACGACAAAGCCTCAATCCCAAAATTTGGGATCGGCTTTGAAGGTTTCCACCAAAGCTATAATTTGTTATATATCAAATATTAATATAAGAATATTTCTGTCATAAACCAATAATAATAATGATAAGGAAAAAATAATAATTTTACACATCTGTGCATCAAACCTAATAAAAATAAAAAGTGCTGGTTCAATTGAGATCAGCCCAGAAGGCCATGTTGGGTGTGAGTGGCACTAGCTCGTTTTCCTTCCACTGCCAGGAAGGAGAGGTAGTCGCTGCTCTGTGAATCCAGCCTCACGCTGTGCCCTCTTCTCTAGGAGCAACGAGACCCAGAGCCTTCGCTCAAGTCTCAGAGCTCAATTCCTGGCTTGGAAAGGGCGAGCCAGTAAAATAAGCCACAATCACACCCAGCCTACTAGAACCAAGCCTATGTTCCAACACTTTCTTGCCCCCACTTGAGTTAAAGGTTCACGCTACTGAACCCGGCGAGCTAAAACACATTGTCAAAAGCTTATGAAATGTTGAAGTTCTTGTGTTTTGAGCGATGTGGGATTATTGTGGACCTTTGAGACATGTTCATTTTATTTCCTTTCCTGTCTCAAATCTCAATCACATACATTCGCATTCTCTAAAAGCCCCAGTTGGGTTCATTTATTAGTTTGACAATTTTTAACCTTGTTTTGTGAATTGATTTTGGAACAACAGAACAAATAAAATGAGTCGGACAAGAAGTTTTTGATTAAATTGGGATTTAACCATTTGAAAAGTAGGAGGAACAATTTTTTGATCTAGTGTAATCCATATGTCGATTTCGGATTTAAATGTTAGTAAATTATAACGATGGATCAATAATTTAGTGTGATCTTCCACCATTTTGAAAATATTTCGTTTATTGGACTTCATATTTTGGCTTGTATTATTGAAGATTAAATGGCCTAATTGAATAATGATTGTGTACAAGAATCACATTTTGAGCTTGTGTAGATCTCAAAATTTATCATCATCTGCCCTTGCTACCAAAAATTTCAAGATCAAAACACAAATCGTTGTATATGTTTCTCATGCTATAATATCCTTTCACCCAACGTAAAGTGATAAAACTTACTAGCAATACATTCTTCTCTCTTTTTCTCCTTGTTTTCATTGCATTGAGGAAATCTAAGGAAAACTGCCTTGGCATTATTCATGAGTTGCATGAACCAAGCCCAGGAATGGCAAGACAAAACAAAGTGTTTACTTAAGATCACAACCTACACTTTCTATAGTGCAAAATGCTTCATGAGAAAGTCCAGGTTACCCTCTTACAATCTATTCATCTAAACCAAGTAGTAGCTCATATTCAGGTACAAGTATAAAAGTTTAGCACATCATTAAAAGTATTTCATACTTTCTGGAAGATGCTTTAATAATTAAAAGTGAAAGCTGAAACTAGTTTCAATGTTCGCACAGAAGCTTTTCTTTTTTATATAAGCAAGGTTCACACACAAGCTAATAGTAAAAGCAATTCAAAAGTATATTAAAACCAGCTTAATTAGGGAAAAGTGATTCTGCCAATACAGATAAGATAGCCAGTATTGGGTAAAAATCACCCTATTATAAGTTCCTTTCATTCAACTGTATGCGGATAAACACCTAGGCCACATTTGTATCAGCCTAAAACATTGTCCAACATTTTCCGCCATTTGGGGTCGCTGAAAAACCTAGTCAAACCAAAACCATTTTCCATTGATCATAAAAAATCCCTATATGAGGCTGAAAATGTTTTACATCCTTTAGAAATGTAGAACATTTTAGCAAAACATTTTCAATCTCAAGAGGAAATTTTTTTTTTTTTTGAGATATTGGCCAGATTGTGCCTCACTTGAGAGTTCCGCAGGGTGTAGGAAATGCACTGAATTATCAAACAATAGTAATGATTTTAACCGACCGAAATGGACATGTATTACATAAGGTTGGAAAATTGTTCCCCCTACCTCTGAAATTGTTGAATCCCAATTTATTACTTCCAAGTTCCAACCAAACAAGCTTCGATGTATCATCACTTTTACATTTTCCTGAATTTCAATTTATTACTTCCAAGTTCTAACTGAACAAGCTTTGATGTATCATATCTCTTTACATTTTCCTTAAGAACATCCAATAAAATTGGAACGAAACTAGCAAAATTTTGGAAATTGGAATTTGCACAGAAAACGGATTGGAGAAGTGACCTACCAAAAGAAAATTAATGCTTGTGTGACATCATTCTACTTGATCACGATCATTGTTATTAATTCCGTTTCGGACCCTGTTTCGGTTTGTCTAGTGGAACGGAATATTTCGGTATCGGCCTATTTCGGCGTACCGTTTCAAAGCGTTTCGGGATTCCTAAAAATATATATATATGAACACACATATATACAACCTATTATTTACCATTTATTTTGTAAATAATATGAAAATGTTATTAATATAACATTTTTCTAATAATAATATTTTAAAAGAAATAAATTAATATTAATATAAAGTTAGAAGCCATTGTACACAGGAAAATAAAAATAATACCTCTAACATTTGCTTTTGAATTTTTTAACTTTTTTTTGTCATTTCCAAAGTCACACACGTGATGGGCTCAGAAAAATGAAATTTGAAATCAATAAAAGACTCTAGTAGAAGACACAGGACACTCAAGACAACAGAAAATAAAAGAACAAAAGAGTGAAAGACTAGGCGCACTAACCAGTGGATACAAAACGGAGAAGAAGAAGAAGATAAAGAAGAAGAAGAAGATGAAGAAGTGGGCTGGGACGCTGGGTTCATTCAGGCAGATGGCAGGTCGGCGTCGTTTGGACCTTTACTCTGTTTTTTTTTTTTTTTTTAACAGGCTAAATCCTGTACCGGCCGGAATTTACATCTCGGCCGGAATTGGCCGGAATTGTCCGGAATGACCGGAATGACCCGAAATGGCCCGAAATCTGACCCGAGGTGGAATGTGGGGTATTCTGGTACCGGTTTGCTGACCGGTACGAAAAATTCCGGCCGTTTCGGCCGGAACGGAACGGTATCAATAACAATGATCACAATCAAGAAGGTTAGTGTTTTTTTTTTTTAGTTGCAAATCAAGTTAGATCAATGCTCGATTTGGTCAAATACTAGATATTGTAGATGTTGGGATGACGTGGGACTTCTTGTTGTTGTGCTGGCACTTAATTTGGTAGTAAGTGCTGACATGGCAAGTGACATAGTGATGAGGTAGGGTTTGTTGTGGTGGCACTAAAGTGGCTCCTATGCTGACAAAAATATGACGTGTCAAAAAAAGATTGTTGTGCATAGGTTAACACACTGGATGTGTAAACACAAGTTATTGATGCTGCTAGCGCGAGGCATTTTGCAAGTTGATAAAATATGTGCAACAAAACAAAAATAAAAAAGTGCTGGTTCAATTGAGATCAGACTAGAAGGCCATGGTGGGTGTGATTGGCACTAGCTCGTTTTCCTTCCACTGCAAGGAGGGAGAGGTTGTCGCTGCTCTGTAAATCCAGCCTCACGCATTACCCTCTTCTCTAGGAGCCATGAGACCCACAGCCTTCGCTCAAGTCCCAGGGATCAACTCCTGGCTTGGAATGGGCGAGCCAGTTAAGAAGCCAGATTCACACCCAGCCAACCAGAACTAAGTCAACGTTCCAGTACTTTCATGCCCTCACTTGAGTTAAAGGTTCAGGCTACTGAACCCGGCGGGCTAAAACACATTGCCGAATGCTTATGAAGTCTTGAAGTTTTTGTGTTTTGAGCGATATGGGATTATTGTGGACCTTTGAGACATGTTTATTTTATTTCCTTTCCTGTCTCAAATCTCAATCATTTCCATTCGCATTCTCTAAAAGCCCCAAGTGGGTTCATTTACGGCTTTGCTTGACCATTTTTGACCTTGTTTTGTGAATCGATTTTGGTAAAACAGGACAAATAACATTTCAGACGAGGTTTGTGATTAAATTGGGATTTAACCATTTGAAACATAGAAGGAACAATTTTCTGACATTGTGTAATCCATATGTCCATATTTCATTTATTGGACTTCATGATTTGGCTTGTATTATTGAACATTAAATGGCCTAACTGAATAATGATTGTGTACAAGAATCACATTTTGAGCTTGTGTAGATCTCAAAATTTATCATCATCTGCCCCTTGCTACCAAAAATTCCAAGATCAAAACGTAAATCATTGTATATGTTTCTCATGCTATAAATCATATCTGTTCCAAGAGCAAAATGCTTTCAGGATCAGGGTAAATACGAGACCGTTTTTCTAATGATTTAATATCACAATCTGTAGAAATCAGACCTGAAAGTTCAAGTTAATTAAAAATGTACACAATGCATATTGCATGAATCATAGCTAAAGTCAAAAAAAGCCTATTAATGTTTGACAATCAAACCACAATTTACTTCCTGTATACTTGTTAGCAACCATATTCCAGAGCACAGTCAGGAAGATCCAATGTTCTTGTCAGCAACTATAATTTATATCTACAGCATAATCAGACAAACAAGAAAGCCAATACACAACCAAAACAAAATTGCAAGGCTTATCACAATTAATGGTTCAAAGAGGACAAATTTGTCTCTATTCCTCCCAACACAGGTGCCTAGCTCATGGCAAATTGCATTTCTTTCTTTCTCCAGCATAGACCTTCCATTCGTAGTAATACATTGTACCAACAAAGGCATAACCAAGGGCACTTCATCTTCAACAGATCTAGCCACTTCATAAAAGATTTGTGCATGAACTTTCGTTAAGGTGTTACTCCAGGTGGTGAAGTGATGAGAGCAGACAGACCAATAAAATGAGGCCTACGTCAAACCCAGTAATACTTCAGATCACTAACACCTGTCCCACCAAGTTAAAGCAGATATATTACACATACTTGAGTTGTTTGAAGAATCAGCACCAGCAATATAAATGACAAACCCAAAAAAAGGCTTCAAAATTTACCTTATGAACCTATGGGATAGAAAAGGGTCATTATATATAAGCTTCAGCAATTCATTTACTTGAAGACATAGCTTCCTCAATGCTCCTAATCACAACACTAAGGCTACCACCACTTTCCAAAGCTTTAACTGCAGCTCGGTGTGCATGTTTATGCCACTTGAGCAGATTGTAAGATTGAAGAACTGACCATCTTGCTTGATTTGACATCTAATCAAGGTAATGATTGTCAGAGGACAAAAATGAGTATGATATCAATGGCAGATCATCCAAGCAAGTAAAAGTTTAGAGAGATACCTCAGCTACAGATAATGGCGGTTGCAGCAGAATACAGATACCCATAAAGAGATTTTCATCATTCTCTCCACCCTCTGCCTCACCGTAAACAAGTGCTTCAGCAGCAATGCCTGCAAAAAGCACCATGCAGTACCTAACCATTGTATCATCCCAAATATCAGTAATCACTTGAAATGAGGAAACAAAGCAACGATTTCAGTTGCATTGATGTTGCTTAATGACATGCTAAGTTGCATCCATTTCTAGTACCCATCACTATGCAGGTATCAAAGTTTGGAGTGAAAATAGGGTGCTGGATAATTATATCTGTGTGATTGAATAAATTCTAAAGAGTGGAAAGGCTTAGAAGGAAAGTTTGGGACTATCATATTCATGTACGAGTCTAGCACATCATTAAAAGTATTTCATGCTTTCTGGAAGATGCTTTAATAATTAAAAATGAAAGCATGAAGCCAGTATCAATGTTCGCACAGAAACTTTTTTGTTTTTTTTTTTAATATAAGCAATGTTCACACAGAAGCTAAAAGTAAAATCAATTTAAAAATATATTTAAACCAGCCTGATTAGGGAAAATAGATTCCGCCAATACAGCTAAGATAGCCAGTATTGGGTAATAATCACCCTATTATAAGTTCTTTTCATTCAACTGTATGCAGATAAACGCTTAGGCCCCATTTGTATCAGCCTAAAACACTGTCCAACATTTTCCACCATTTGGGGTTGCTGAAAAACTTATTCAAACCAAAATCATTTTCCATTGATCATAAAAAAAAACCACTTATATGAGGCTGTAAACGTTTTACATCCTTTAGAAATGTAGAACATTTTGGAAAAAAAATTTCAATCTCAAGAGAATAGGGCGCCAGTAGTGAACCACAATAAAACCCCCAATGTTGCCACCACCAAGACAGCCGAGAAAGCCATCAATGCCTCTCATTGCATTGACACCAAGATCAATGCCACTCATCAAGTTGCACTGGTGCTAGTGTTGGTCTAATTTTTCCTTTACACCCTCTTAAAAAATTTAAGAGGTTGATAGTAGTTTATATATATATATATATATAAGTTTAGTTGATAGTTTTTATTAATTGTTTTAGCTTTTTTTCACTCCTATTTTGATTCTGCTTACTAGTGTCATTTCATTAACATCAACCCCATTTTAAGAGTTATTGGATATTGTCAATGTTTTATGGCTATGTATTTGTTATTACTTATTAGATATGGTCAACGTGTATGTCTTGTAAAAAAATAATTTGTAGGTCGATTTTAGTTGGCCTGTATTAATATTTTTAGGTGGTGAAACGTTTTAGTTGTTCTGTAAAAAATATTGTGATTTTATGTACAAGCCAAATGCTAGAAATGTTTATAGAGTATTTTCAATAACATAACCAAATACCAGAAAACAAGCAGTTCTATTCATTTTACACTGAAACAAAGCCTTGATTCAATTACTCAAGCAACCTTTCCCGCCCTTCATTTCATACCAACCTATCAAAAGCAGTGCCATCAAGTCGTCCATTAGCAAGATCATTGGCCATTTTCTCATCCCAAAACTGAGTTCCCGCCTATAAAATCATACTTCATATGAGCCCTCCTTGCCATAGTAAGAATGCTAAATAGCTAAATTTATGCAGACACAAGGCCACAATTATTAAATTAAAGAATTCATTAGAATATACACTATACATGTGAAATATACACATTAATTACACATAAACACATACACAACAAAATGAAAAAGAATAAGATACTATGATCTCAACAGAAGAAACAAGAAGCTAAACACAATTAACAAAGCCCATTAAATCTAATTGTTCATAACATAATTATCAAAGTAAAACTGCACCAGTTGCATGATATTACCCACAACCATAATGTATTGGCATATATTCAATTGCTTATTGACATAATTCAATCGCTTACTCTGTAATCCCCCCCCCCCCCTTCCCTCCAGTATGCCAAAAATAGTATGAATCAATTACATTGTGCATGAAAAACATGGAACGTCATAGTGTGATTACTTAAAATTGTGAGATAAAAACAACCACAGCCTACCTCTGTTATCATCAAACAAGAGACTTACAGTCAATTCCAACCCCCCTGCCCCCCCCCCCCCCCCCCCCTTCTTTTTCCAACAAAAACAACATTGGCTGATTACGTTATGCATAAACAACTAAGCATGTACTAGTGTAAATGCTTTAAAGCATTGCATAATAGCAAACAGAACCATTTTAATATGTCGTATCAAGCACAAAAGAGAACAAATTACCTGCCCTTGAATGCCCATTTGCATTGCAACAATTGGGTCTAGAATCACCCCACGAATTGGGCAACCCATAAGGTAAGCTGAAAAGAAAAAATAATTAAGTAATTCGGTATTGCTAAAAGAAAAAACATATGCGGTCTGAAGCTTAAGTAATTTGGTATTGCTAAAAGAAAAAATAATTAGTATCAACTTTGAAGCACCGACTATCAGATAAGACTAGGATTTACCTGTCAGGAGATGCCCTGCTTCATGAACCAAGATCCTGCGCCTATTTGGAGGCCAATAACTTGATATTTGAGCTAAACAGCAGCCACCAAGGAAGACAGAGTCCATGAATGCTAGCCCCAATATTGCTGCAAGGTTAGGCCTGACATCAATCCCTTTAGAAAGAAGAAAAGATACCCCACCAAGAAAAGCAATCAGAACAGCACTGGAGCTTCCTGAAACGCCCCACTTCTTTGGCGAAAGTTTAGTCACTGGAAAAGAAAATGGGAGGAAAGAATATCAAAACACATTTGAGGAAGGCTACATGTAAAATTATGAGAATTACGCACTTCACAGAAGCAAAGCGCTTTAAAAACATTGATAACTTCAACACAGCATGGCCGGCCAGAGAAGACAACACACACCTTCTAAACCAGTTGAAGATTTCAACACAGTCGGTGTAACATTTCTTGGACCCTCCAAAACTGCACAGGATGAAAATATAGAAAAGAAATTGAGGTAAGCCATTTAAAATGTCAAAAAATTTAGTGCCTCCGTGACCACTCATAGAATGGCAACAGAATTATCATTTTGTAACCAGGAGCAAACTTAATGTGATAACGTAATCCTCTTTTTTGTACGTAAACATAATTCCTGAATCACCACACAATTGAACACACGAGAACCACTTGCAAACTGACACGGCTTTAAATTTTATGAACGTATCAATAAAGACATGAACAAGAAAGCATTAATTTCCACAACTTGTACAACCCTTTGGAAACTCTCCCAACATATTGGGGAAAGACAATTAGTCAACCCTTTGAACACTAGCCTTTTCCTACAGAGAACTGTTTCCTAATAGCTCATAAGTATCACATAGCACCAACAAAGTTGGTATTCAAAAATCTGAAACCATAAACACTTACAAGAAAAGCATTTTCAACAAATTTTCAACACTTTACATAAATTCACAACTGTGCTACCATGATATGAATTGGGTACCAAAACTTTCATATCATACTAGACAAACTAACAATTTTGCTACCATGTTATGGACAGATTGCCAAAATTTTACAGCATATTACACAAATTTGCAACTGTATTCGTGTTATCAAATCAGTACCAAGACTTTCAAGCCATATATACCCAATTTCAAAACTGTTCTTCCGTGTTATCCAATGGTTACCAATGTTCACAACATAATAAACAAATTCACAACTTCGCTACCTTGTTATGAAAAGGGTACCGAAAATTCATAGCATAATACACACATCCATAACTGTACTACCATGTTATCAAATCAGTACCAAACTTTCATGCCATATTTACACAAATTCAAAACTAGTATACCATATTATCAAATGGGTACCAAAAATTTTCACGATATATTAAACATGTTCACAACTTTGCTACCATCTCATCAAATGAGTACCACAATTTCATGTCATATTTACACGAATTCATAACTTTGCTGCTTTTCCTCTTATATAAGTACAATAGCCTTTGAAGCCTATGGCGTCCACTCAACTATGATTGCTATTTACAATCATGCCAAGGGCCCTGGACACCAACTGATTTATTTTTTTGTGTAAGCAGTATTTGACCCCAGCTCTTTATTCGATGACAAAAAACTCAACCAGTTAAGCTAACTGAAACCAACACAAATTCATAACTTTGCAACCATGTTATCAAATGACTACCAAACCAAAGTTTTCACAATATATTCAAAGAATTCATAACTTCACTACCATCTTCTCAAATTAGTACCAAAATTTTCATAAAACATACCCAAAAAAAAAAAAAAAAAAATCCATTTTGCATCAATTTTTCAACAAACTCCATAACCATAACTACCAAAAAAAAAAAAAAGAGAGAATTTTGAAGCAAATTATACCAATATTTCTGCATTTGCCAAAGTTGGACAAGAAGCCCCTATCCTTGAGGAACCCATAAGCGCTACACACAAGCTTCATATCGTCAGCATTGAGACACGTGTCAAGAACCTCCCAGTCCCTCTCGTACTCAACCACCAGGCCCAACTCGGCGAGCCGGGACCGAGTCGACTCAAGCGAGGCAGACCCATTGACGGTCTCAACTGGGTCGTCAATGGATTTCAAGAAGCCGAGTGCCCCAGCAAGGTCCTTGCGCTTCACTGCCTCCTCGTACTCCCTCCATTCCCGAAGAACTGCTCTCGTTTTTCTGGTTCTTCTTGGGTTACGTGGGGTTGTTTGGAAGGAAAGAAAAGAGAGGTTTGGAGAGATAAAGTGTCGGAAAATGATGGGGGTTGGAGAAGGAGTGAGATTGATGAGAGCCATCAGAGATTGTTAAGGGAAAAGCTAAGATTATATTATATATCTTACAAAAATATATATAAACATATGATATGGTTTCAAATTAAATATTTCTTACAAAAAAATAAAATAAATCCTACATTCCTCAATTAACCCTTTTTTTTTTTAAGTACCAGAAAATTTACTTTTTTTTTAAAATAAAAATAAGATAGTTTCCTAAGTTGGTTTTTTTTTTTTTTTTTTTTTTTGAAAAGATTCCTAAGTTGAATTTTTATGTTTATATATGTTGCAACACACTCTCTACCTAAATTAAAACATTAACCAACGAGGGGTTGGATCAAGTGGTAAGCGGCTTGTTCCAGCTTAAGCAAGGTCTCAAGTTCGAGTCCTTGTGTACGCAGCAGCCTTCGTTGGGAGACTCACCCACCATACCCAGGTGCGCGACCCGGGTCAAGTCCGGATTAGTCGGGGCGAAGCTCCGGATACCGGGCGGGAAACCAAAAAAAAAAAAAAAAACATTAGCATTCCATGCCTCAAAATCTTTATAGCCGAACTTGCATCAAATTTTATATTTGTTGGCACTACCACCTCCTTCTACATTGAATCTCCCTCACCACCATAATACAGGGGAAAAAGAACCACAATAGGATTACCAAATCAAAAAATATATAATAAAACATTACTTAAGTGGAAAAACAAATCAGATATATGATTAGGCTAGTGAATTTATTGAAATAAATAAATTCATTAAAACTTACACACCTGGTAAATTCTTTTGTGGACGCCCATCATGGGTAAGTCAATTCCTACAAATCATATATAGCCTTAGGTGAAGGATCCTTACACCACAAATTAATATGACTACAGCAAATTAGTAATAACATAAAAGATTTTAAAATGTTTTCCCAAGACACAAACTTTGTGCCAAGTATCAATTTAATGCAATTTGGGTATATGCCTTCGGCCATTGAAGTCCCAAAATAATTGGAAATATAAATAATATAAATGAAAATTACATCAAATCACAATCAAAATTTAATATATACGAAAATGTTTAATGTCTTAGACTTTAGTTTCAAAATAGATTATTGTTAGGTCTATAGATGAAGATGGTTTCAACACCATTTATTTCATTTTGTTTCTGAAAAAGAAAAAGAAAAAACGTTTTATAATACACACTTCCAAATCTAAAATTACATTCAATTGGTAGTGGTACTAACTACTAATAACAAAGCACAACTTTCTGTGTCTGATTGAATGCTCACCCATTAAAATAAAATATAAATAAATAAACAAAGAAGAAGAAAGAAAGATTGATGCTCACCCATTGAAGAAGAACCAATTGATGCCTACCGGTGATTAATCTAGTCAAATGTTCTAAACATGAACAGTTTGATTTTTATAGCAGTATCTATCCGCTCAATAGATTAAAAAAAAAAAAAAAAAAAGTCAACAATCCTTCAAGAGAAATTGGCATTACATACCGGTATTTCAGCCTTTGATGTATCCATTCTTGACCAACTTTTAATTGCTACACTTAGTACCGGGCTTTCATTCCAATCAACAATATTTGCTCCATTTCTTGGGTTTTTTTTTTTTTTTTTTTTTTTTTTATTTGGTTCGATCAAAACAATCACAAAATATGTGGTAATACTAATAAAGGCAAGGTAATAACTTAAAATTTAAGCATATCTTCAAATTTCCTTAGCCAATAGCGCACATAGTTCAGACTCTCAATGGCCATCAAATGAGGAGAAGAAGGAACCCAAACTGAAGATGATTCTGATAAGGGAAAAAGTCAAAAAACTGAAAGGCAAGTGGCAAGTAATTTGAGAACGTGTATTAGGTAGTTGTGAATATAGGAGTAGATAGGTTCAAAAAAACAAAGGGGAAAAAAAAAAAAAAACTATGTGTAATTTTTTTATTTTTTTTAAAGAAAAACTGTTTGTTGGTGAACTGTTTTTCATTTATTTTAAACCTAGCTAAATTTTAGAATTTTTTTAATTAAAAATTTTACCCGTCTAATGGAAATGTGTTCCTATTTTGTAGATAGTGTTTTACGTGGAAGTTAAAGAAACATTTTTACCAAGTTTTGCCCTTACTTAAGTATATGCTGTAGGGATATTTTGGAACAAAAAAAAATCTGGTCCAAATAAGTGCAGCCCCTTATTTTAAACCTAGCTAAATTTTAGAATTTTTTTAATAAGAAATTTTACCCGTCTAATGGGAGTGTGTTCCTATTTTGTAGATAGTGTTTTACGTGGAAGTTGAAGAAACATTTTTACCAAGTTTTGCCCTTACTTAAGCATATGCTGTAGGGATATTTTGGAACAAAAAAAAATCTAGTCCAAATAAGTGCAGCCCCTTAAATAGTAGTATAGATTAAATCCAACCATAATATGGTTCTTTTGTCAATATAACCATGTGATTAAATTTAATTAAAAAAATTTAGGTTTAAATCCTCAATTTTTTGGTAGGTTCCAATTAACTCGGTTAGTAACATTTCTTATGTCAAACAAAAAATTTAATATTCAATATACTTTATATATCATATTTCTTTAAAGAGTATATATATAATTTAATATGTCAAAGCTTCTCTAAAAAAAATCTACATATATATATATATATATATATATCATAATAAATGTCTAATTCTTGAATATAAAATTCAATATAAACATACAATCGTAAAAAATGGCCAATTAATAAGTATTATAATTATCCAATTTCATATCAAAGCAAAAAGATAAAATAGAAAGAAAAAAAAATCATATTCTGTTAAATTTTTACCAATTAGTTTTTTTACCATAAAAAAATGACTATAGATAAAAGTACTTTTTAAAGATAATCAAATTCAAACATATCATTAATTAATACAGTAATATGCTTGATTAGGAAACTTAAGATACAGCAAGTACAACTATAGTTATTCATCCCAAAAAAAAAAATTAGTACAACCATAGTTACCAAAAGTGAATCATATTGCTAATTAAAATTTTATTTGCTGGTATTTTATCATGTAAAATACAAGCTGATGTATATGTAGATATCCATGTTTATGTTTACAAATGTTTGTTAGATTCTTTAAAATTATGAAATAATTAAATGTAAGTTGATAGTTTTATGTTGTGTACCAAATAATTTCTTTTAACATGTATTCTACCTTCAGTAAATCTATTTTGTGCTTTGTCCAATTGGAAATTATATTTTACTTTACCACATCACTTACATTAGTGTATAACCTCGCGCATATGCATAGTACAATTAAAAATAATTATAATTACACACACACACAAAGATATATATATATATATATATATATATATATATTTCTTTTTTCTTTTTTCTTTTTTGGGTTAAAAAAATCAACAGCTTGTGAAGCCTTAAAGAAATATTGTACTGGTCAAGATGTTGAATATGAGCTTCAAGTTTTGAAGATTTTATTGATCAAGCTCAATAAGGTTTCTCATATATTCTTCCAAAATTAATAAACTCACACTTCTCTAAAACGAAAATCATTTAAAGGGAATACGTCGTAGGAATTGAATTAGGGTAAGGCTTTCAAATAATTGGACACCAGTTGGTTTTCTACGTAAATAATGTTTCAATAATGTTTCATCTGTGTTTGCTACACATATCAAAATACTTCATTATTGGTCTCAATGTTAATTTTATAGATTGATTTGGAAGAATTTAAAAAATTTTATTTTTCAATCATTTTTATTTTTTAAACAATGTTCCATACATTATAGTCCTTAATCTAAACACTTACTAAATTCATCTTTTTTCTTTAAAAAAAAAAAAAAAAATCAGCAACCATTACATTTATAAACCAATGCTAATGTTAGAACAAACAATAATTCTACTTAAACTCTTAAGAAATTTAAGATTTTATAGGTAACACCAAACTATAAAACTATTAAATTGCATTTAATTATTTGTTAATCTGAATGAATTTAACAAATAATTTTTAAAAATAAACATAAACATGTACCTATACATAAACTTGTATTTTAACATATGAAAGAAATTAAATAATTTTTCTACATTCATTCCTATAGCAGTTACAAAAATGATTATAACCCAAAGCTAATTCCAAAAATAGTTTAATTGGCATATAATTATCATCTGTAGACATGGTGCTACTAAAATTAGTATTGCATGGTAAGTTAAGAAAATATCTTAAATTAATTTTTTTTCCAACCCTTTCACTAAGTAATAAACAAGCTTGTTTCACCAAGTAATACAAATTTTAGTGTGAGAAAGGAATATTAAAAAAGTAAAAAAGGAAAAAGGTAAAAAAAAAATCATATTATCTTAAATTTTTATTGACTAGTTAAAAATAAATAATAATAAAATAAAAACTGACTATAGATAAAATTACTTTTTAAAGATAATCAAATTCAAATTTATAGTTCATTAATTAATACAGTAATATGGTTTATTAGGGAACTTAAGATACAACAAGTACAACGATTCTCAAAAAAAAAAAAAAAACAAGTACAACTATAGTTATTCACCCCAAAAAAAATTATTACAATATAGTTGCCAAAATGTGAATCATATTGCTAATTGAAATTTTATTTGCTGGTATTGTATCATGTAAAATAAAAGTTTATGTATATGTAGATATTTATGTTTATGTTTAAAAATGTTTGTTAAATTCTTTAAAATTATGAAATAATTAAATGTCAGTTGATAGTTCTATGTTGCGTACCAAATAATTTCTTTTAACGTGTATCTACCTTCAATAAATCCATTTTGTGCTTTGTCCAACTGAAAATTATACTTCACTTTGCCACATCACTTACACTAATGTATAACCCCGTACATATGCACTCTCTCTAGTTGCACCCATTTTTCCCATTCAAACATGAAGTTACCATAAAAGGACTCATAATATCATAATGTATTGCTGGACTCACATTTTCATGTTGTTGGAATGTTATTAGTCTATTGAAGTTATACAGCTGGAGCCACAAACTGTGAAGATAAGTCATTATATCTTTAGCTTTAAATTTACATTATTAAGTATATTTTACTTTATTATCATTGTATCGTTGGACTCATGTTATTATATCATTGGAGTGTTCAGCTTACTAATGTTATATGGTTGGAGCCACAAACCAGATAAAGATAAGTCATTATCTCACTAATGTTATACCTAGAGCCACAAACCATATAAAGTGATGTTGTAGCTAGAACCACAAACCATATTAAGATAAGTCACTATTTTTCTATCTTTAAATTTGTGTTGTTGAGTACATGTTACATAATCATCAATGTACCGTTGGATGCAAACTACTTTAACATTATCTCACTACTTAATAAACATGATTTTACTAATGCTTCACTAATGAACATATATATATATATATATATATATATATATATATATTAATAAATTGAATCCATCCCACTGCTGAACATATACCATTTAAATATGAACCACCGTTGGACATATTTTATTTGGACATAAACCACCGTCGGACAAATATTATTTGGAAATGAACCAGAGCTTTTTTTTTTTTTTTTAATAGGAACAACATCGATCGGTCTATTAAATAGAATGAAAATCAGTAGTTAGAAGAAAAGAAATGTCTGGAGGAACACACTCCATCCAAACTAACAAAGGGTCTGATTGTCTTGCTCTTCTAACTAGAGCATGGGCTACAGAATTGCCCTGCTGCTTACATGAGAGAAAGAATAAGTTCTAAGTGAACCCAAAATAGACAAAATATCTTTAATATAGTGACCTATGGGAGAAAGAGGGGAGACTTCCCTTGATAGAGACTGCATAACAACCTTCGAGTCACCTTTAAAGACGGTATCACGCAGTCCCAATTTGACCACAAATAAAGCAACTCTCCTAGCAACCAAGGTTCCAAGTAGTTCCGCCGAGGTTGGGAGGGAAAGTTTTTCTTCTGATAAGGCTCCCAAGACCTCCCCCATTGCATTCCTTACCACTACCCCAATGCCTACTTCATTTGTCTCAGCAAAAACTGCCACATCAAAGTTTTTCTTAAGAGAAACAACGCTAGGAGGATTCCATTTTATCTGAGCTTGAGCTAGTCTATCACCCACATGATTGAACTTCTGTTGAAACTTGGCTAAGAAAAGCCTTGCAGCATCTGGAATTTTCTATGCTTGGAAAGCTAATTCCATAGTTTTGAGTTTGTTCCTTTTCGTCCACACCATCTAGGCCTTCATGGCAAAGAGCTCCAAATTTTTCTGGTGCAATCCGATCAAACTTAGCAAATCTGCAAAGTCCCCAAGTTGCCGTGGTCTCCACATAAAGCCCCATATTGATGCTCCCATACTACTACTGGACATAAACTGCATTACATATATTATTTGGACATGAACCACTACTAGATATGTATTATTTGGATATAAACCACCACTGGACATACATATTATTTGGACATAAACCACAGCTGGATATGGACTATTTTGGACTCATCCCATTATTGGACATATGACATTTAATTAATTATTCTCTAATATTGAAAATCACTTAATATACATAATAATGATATTCAACTCGTCATTTAATCAAAGTTATTATGCTAAACATTTTATTTATTTATTTCAACCATTATCACGATTTTTAGACTTTGGGTTTTATCGATTTTGTAAGCTTAAAAATGCACCGAAATCCATTGGTCTATGCGGCCCAATGTCGAGTTCCAGATTGAACTCCCCAAAACAAATCCAGGTTTAGCAAAGTCACCCCTCCAGCGAAAGAAACGTGGCTACACGCAAAAACGGCCCCGTCAAACTTAAATAGAATTTCTTTATATGCTAAATCTTACATTCCTTAATTGATTTGGTTGTTTTGATCGATCTAGGAAAATAGAATGTATCATATTGTCTTATGGTTCATTTCTCAATAGTCAATCCAATTATGTTGTTTAGTTTAATTAAAGAACTTAAAAGTTTAAATTCTCAATATTTATAGGAGAAAAAAGTTTAAAACCTCAATTAGAATCTTCGCATATCATATTTTATTTTCTTTAAAGAGTAAAATATATAATTTTATATACAAACACTTCTTTTAAAAAAAAAAAAAATCTATATACATACATATGATCATAATAAATGTATAATGATAAAATATATAGTTCTATACACAAACAAAATCATAAAAAGGGACCAATTAATAATTACCGTGTATTAATAATAGGACAAAGTTTAGCTATAAAATTGGTTGTAACTTAAGGTTACAATCTTACTCAATATCTTTTTATTGGAGATGAATTCTGACAAATCCACCTTTGAATTACATTTTCTTTTTATATCCTCTAAACTTGTAAAATTTCTAAAAAAATTAAAAATCAATAACTATGTCATCAAGAACATGTAATTCAACGGTTAGATTTTCGAAATATGTAGTAATATTAATGATACTGGGTAAGGTTGTAGCCTTAGGCTATAACCAATTTTTTAGCTAAATTTTGTCTTTAATAATATTTAACAAAGCTAATTAACTAAATTAAATCAAAATATATTTAAAACAACCAGATTCAAATTGAACAAACTAAAAAGCAATAATACATGATATATAAGTCAAATTAATAATACTTTCTCATGGTATCATCATGTTTCCATTTTAACTTTATCTTCAAAGTCCAAGTCAATATTGTCTTCATTTTGCATCTTCCAAATCCTTTTTTATGCTCTGTTTGTTTTGATGTAAAATATTTTTAAGTGCAAAATATTTTACTAAAAAATATTTTCATTTTACTGTCTTTGGTTGTATACATGAAAATGATTAAGAAATTATTTTCAAGTGTTTTGGGTGATGTAAAATGATAAAATTTTCCTTCAATTAGAAAAAACCCAAACTCAAAAATTCTTAACGAACAAACTCAAATTCTCAAATTCCAATTAAAACCCAACCCTAAATCAAACCATAAATTCTCATACCCAAACTCAATTCAAAAATCAACAACTCAAATTTATCAACCATGTATCACTCACAACAAATTACCATCAATTTTGTTTTAGAAGAAGAAGAGGAAGAAGAGTAATCAAGATCTAAGAGAATCCATGGTGCAAAGCCATGAAGAACCCACCCAAAATCTCAGCCACCCATTGCAACCCACAAACCCAACCACCACCCACCCCAACTCAAAAACCCAACTACTCACCACAACCCACATACTAGCCAAAAAACCCAAATCAATAAACCCACACAACGGTAAAAAAATCCTAATCCAAGAATCAATGGGTGAGTTGACGATAATGGAGGTGGAGGTGGAGGTGAAGGTGGTGATGGGGGATAATAAACTAAATGATTGGAACACACACACACAAAAAAAAAAAAAAAAAAAAAAAAAGAAAAGGATCGAATCGGTAATCATTGGTTGGAGCTAACGATGGTGGAGGTCGAGCTAGTGAGGAGAGGAGTTGGAGATGAGTGGTGCCGATGAACTTGAGAGTGATGACTACTCAATGGCTTTGGTTTGAGGAAAGAGAGAACCTGAGAGTGAAAGGGACGATGAGTTTTTGTAGTCATGAGAGAGAGGGAGAGTTGAGTTAAGAGAAATGTAAAATGTTTTTACACTTTACTTAGGCGTAAAACATTTTATGCTTGGGAGGGATTATTTTAGAGTTTGACTATAAAATATTTTACAGTTGGCCAGATTTTACACTCAAACAAACATGGTAAAGTGTGTAAAATATTTTCCAAATAGTATTTTACTTCAAAACAAACGAAGTGTTAGTTGCATCTTCTTCCATTATCTCCAACATTTACTCTCTTCATGTTCATTTATTTCAATAATTGTTTCTTTATATTTTCTCTTTGTGGTTTTTACCTAGTTGTAGGGCCCTGTGGTAGAGTAAAAAAAAAAATTTCAGGTAGGCAAGCTAAATAAATAAATAAATATATTATTTATTTATTGCTTATACATATAATGTTTGTAATTTTGATTGAACATATGATATTTTTTAAATAAAAAATATTTACATCAAGAAAAAGTTTATATCTTTGCAAAAAAAAAAAAAAAAGAAGAAAGTAAGCCTTAACATGTCTAAAAATATACAAGTCAATTTAATAAAAATAAAATATAATTAAATTGCGTATGGTATACATTATACTTTAATATAAAGAACTATATACATATAAGTAATTACTAATTAGAAGAAATAAAAAATGCATTAGTCAACTATATAAATGTATTAAATGTTTTTAGTAAAAATTTAGGAGGGTCATTATTGAAATTTATATCCAAAATTATTATTATTATTGTAGGGACTCAATTTGTAATGGATCCCTGACAATAAAATTTGTAGAGGGTGGGTAGAAGGGCTAGACATTAGCAAGACAAACAACGGGTGATATGAAATCCACAGGAATAATAGCAAAGTAATCTTACTGAGTGTTTGTGAGGATAATCATCATCGTTTTGGTTAGGTGTTTATGAAGATCTTTATAATGATTTCGGCTAAGTGTTTGTGAGGATCCTGATAATGATTTTGACTAAGTGTTTGTAAAGCGTATTCGTCCTCGGCTCAATCCAAGGATCTCTTTTTCTTAGAACTGATCTAAATCCTGTCCTTTCTCTTAGGACTGATAAATATCAGGGGGCCTCCCTCTTTATGCTGGGAATCCTCTTGGTTATATAGTTTCGTTTTAGTTAATCTTAGCCGTCCATTTGTCGGTTATCCGAACTCTGTGCATAAGGATTTGTCCTATCATCTGCTTTTGCAGGCTTTATGTTAGTTTTCAGCCGCCTTTGCAGACTTTTTATTAGTTGATGTGACCGAGGCATCTGGGTTTGCTGGTCACTTCACCATTAAAGCGGCCAGAATGTTGGTGGAGTACATTTAATGGGTGAGGGATATTTTCCCTTCATCAACGTCGGTTCGCCGAGGAGGTGGGCATCCTCGGCGAGGCCCCTTGAGGGCTTGGGCTTTTCCCTTTTACCCTCGACCTCTGTATTCTCCTCGGCAAGGGCCTTGGGCTGGCTATGGAGTGGGCCGGGGTTGTTTAAATATTTGGGGCCCCACAATTATTATTATTATTATTATTATTAATATTTACAAAAATACAAGAGGGAGAGAGGATTTTTGAAAAGTTGCATGTGAATCATGGTTTAAGTTGATGGTTTGTCTTTGATTTATTTCTCTTATCACCGACTAGACCCATCACACGCGCTTTGTGTGTACAATATTACTCTTTTTTATTTATTTGTTTTTTTGGTTTAGTATTATACATTTGATTTTATTGATTATAATAAGAATTGTAATAATGAAAAAAAAAATTGAGATTTAAACAAAAGAAAATTGATATATGTTAGTGTGGATGGATGGGGGATTTGTGATAACTGTGAAGAATTTGGATTGCAAAAATTTTGGAATCTTTTAAAGAATTGAAAAAAAGTAGAAATTTTGGAATAAGAATGAGTAGTTTTTACATGACCAGTGGGGGGTTTTTCTTTTTGAAGTAATTTTGTATTTTTTTTATAAAGATAATTAAAGTATTTAAATACAAATAGATAACAAATACATATAGGAATTAGACATTTAAATACAAATGGGTGGTGAGAATAACGGTTTTTTCCCCTTTTGTACGTGAGATAGTATTACTCTTTTAACATTTTTTGGAAAAAGTAATTTAGTAAATTTTTTATTTATAAAGATAATTGAAGTATTTAAATTCAAATAGATAACAAATACAAATAGAAATTAGACATTTGAATACAAATAGGTGGTAAGAATAAAGTGTTTTTTTCCCCCCTTTTGTACATGAGATATTATTACTATTTTAACTTTTTTTTGCATTTTTGTACCATAACAAATTAAATTAAATGATATATTATTTCAAAATTTGTATAAGGATATTCTGGTACGCCAAAAATTGAAAATGAGGGGAAATCCTCTTATTAATAATATAGATAAAGTCGAAGAAGTTGTATTGAACATAGAAATTCTCTATCAACACCTAGCATTGAGTGAGGAGGCTTTTTCTGTTGTCTTTCTCGTTGCCTTTAAACCATTGCCAGATTAAGGTGTGGCTTTTGCAAAGCCACATGTTGACTCATTGGAATGTTCAAAGGTTGCCTTTTTTTTTTTTTTTTTTTTTTTTTTTTTTTTTTTAAAGATAGTTTCAACCTATGATACCTGCTACTAATAATAGTTCTTTATCATCAAACTAAGATACCAATCGGTTTTTTGTTTAGGCAGAGATTGAACCCCAAATCTCTTATTCAACCATAAAAAATTTTACCAGTTGAACTAATTAGAACCCACTAATTTAATGACCACATGAAGTTAATGTAAGGACCCATTAATTTACACCTACCAAATGAAAGACTTAGATTAGATGACATTTGTAAGGTATTTTGGCCGCACTATACAAAATAACCATTGGATTCTTTATTTCTTTGTAATCTATATTCTCTCTTTCCAATTTGACCTATTTTGAGTGGGTGCTATAGGTCAGGTGTGTACCAGCCGTATAAACTGTGTGCTCACACAGAGAGAGAGAGAGAGAGAGAGAGAGAGAGAGAGAGAGAGAGAGAGAGAGAGAGAGAGAGAGAGAGAGAGAGAGAGAGAGAGAGAGAGAGAGAGAGAGAGAGAGAGAGAGAGAGAGAGAGAGAGAGAGAGTACGTTTTTTTATTTTTTATTTTTTTAGTTTTTGTTGATGTGGCAGTACATGTGGCATGAAAACAATATTTTATTTTGGTAGTTAGTTAGGTCAATATTTCTCATCCATTATTTAACAACAATGACTAATTTGACACAATATCAAAATATTAGAGACCAAATTGACACATGTAAAAGATCAGAGACAAAATTAACATACAATGTAAAGATTATAGATCAAATATATAATTTACCCAAAAAATTAGTCATTTAATACTTTTATTTAAAGCAAGAAAATGAATTTATAAATGTAAAAGTAAAGTGTCAAGTATGTGCTCCAAATTCAGGTCAAGTAAATCACAATTTTTAACTAAAAATCCAATTTAAATCCACATGTCTATTTATTGTCTAATACCAAATACAATCATACAATACACATCTATGTATCATATAATCCATGTGCGTGGTTAATATGTACCTATGTCGATACACTACTTTTTTTACTTTTGTGTCTTTTATACATAGCTAATTGTCTACTATAAATCATGTGATGTGCGACAGAAACCTTCAAATTTTTTAAACCTTATTAAAATGGATGGGACAATTTGCGATATTAATTTCAAATTGTTTCCAAATTTCTGGCAATAGTAGTTTTGGTAGTACAATGTCTATGTATGATAGTCATAGGCTAAGCAATATATTTGGAATTAGCTTTGAAGTATCATATGTTTCGTGTCTGCTATACATATCAAAATGGTTACTGTAAACCATGTGATGCTTGACATAAAAAATATAGATTATTTATACCTCAGTGAAAGGGATGACCGAAAATTTTGCAAGAATAATTTTAGATTTTTACAAAATTTGTGATGCAACATTAGTTTCAATAGCACAATGTCTATGGATGATAATCTTAGGTTGAGCTATGATAGGAATTGGTTTTGGATTATCATATATGTTGTGTTTTTTATACATATTAGAATGGACACCATAAACCATGTGATGCTCGACTTAGAGCTTTAGATTGTTTATACCTGAGTGAAGGGGTTGGGAATTTTTTCCCAACCTTCCAAATTTGCGGTGCAATATTAGTTTCAATAGCAACATGTCTATGGATGATAATCATAAGTCAAGCTATATGAGGACTTGGTTTTGGATTATCATTTATTCTGTGTCTAAAATATATACATATCAGAACGATCAACGTGAAACCATGTGATGCTCAACATAGACCTTTAAATTGCTTATAACTCAAATCTTTTTATTTTTTCCAAGTTTGTGGTGCAATACTAGTTTCAGTAGCATCAAGTCAATATATGAAAATCATAAGCCGATCTATAATGGAAATTGGCTTATCATTCACTCGTGACTGCTATACATGTTAAAATGGTCATCATATATCAAGTAATTCTCAATATATAACTTTAGGTTGTTTATACATTAGTGAAAGTGGTGGCCAAAAATTAATTATTTTAATTTCATATTGTTTCAAAATTTGGATCACTACACTAGTTTCAATGGCACGATATATATGGATGATAACCATAGGTCAAGTTGTGTTAGGAATTTATTTTGGATTATTATCCCTTTTGTATATGATACACATGTCAAAATGGTCACCAAAAACTATGTCATGCTCAACATCGTAATGAGATCCAGTGCAATGGGCTATTGCACAACACAATACCACATTCAAGGGCTGAGATTAAAAGTTCTTTTAATCTCAGTCTTTGGATTAAAAAAATATTAATCATTTAACTTTTATCCTTTTTTACATTTTTACTTTTTTAACTTTCCTCTCTCATATTAAAGATGGTATTGCATGCAATAGCCCTAACTATTGCTTAGGACCAAAATCCAATCAAAACTTTAGATTGCTTATTCCTTAGTGAAAAATTAATCAAAAATTAACAATATCAATTTCAAATTGTTTCCAAATTTGCAATGCAATACTAATTTAAGTAGCTAGCAACATCTCTAAAGATAATCGTCATAAGCTTAGATATTTTTAGAGTTGGCTTTAGATTATCATGCCTGCCATAGAAAATTATCCAATTTCTTTCAAACTTTCAAAATACATATTTAGGTTTATGTTTATGTTTATGTTAAAACAAAGTTTTTTTTTTAGGTTCCTTAAAATTAACAAATAAATAAATGCAAGTTGATAATTTTATTAGCTTTATTTTACTCTGAAAATCTTTTAAATCCTTTTTTTTTTTTTTTCACACAAAGGCACCATGCATACATGATAGTCTTTAATTCTTAAAACTTATTAAATCCATCTACTTATTTTTAAAAAAATCATTGAATACTCTTTTTTTAAAAAAATTAAGGCAAATACCACAACACATGATGTTCAATATATGCAAATAATTTCTTTTAACATTTTTTCTAACATCACCAACTCCATTTCACATTCTGTGCAACTAAAACTCATACTTCACTTTATCACAACACTAACACATTTTTTTTTTTAAATTATTATTTTTTGTTGGAAGAATGGATTATCATCACTAGTGAGGAAACTGAACAAAAGCTTTCAATCTTCGAAGGGTTTTTGGTCAAGATGAATAAGTGTTCTACCTTACCTATAATAAATAAAAATATAAAGCAACTTTTGCTGAATATAAAAAGCAAATATGAGATGCCTGCCATTGCTTTGCAACTGTATTGGGAGAGATTTGAAGTTATTCATTAGTTTACTTCACCATTTTAATCAATCCATACTAAATGCCGAAATATATCCTCTACAAATTTCAGAATGTGTAATACTAGATGCAGTGTAATATTAGTCTAAGTATAACCATGTCTACGGATAATAATAATAGGCCAAGATATATTAGAAATTAGTTTTGGATTATCATTCACTTCCATTTTGATATACATATCAAAATTTTCACCATAAACCATATGATGCTCAACATAGAGCTTCAGATTATTTATTTCCTAGGGAAAGAGTTGGAAAAAATTAACAATATTAATTTTAGATTGATTTCAAATTTACAATGCATTACTAATTTCATTAGCACCACTTCTTAGACTTAAAATCATAGGTTATAGAATTGGCTTTGGATTATTATATGTTTCATGCTTGCTATTGAAAAGAATATATGAAATTATTTAATTTATTTCATATGTTTAAAATACAAGTGTATGTAATGTACATGTTTAGGTTTAGGTTCAAAAAAAAGTTAATTAAATTCATTAAGATTAACAAATCACTAAATGCATGTTGATACTTTTATAGTTTGATATTAAGCGAAAGAAGATTATAAAGCATTTAATGACCACATCATTCATGAGCATGAACAAAATATTGAAATTACAGGAGAAAGAATTGTATCAAGTATAATTTCTTTGTTCTATTTTTGGGGGCTTTGGTCTATTGAATAAAGATGATAGTAGGGAGTTCTAGGATTTCTATGGTTTTTGTTGGTTTGTTTAGACCCCAAAAGTATCTATTAACCAATTTCAAGGCCAAGTGATTAATTAAATCAGTTATGAACAACCATAGGTTAATTTAATAACACCAATATTGTACAAATAAAATAAACAATAAGAAAAAGATAACACACAATATGGTGACATAAGGGAAACCAATGGAATAATTGCTCCTACTAGGACGGATTGACCTACCAACTCCAAGGCAAAAGAAATCCACTAATGAATCAAAGTTTTTATAAACTGAATAACACTATTCTAGTTTGCTATAATCTAGTGGCACTTATTGACATTATTCAACATAGCTCCAAACCCACGAACTCTGCCATGACAAAGTTTGTTGCACACGAATATTCGTTCAAGACTTCAAGTACATTTTTGAAGATTCTGGGCCACTTCAAGTACCCACTTGAAGTCGTACCTAACATTGATATTTCATCCAAGTGATGTGCCAATTTTGGGGACCTTGGGGGTCTTTTTCTTTGTGTTGCCATGTGTTACGCTTGGATTGGCTTTACTTGAAGACTTAGGTTCAAGATGAGAGTTAAGTTTGGAATTGTCGCAACTCGCAAGAACTGCTCACAAAAACATTAATTTGCAAATAGAAGAGTTAGGCTAAAACAACAAAACACAAAGACAACAAGCCTTAAAATTTGACATAATTTAGAGTGATGTGGCAAGAGAGAGGGAGGATACTCCACGTATGACCAAGGATCTAAGAAACTCATTTTTGTGAGATAATAGCGAATGGAAAGATTTTAGATTCTTGATGTTCTTTTCTCCTCTTCTTCTTCTTCTTCTTCTTCTTCTTTTTGGAAGCTTTTTCTCCCTCTTTTACTGATGGATCTTTTAAGTTTTAATAATCTTTAGCTATGGGTTTTAATGGCGAAGTGAAATTGGTTTGACTTGGTATTGATTTTGGGTAATTTACTCTGCGGCTAACTTTTATTGAATATTTTTTGCTTGATGTTGCTATTGAATTTAGGTAATTACGCGAGTGAGCATTAGGCACAAAATTAGAGTGAAATAGAGAGTGAAACAATAAATTTATGGTAGAGGCATGTTTCTTAATTTTGACTCGCGTAGGACACTTATGGGCTCATGGAAATGTGCTTCTAGCCCACATTCTTCTTTTTTCCTTCACAGAAGTGAGCTTGATATTGGACCACATGGGATGAGAGTGAGATATAATAATACTCTACTACTAATAATAATAGTAATAATAAAACTTATAAAAGATATGAGCCACAACTGTTTCATTGATTGACCACTGCCCATGTAGGCGAGTTGGTACCCGAGTTTTGTAGTGACCTATTGCTCGGGGCTTCAATTCCCCGCACTTACCAAGCTACAACAACCAAAAAAAAAAAAATTTTTTTTATTGATTGGGCTTATTTTTTAAGCCATTGGGATCTTTTTTTTCATTTTTGGAATGCTATTGTGAAAATAGAGATGTAACTGAACCAAAATGTTTATAAACAGTTCGAGGTTGACTCGATAAAAAGCTTATTTATATTCGTTTGTTTAGAAAACAAGTCAAGCCCAAGCCTTAAGTTTAGACTCGATTATTAAACAAGCCAAGCTCAAGCAATATAATGTGTACGTGAACAAGCTCGTGAACATAAGAGCTCGATTTGACTGTATATAATATTATATTTTTATATGTATAATTGTCTAAAAATATATTTATATAGACTTGAAATTGGATTGTATAAGTTTTTCAATAGGTTCATATGATAATAAATTATTACTTGTGACTTATTGATGATATAAGTCTATTCATAGGCAAAATTCATAAAATTATAAAAAGGTAAAACATTTTAGTCATGGTTTCACACTATATAGGAAAAGAATAAGTTATTCAAGCAGTTCGTGAACAAGCTCAAGCTTGCTTAGCAAGAAAATGAGCTAAGCTTGAATATCGTGTTTGATAGTAAACTGGAGCTCGACTCATGTTTGAAAAAAATAAAATAAATGAACATAATTAAACATTTAATACTTAGTTTGGCTCAACTCGTTTTACAGCCCTATTGAAAAGGTGATTCCTAAACAGTAGTCAACGCCTCTTTAGACTTAGAGATAATGAAAGAAAGAAATCTTATATTTGACGAATCTTGTGGGGATTAAGAAGAATATTATTTGATGAATAATACTTTTGTAGAAAAAAAAATTGCAAATAAAAAATTATAGACAAAATTTTAAATTCTACTTGAGGTTTAAGACTCATTTTAAAAGAGATGAATAGAATTTTTTTTTTCTTTTTTGTTTGTTTAATTATGTAGATAGTAATATATATGAGTGCAATAAATAAAAGGAGAGGGGATTGCTTGAAATTAAAATGGATGAATAAAAATAAAAGGGAAGGCGATTGCTTGAAATTAAGATGATGACATAAAAGTAAAGGGGAGGGGATTGCTTGAAATTAAAATGAATGACATAAAAGTAAAGGGGATAGAGAAGGTAAAAATTAAATGGATAATAATATATACACAATAAACAAGAACAATAAAATTCCTAGATCCTAAAATAGAACAATTGATGTTAAGTGTACTGTAAAGTGAGGTGGTAAAATAGATAAAGTCTGTGTTTATGTTGCCAAAAACTAAAATTTTTAAAACCATCACTATGAATACTCTAAGAATTGAAATGTGATAAAATTAGCTTCCATGGGCCTTTTTTTAAAAAAAAAAAAAAAGTTAAATATTATATTTCGTAATAAGTATTTGCATTGCCTGTGGTTTATTTATTTATTTGGATAAAACCTGTGGTTTAAATTCAAAACATATTAAAGAAATGAAAATTAAGTGCACTTAAGCCCAATCTAATAAAAACATTTTTTTTAGAGAGAGTTTTAATCTATGACATCTGACCTGCTCCTAATGATAGCTCTTTAATCATTAGATCAAGACACTAGTTAATTTTTGGTATAAACAGGGATTGAACTCCGGATCTCTTATTTATCTATTAGAGACCTTACTATTTTTTTTTTTTTAGAAAGGAGACCTTAATAGTTGAGTTAATTGGAACCACTAATAAAAACATTTATCATATACAGATTTGTCCTAAATTGGTTAACAGGATGCAAATGGATGAGATAAAAAAGTATCCAAAATATTAAAGTAGCATTAGTGTGAAATTAATCAGTGTCAACGCCCAGCCCAAAACGAAGAATCGCGGGCCTTTGTTAAAACACCTGCTGTGGCGATGCTCTCGCGCTTGCGAGGCCCATTGGAGGCCCCTTTCGATGTGATCTTACAGTGGTTTGCGCGGAGTTTTGGGTGCTCTCTCTCTCTCTCTCTCTCTCTCTCGCAGTGGAGGAGGGTAGGTGTCTACCTTTGCTGGTGTGGCAGAAATCTTGGCCAAATTTTAAGTGATTACCAAAGGTGAGTGACGTCGCCACCAATCATTGGGTTTTTCTAAGGTGTGATTGATCACTTGTTTCTAGTTGATTTTATTACCAATCCTAGGTTAAGAAAAATGGCATTTTTCCTAATCTAATATGAATGGAAAAAAATCTTGATTCTTGAGTCCGGAAGTTTGGATACATGTGGGGAAGGTGTTAGGCACCTCACAACGCATGTCCAAAGACAGTCCTTTGTTTTGATAAAACCTTAATTTTTGGAGATTAGTAGTAAAAAACATGATTTTAGCATTGGCTTTCGAGGCTTTGCATGCATGGGGGTTTTGAGGTTTTTCTTTTGAATGACTGTGGTCCCAAATTTATGCTTTCCTAAGGCATTCGGGCAAAGTACCAGATTTCCACAGCGAAAATTAGGCATCGGAGGGGGGCAAGCAGGTATATATATACATACATCATGCACAATTCTAGCACACAGAGCAGGAAAGTAAATGTCTACATCCCTAGAACATGGCCCAAAATATAAATGCAGGAAAGTAAACAGGGGTCGCCATCCTCTAGAGATGAGGACGAATGGTACATGGTATGATATGCCTAATACAACCCATTTAAGAGAGAATGAGGGAGGAAGGAAAGGGGGTTTAAAGAATACATAACCAAATGGGATAAACTAGACCCCTAAACCTACTGAACATAGCTGCTTGGCTTATATCTTCACGCTCGCCTCCACGCCCTTTTTGCTTGGGCTTGGTAGGCCACGCCCTAGGTCCAAGCATCCTCACTCCATGTGTGTACATGCAAAGGCAAAGATAAGAAACCAACAAACAAGCAATGAAAGGAAAAGATGAATAGAGCATAGGAAAGAGGCATAAAGCAAATAAACATGATAGACGTGGCAAGCAAGGGAACAAGAAAGCAAACAAACAAGCAAAAAGGCAAGCGAGCAAGCAAACAAACAAGAAAGAAGTCAAACAAGCAAAAAGGCAAACAAAAGGTGGTGTCCGCGAGGGACAAATGTAGGTTTGGATCGAATGTCCCTAACTTCATTGTGTTGAAGTATGGACGACACACTAGCAAGCAAGACTCATACATGGACATGTAAACAAGCGTGTAAATATGCATAGATAGCCAATGGGTGGCACAAACAAGCATGGCAAGCATAGCATCACACGGAGCAGAAAAGGGGATAGGTATGCATGAACCAACCGACATCAGGAGACGCATCCCAAGTGGTTACAGGCCTCATGGGCGTCGAATGTAACCAAACAACCACAAACCTATTAAGGGCGTCAAGCATGGCAAATCCTAGAACTAGAGAGGCTAACATGGAAGATAAACCATAGAAGCAAGCAAACATAGACATGCAAATAAGGATGATCCAAACCCTTTGATATGGGCCAAGGTGTACAAATGATGACCAAGACCATAAAAGGGTCAAGATCTAGATCCTACCAAATGGCTAAAACACAAGAAAGAGAGACACAAGCGACAAAAGGGCTATAATAGCACATGGCATGACAAACATAGCCTAGGTCTAGGCACATAAACATGGCATGGAGTGCACGAGCACATGATAGATAGCATAAAGCATGTGGAGAACATAGATCTAAGCATATAGGCATGTGAAAACATAGATCTAGACATATAGGCATAGAAACATGCATGTAAACATGTAGATCCTAGCACATAACCATGGAAGAACATGAATCCAAGTGTACAAGCATGTGAAGACAAGGATCTATGCATCTAGCATGGAAACATAGGCATAAACACATAGATCCAAACAAGGCATAGCCAAAAACATTATACAAGCATGTGACCATGTAACCCTAACATCAACATAGAACAAAAAGAGGAACAAAGCATGGGAAAACATGGCATAAAGAATATAGCATGTAGGGAAAACAAATAAACATGTAAACAAGCATAGAAACATGCGGATCTAGCCAAACGACACATGGGAAAGATAAATCTAGGCACAAACACATGGCATAAAGCATAAAGCACGTAGATCGAGACAAATAACGTGTGAACAAGCATGGAAGAACATGGACCTAAGCTAAGAACATGCTAGAAACAAGATAAAGCAAGAAACATGTCAAAGAAAGCAATAAATCATGCTATTAAGGCAAAAGAACAAGAAACATGCTAGGGAAAGATTTAGAAAGTTAGGGGTGTGGATAGTAGCTTAAAAAGCTACATCCACACCCCTAAACCCCAAATCCAAGATGTAGACCAAGAAAAGGAAGATTGGGTGCAAGAATACTACCTTGTATTTTGGTGAAGAAGGAAGAATCAAGAGGCTTTAATGTGTTTTTCTTGTTTGGAAGAGAGAAAAAATGTGTAGAAAATGTCCAAGCAGAGTAGACAACTTGGGGAGCCACTCCTTTTTTGGTATAGGGGTGCCTAGGGCCATTTATAGCTCCAACACGCTTTTCGAGGTGGCAACCCTTCAAGGGTCGCTAGCCTCATCTTCTTCTGATCAGGTTGATCTTGAAACCCTTGGAAAGATCTTGACTTCCAAATTCTAAAAAGTTATGGAACTTGAAAAACCAACAGTCGGATCAAAAGTTATGGCTCCGAGAAGTTATTAAGGCAAAAGAACAAGAAACATGCTAAGGAAAGATTTAGAAAGTTAGGGGTGTGGATAGTAGCTTAAAAAGCTACATCCATACCTCTAAACCCTAAATCCAATATGTAGAACCAAGAAAGGAAGATTGGGCACAAGAACACTACCTTGTATTTTGGTGAAGAAGGAAGAATCAAGAGGCTTTGATGTGTTTTTTGTGTTTGGAAGAGAAAAAAAAAGTGTAGAAAACGTCCAGGCAGAGAAGACAACTTGGGAAGCCTCTCCTTTTTTGGTATGAGGGGGGGGGGGTGCTTGGGGCTATTTATAGCCCCGACACACTTTTCGAGGTGGCAGCCCTTGAATTGATCGGGTTGATCTTGACACTTTTGAAAAGATCTTGACTTCCTGATTCTGAAAAGGTATGGAACTTAAAAATCCAGTGGTCAAATCAAAAGTTATGGCTCTGAGAAGTTAATGGTGCATCGATCGGTGTGTTAACCCAGTTTTCATGATATCTCTACCTTCCTAACTCTGATTTCGACTCGCGAATATTTGTTGGAATGAGAATTTTATTATCTTCACAATGGCATTGGTTTCAACCTGTTCTGACAATCCGATCAAAATTAGGATTTTTGGGCCCACTAGGGCCGTTTTGGTCATTTTGGCTAAAAAAGGAACTTTGAGTGCCCCAATGTTCGAACGGGTTGTGCCATGTCATTCTAGATGGTCTCTCAGCCACATGGAGAGAAAATAATATTTTTGGATTTTTCGGGATCTGGCACGCAAATCCAAAGCAAACAAAATACGGTATCAACAATCAGTATATTGATCTTTTTGCTCTGTATTTTGCTTTGGTAATTTAGTCTGCAAGAAAAAGCATTACACATTAATTAGTACATTACTAAGCTCAAAGATATTTCCCATCTTATTTTTCTTTAACTAAAAAATAAAACCTTAAAGCAAATATATTCCAATCTCGTCTAGTCTAGTTTAGTCTTCTTACATTGTGTTTGCTTTAATATTATTATTTTTGTTGGTGCAGATACAATAATAATGGAAATACACAAAGAGAAACTGAATAATACTTCTGAATATTGTTTATTTGAGATTAGAAAATACACAACATTGGCACTCACTCTCTTTAAGGAGATTCAAGCCATTGGTTGGCTAAACTTTGTAATTAGTGTTAACATTCTTTAACTTGTCTCCCCTAAGATACAACAGCCCAACAAATGGTATATGGCTAGAACAACCTCTGCACAAAGTGTTCAAGCCTAGAAACTCCACCAGAAATAACACCCATTCTTTATTAAGAACCTCTCTGTTTTTTAGTGTATAAGAATGCTTGCAATTGCTAAATTTTTTGGTGTGTTAACACTGTCATATTGCAATAACTCAGATTGGGTCTGAATGAATCTATTTATAGGCTCAATAGGCCTCACAAAATTATTATCCAAATTAATCTAATTAATTAGGTCCATAATTCTGATGTAATTGGTGTTATAAGATTAATTGTGATAGGCCAAAAACGAATTGACCCATTGTGATGAATTAATTGATTAATTAGCCAAGTTTATTAATTAATCAAATTAACATGCAAACGCATGGTAGCACAAACAAATCACTAATAACTAAAGTATGCAGCAGAAAATAAATTGATACGGTGATTTGTTTATAAATGGGGAAAACCTACACGGCAAAAACTCCACCGGGTGATTTTAAGGTCACCACTCTCGAGAATCCACTATTATCACAACAAGCGGTTACAAGTAAAGGAATCCCAGTACGCGACTTCAATTGCCAACTAAAGAAGGTTGTTGACTGTAAAATTCTTCAGTTCATCCAAACGATGAAAATCAAAAAAATGCTTGGTTACAAAACCCTACGGTGTACAAACACAGCAGCTTCTTCATAAGAAAGATGAACTAGGGCAAATTCTGTTTCCGATCACAATTTGCTTGAACAAACTTTGCTCAACACTTGTGCAACTTGTGTCTCTTTTGACGGCCTTTAAAATAATCATTTTATATGTCTAGGGTTGTGAGAAAAGAAAACCTAAACATATAATCATGGATTAGATGAAAAACATATCAGAAATTTTGAGTTTCATAAACCTTGACAGATACCCTATCTGTCAAGCTGCTGTCGAGCCACAGGTTAGAATAGCTCTTCAAGTCTCAATAGATTGGTAGCTGTCGAGCTTTAATGAACAACACTTTTTGCACTTGAATCTTGGACAGACTTGCATGGCTTTAACACTTGAATTTGAAACAAAGTTTCTTGAAATATTAAACTTATCCTAGATCTACCCAATTACAAGTAAAGTGCTTGTCAAAGGATTAGCCAATTACATAAAATAGTGACATATGTTCCTAACATGTGAAACACATATGTCCTAACAAATTGCTGAACATAAATCTGATGGGCTGGAGTTACACAATTAAATGGATGAAATAAGGAGTCTTTGAAGAATAAATAGACCCAACAACTAATCCATTAAATGAGTGAATGGCTCTTCATTTTCCATAATAAAAAATGTCATTTAACTCACCAATGAATATGAAAATTATTTCTGTTGTACCTAGCCCAATCTTTTCTCAATACACATCAGCCCATGAATCACCATAATTAAAAAGAATAAAAAAATCTCTCTCCTTTTCAATGTAAGATTAACTCTCTCAAAAAAAAAAAAAAAAAAAAACTCTCACATCTTTATATTTATATTGTCATATAAATTTATTTTAATTAATTAATATTAAAATGTTCCAACAATCCTCCACTCATTTAAAATTAACTTTCTAGTTAAAAAGAGATTACCAAGCAAAGACGGGTCACTATGCATCATGAAGGTGTGCTCTGCATTGAACCTTCACTTAGTAAAACATCGATCTCAACTCTAGAGTTATAGTGGTCTCCAACTTGAACTAGGACTGTTTTGGGAAAATTAAGCGCCATTGCTTACACATAACAACCTAGGTATTGACATGAACTTTTATAGCTAGCACTTTACGACTGTGTGCTGATTCTAGTTTCATAAGTGTATTTGAGATTAAGTCCAAATCTTATAGGGAGTGGCCCTACCCCCACATTCACATAGGTGAAATTTTGTCAAAGGTGCTCCTGTAATTCTAACACCCGACTCATGCTACAAATTTCATTGAAAGTTTTTTACTTAACTTTTCTACATTACAAGATAAATGCACTTACATCATAGAGATGAATAATTAAAAAATTATTTATAAAATAAATAATTAAATAAATAAATAGTGCATTTCTTATGATCATCGTATGATTCATTTTTTCCGTTGAACCCAATTCTCAAGATCTCTGGTCCTTGGGTTGGGTATCCTCATGTATAGCTCATGAATCTATGAATTTTAGTCCTATCCCCCTTGATGTATTCTAGACCCTATCTTTTGCCAAGGCCTTGGTAAATGGATCTCCAAGATTATCATTAGATTTAACATAATCCATAGTTATGATGCCACTACACAAAGAAGATCGCATGGTACTGTGATTTCTTCTTATAGGCCTGGATTTACCATTGAAATAACAGTTTTAAACTCTGTCAATTGTGGTAGTTCTATCTCAATGAATTAATATAGGTGGAATTGGCTTTTCCTAAAGTGGAATTTCATGTAACAAATCTCTAAGCCAATTTGCCTCTTCACTAGCTGAAGCTAATGCTATTAATTTAGCTTCCATTATTGAATTAGCAATCATTGTTTGCTTTTTAGATTTCCAACAAATAGCACCACTACCTAAGGTAAAAATATAAACAACAGTAGAGAGAAAATCACCTGACAAAGTATTCCAATCGGTATCACCAACAGCTTCAATCACAGCAAGGTATTTTTTATAAAATAAGTCATAGCTTTTGGTATCAATTAAATATCTCATGACTCGCTCAATAGCTAGCCAATGATCTTTACTAGGCTTACTAGTAAATCTGCTAAGCGCTCCTACTACATATGCAATGTCAGGTCTAATACAATCAGTAGCATAACGCAAACTACTAATGATGCAGCATAATCCTTTTGATTAAAAATCTCACCATCAATATTCATAGGGAATAAATGAACACTAGAATCAAAAGGAGTAGCTACACTTTTGTGATTATGAAAATTATATTTTCTCAACATAATGTGATTGATCAATAAATATTCTATGACATGTTTTTGTAATTTTCATGCCCAAAATAAAATTAGCCTCACCAAGATCTTTCATATCAAAATAGTTTTTAAGCATATTTTTTTGTCTCATTTATAACATACATATTTGAGCCAAAAATCAACATATCATCCACATAGAGACTAATAATAACATGTAAATTATTCCATGATTTAGAACAAATACATTTATCATATTTATTTGATTTATAACCATTCTCAATCATGCAGGAATCAAATTTTTCATGCCATTATTTAGGTGTCTGTTTTAAGCCATTTAGGGATTTATTTAGCTTATATACCTTGCTTTCTTGTTCAGGCTCTACAAAGCCTTCGGTTGATCCATATAAATCTCTTCCTCTAAGTTCCCATTTAGAAAAGTAGTTTTTACATCCATTTGATGAATTTTCAAATCAAAAATTGCAACAATGATAATTAACAATTTAATAGATGTAATTCTTGTTACCGGAGAAAATGTATCAAAGAAATCAAGATCATCTTTTTATTTAAAGCCTTTTGCAACAAATCTAGCTTTAAACTTATTTATTGATCCATTCAGTTTTAACTTTTTTCTAAGGACCCATTTACATCCTATGGTCTTACAACCCAGTGGAAGATCTACTAATTTCCAAGTTCTATTAGAAATTAGAGATTCTATCTCATCATTTACAGCCTCTTTCCAAAATATAGTATCATGTGATGTTAAAACTTCTTTTAAATTTTGGGGATTTTCCTCAATGTTAAAAACATAATAATTAGGACCAAAATTCTTTTCAACTCTAGCTCTTTTACTCATTTCTATGTTACATTTCAAAATTTTCTTGATTTTGTAAATGAGAAGTAAAAGAACTAGGTTGTGACAAAATATTTTCTTCACCCTCACTATTTTTCAATTTAAAAGGAAATTTTTCTTTATGAAAAATTGCATCACCAAATTCAAAAATTATTTTGTTTTCAATAACAAAAAATCTATAGGCTGCACTATTAATCGCATAACCAAGAAAAGCTTAGGTAGTAGCTCTTATACCTAATTTAAGTATTTTACGATCAGTAAGCCTTACATAAGTAAGACAACCCCATGCTTTCAAATATCCCAAATTTGGCTTATGTCATTTCCACATCTCAAAAGGTGAGGTATGTGACTTTTTATGTGGCACCCTATTCAAAACAAGACATGTGATTAAAATAGTTTCACCCCAAAAATGTAAAGGTGCATCGGATTCAATAAACATGGCATTTGTTAACTTAATTAGAGTTTTATTTTTTCTTTCAACCACATCATTAGAAGCAGGTGAATATGGTACAGTAGCTTCATGGATAATTCCCAAAGACTAAACAAATGAGTTGAATGCACTTGATTCATACTTACGGCCTCTATCACTTCTTATTTTTTTTATTTTCTACCGAATTGATTTTCAACTTCTTTTAAAAAATTTTGAAATTTTTCAAAAGCATCACTTTTATTTTTCAACAAAAAAACAGTTGTATATCCGACTTGATTTTCAGCTTCTTTTAAAAAATTTTGAAATTTTTCAAAAGCATCACTTTTATTTTTCAACAAAAAAAACAGTTGTATATTTTGAGAAATCATCAATAAAAGTGATAATATATCTATTTCCTCCACGAGTTAAAATTCCTTCAAATTCACATAAATCGAAGTGAATTAACTCAAGCAATTCAGAATTTCTTACAACACTTTTATGAGGCATTTTTCTTACAAGTTTCACATTTTTCAAAATCTTTTGACAGCCTTGGAATTAATTATAAACTACTCATAATTCCCACAAATCTACTATTTATATGACACAAACGAGCATGCCAAAAACAAATGGAAGAAAGCATATAAACTGAACTGGTAGATGTTTTATTATTCTCAACATTTAATTTAAACATTCTATCATAAGCACTTACCCACAAATAATCTCTTTCTAGTGATTACATAATTATCAGATTCCACAGTCTGCTTGTATCCAACCTTATCAAGCAAAAAGCTTGACATCAAATTCTTCCTCATGGATGGAGTGTAAAGTACATCTTTCAACGTTAGCAATAGCACACATCCAGAAGTGAATTCCAAATCGACCTCAGCACTCCCATGAACCTTGGTTTTTCTAGAGTCACCAAGCATAATTGTTTTTTCTTCTTCAAAGGGAGTATACAACTTGAACCAATATTTGTCATAGCAGACATGCTTATTAGCACCAGAAGCTTCCCACCACCCTTCAACATATTGCACCATATTGATGTCTACAATCATAGCTACTAAAGGCTCTTCGGTTACATTAGCCTGTAGAACAGATTCACATTTTCGAAATTTGCAAAATCGAGCAATATGCCCACTTTTGCTACAAGCAAAACAAGATCTATTCAATTGATCTTGTGAAGGAGGTTCTTGGTTCTTATTGTCATTTTTATTCGGGTTTCCCCTTCATTGAGGTCTACTATTATTTTTAAAAACTCTCTCTTTAGGCTTCAATTGACCATTTCTAGGAAAATGATTTTTTATGCATATTATTATTGGTTGAAATAAGGTCTACCTTGTGGTGGAATTACCATTACTCTCTTGTGTGATGAGTGCATCTTGTCCTCTAGTCTCCTCCTCATTCACACGGATGCGTGTGATCAAAGTCTTCAAAGATATCTCCTTTTGTTTGTGCCTCAAAGTCTTTTGGAACTACCTCCAAGATTGTGGTAGTTTATCAAGTATCAACCATGCCAACTACCACCAGATTATCTTCAATCTTGAGATCTCCAATACTCTCATTTGGTTTCTCTTGTGTATGCTCCATGTATTGAATCTCCTTAAAATTGTTGTTGCAAACACAATTATAATGGAAATAACACAAAGAGAAACTAAATAATATTTCTAAATATTATTTATATAAGATTAGAAAATACACATTATTTGGATTGAGGCGACACTCGCTCTCTTTAAGGAGATTTAAGCTCTTGGTTGACTAAACTTTGTAATCAGTGCAAACCTTCTCTAACTTGTCTCTCCGAGGATACAACAGTCCAACAAATGTCATATGATTAGAACAACCTCTGCATAAAGTATTTAAGCTCAAAGCTCCACCAGAAAAAATACCATTCTTTACCAAGAACCTCTCTATTTTTTAGTGTATAAGAATGCTTACAATTGCTGAATTTTTTGGCGTGTTAACATTGTCATATTGCAGTAACTTGGATTGGGCCTAAATGAGTCTATTTATAAGCTCAATGGGCCTCACGAAATTATTAACCAAATTAATCTGATTAATTAGGTCCATAATTCTGATGTAGTGGGTATTACAAGATTAATTACTAGACATAAACCTGATGGACTAGATTTATACAATTAAATGGATGAGATGATGAGTTTCTGAAGAATAAATAGACCCAACAACTAATCCATTAAATGGGTGAATGATTCTTCATTTTCTATAATAAAAAAGATCATTTACTCATTAATGAATATGGAAATTATTTCTGATGTATCTAGCTCAATGTTTGCTCAATACGGGTAATTATTGAATACTCCTAGAGTACCATAAATGTGTACTCACTCTTCTCACATAACTGTGAGCCCCAGTAATTAAATTTATAATGAGACCCACAATTTATGTGAGAGGGAAGAATGAACATTTATGGTACTTCAAGAGTATTAAATAATTTTCCGCTCAATACATATCAACCCATTAATCACCACAATTAAAAAGAATAAAAAAATCTCACTCATTTTTAACGTGGGATTAAATATTTTCACTAATTCTTCATTTTCTATATTAACTCTTACATCTTTATATTTATATTGTCATGTAAATTCATTTTAATTAAGTAACATTAAAATTCTCCAACAATTTCTACTAAAAAAATATTATTATTATTATTAAAAAACAAAATTCGAGTTCACGAATATTTTTTACAATACCTCTTGATATGAGTATATTTTCTAGGACAAAGTTTAAGTACAAAATCGATTGTAGCCTTAGGCTACAAACTCACTCAATATCTTTTTATTGGAGGTGAATTTTGACAAATCCACCATTGGGTTGCATCTTCTTCTTATATCCTTCATGTTTGCAAAATTTCAAAAAAATTAAAGATCAATAGTTATGTCATCAATAAATTTTTAAATTGCAAGTTTTTGTAATTTAAAATTATGCATAAAATATAAGATTATAGATTATATAGTAAATGATATCCGATTGACAAAAAAATTGACATGTGCACTAAGAGCGTAAAGAACACGTAATTCAACGGTTAGATTTTCAAAATATGCAGTAATATTTATTTTATTGAGTGAGTTTGTAGCCTAAGACTACAACCAATTTTGTAACTAAACTTTGTTTTATTTTCTAATAGTAAAAGTATAAGAATAGAGAGAGAGAGTGAGAAAGAAGCAACGGCCAAAAAGAAAAGGACCCGTTTAGGGCATCTAGAAAGCGTCGAAAATCTTTTACATTTCCATTAATTATTTACATGATTTTGTCTTCGTACGCAAGGGGATACAGACAGAATATGAACCTTTTAATATACAATGACAACTACAAATTGAGGAGGCCGAGAAAATAACATGGAGCAAGTGATTACAAATTTTAAATCATTAAAGAAAGTGGATTTTAAATAACTAAAATTTTTCTGGTTGTCATAAATTTCGCCTTTAAGCTGAGAACAAATCAAGGATTTGTTTCTCCAAAAATAAATAAATAAATAAATAAAACGAGAATTTAGCCATTAAGGTTTGATATCACCTATATAATTATAAAATATAAAAATTTTATTTATATTTTAATTTAGGGCATGTTTGATAAACTATGATAAATACTGTAATGTCATAACTATTCATCTCTAAAATGATAAATAACTATTTATCTCAAAAAGGATTGTAATAGCTATTCTTTAGCTGGTGACATAATTTCTAATATTAATATATTTCCAAATAAATGACTTTCTAACAATTATGGAAATAAAAAATTATAAAAAAAAAACTCATATCTCTGTCAAATTTAAAAAATTATATTCTAAAAAATATAATTGTATGAGTAATATATTTCCTAAAATGGATCTTAATTTTACAACTCATAACCAACTTATGAATATGTTTAGTTATTTCACTACAACACATTTTATTTTCAGTAATAAAAGAATATTATTCTTATTGTAAACCCTATTTAGTGTATCAAACGTGCTCTTAAGGGAAAAAAAATGAATATTTTTATGGGGTTAAGAGTAATTATCATGATGCGGATGTCTTAATTTTCAAGTTCTATGATATATATATATATATATATATCTATATATATTAAATAAGGTAAGGTTTTCATCAAATGCTCTTACGTGCTAGATAGGATACCAAGCCAACACAGTCATTTTAAAACTAATGACCATGTTGTGCTTAAGTCACCTCAAATATACAAAAACATGAGAGGCAGCTAAACCCATAAAAATAGTTATTTGAAAAAAAAAAATAAAACTATAAAAAATTTATTATACCATTGCTATCATACATTCAATACATACTCCTTAAAATCAGTTAAAATCGTAAAATTATATTTTATTCGATAAATTTAACTAAAATTGTGTTTAAAAAAATCTATAGCGGGTGTGTGTACAAGTGTACAACAAGTATGATGAGGGTGTAACAAGTACAGTGTTTTTTTTTTTTTTTTTTTTTTTTTTTTTTTTTTTTTTTTTTTTTTTTTTGAGGCTGAATAAGTGTAAGCAGTGTGTGACAGTCAATACTTCGACTCAAAATAAAAAACAGTGTAAGAAAGAAAGACACCAAAATAAATCCATGCTGTCTCCTAGTAATAGTGGCAACACGATCTCAAAAGCATCGAACATCTTCAACCTCTCCTCAACGATAAGATAAATCCACAAATTGCCCAATCATTCCCCTCCCTTCTTCACGTCCACGTCTCTCTCTCTGACCCAACAACAACACCCAATCAAAAACCACCCCATTTCCCACATCCACATAATAATCAAAACCTTCACAAACACACACACACACACACACACACACACACTCTTTTCCTCTCTCACTCTTCTCAGAGGCATATCACAAACACTTAGCCATGGCTTCAGCCACCGCACCCACCACCCTCTCTCTCCTCCCCACCACCACTTCTTCCTCCACCTCCCACACTCGCTCTTCACTCCTCCACCTCTCTCCCACTTCCTCTTCCATTTCTCTGCGCTCCACAAGCCTTCGTCGCCTTGGTTTCTCAGCCGCTGACCCTCTCTTATCTCTCAAAGTGGCCTCCAAAGTCCGATCATTTGGTGGCAAGGGAGTGAGGGGCGTTGTGTCTATGGTCAAGAAGAGTGTTGGAGACTTGACTTCCGCGGACTTGAAGGGGAAGAAGGTGTTTGTGAGAGCTGACTTGAATGTGCCTCTCAATGACAACCAGGAGATCACTGATGATACAAGGATCAGGGCTGCTGTACCAACTATCAAGCATTTGATTCAGAATGGGGCAAAAGTCCTTCTTTCCAGCCATTTGGTACGTGGGTTTTGGAGATTTTGAGGTTTTGGTTTCTGGGTTTTGATCATATTGTAGGATTTTGACGGTTCCTTGTGATTGTGGGTATTAGAATAATGTTTTAAGTAATTAAAGTTCATTTTTTCCTAATCTTAATTAAGCTTTTGACCGGAAATTTATGGTATGAGAGTAGGCTCCTCTTATTAGTGGGTGTAGTAGTATATTGAATCAAGTCTTTGCTGATTTGGGTTTTGTTCATGTAGTGAACTTTGATGTTTGCTGAATTGGATTTTGATCATGTATTGAATTTTGATGGTTTTTGACGATTTTGTGATGTTTATTTAATTATTATGTTTTAGTCTTTGATCAATGCAGTTTTCTCAAGTAGTTCATAGATGGTTCTTTGTAAATTTGAGGAATGGTTTGTGTTTTGGAATCAAATATATATTTCTGATGGTTCTTTGTTATTGTGGGACTATATATGTTTCTGTTATAGTTGTTTCTAATGGGTGTTTAGTACTCTTTTGTCTGTTTGATTAATTTGTTGGAGTCATAGAAACTTAAGTTATTCATTTCTAGTGGTAATTGAGTATATTGTAATTTATATTTAATTAATGGCTACTTTTTTTGGGTGTTTTAACACTAGACGAGACGTTTGTTCTGGCTTGTACATTCATATCTTATTGCAGAAAGATACGTTAATCAAAAATTTTACATTGTTGTTGTCATGATGCTTTACCTGAAGGCAGATAATGTTTTTGAAGTAGTTGTCTGTTGAAGCAAATGGGGCTCACATTCTTATCTCTTCCATTTTAAGGACTGCTTAATATGTTTACTTTGATGAACTAAATTAATGATAATTTCATCGATTCTTCAGGGACGACCAAAAGGTGTTACTCCAAAATTTAGCCTGGCACCACTTGTACCTCGACTTTCTGAACTCCTAGGCATTCAGGTGCGTCCTTGCCTTCAAGAATGCAGTAGGAAAAGAAGAAAAAATATGAAGAAGAATTTTCAATATTTGTGGATTGTGACTAATATCTGGGAATCCTCCGTTATTTGTTTATGATGACGGACAGATTGTAAAAGCAGATGACTGTATTGGTCCAGAGGTGGAAAAGTTGGTGGCTTCACTTCCTGATGGCAGTGTTCTTCTTCTTGAAAATGTGAGATTTTACAAGGAGGAAGAAAAGAATGATCCTGAGTTTGCAAAGAAGCTTGCATCCTTAGCAGATCTTTACGTGAATGATGCATTTGGAACTGCGCATAGAGCTCATGCATCAACAGAAGGAGTTACAAAATTCTTGAAGCCATCTGTTGCAGGGTTCCTATTGCAGAAGGTGAGCTTCTCAATTTTCATTATCTAGAGATATATTGACCTTCAAATATTCTGCTGGATTTTTTGCTGAAATTTTAAAGAAGTTTATCACTTATGGATGATTCATATCTTTCACAACTGAATTAACCGGTGACAGCTGATGTAGAACCCATATTTGTCAGTAATGCAATGTGCATGAATGGAGGAACACTCATAGTTAGGGTGGATAAATCAAAAGAATCAATTCTTCTTTTATAGTTCTTAGGACCTGTGAGAGTAATTTAGATGGATGATCAATTTTTTCATTTTTTCTTCTAAGAGCAATCATGGAGGACCGTTTATCAAATGTGAACATCCTAGATTTTCTGTTGTTTCTTCATTTCTGCATAAATATGCTTGTACTTTCTCTTTTTCTTTTTTGAGCGAAAACGATAGAAGTATGCTTGTACTTATCAAAGAAAGTTATGATAATATTATTGTTCACTATCATCTTTTCTTGGTTTAGGAACTTGACTATCTTGTGGGAGCAGTATCAAACCCAAAGAGGCCATTTGCAGCCATTGTGGGTGGCTCAAAGGTTTCATCCAAGATTGGAGTAATTGAATCACTTCTAGAAAAGGTTGATATCCTACTTCTAGGTGGAGGAATGATCTTCACTTTTTACAAGGCACAAGGTATCTCAGTAGGTTCATCCCTGGTAGAAGAAGATAAGCTTGATCTTGCAACAACACTCATTGAGAAGGCCAAGGCGAAGGGAGTTTCTCTTTTGTTACCTACCGATGTGGTAATTGCGGACAAGTTTGCTCCTGATGCTAACAGCAAGGTTTGTTCTCTAAGCTCCCTGTACAAAATTTGTTCCTAAGATTTGTTCTTTTTGGACATTCTGTGTTTCCAATGCTAGAGAGCCTAGACTGCTAAATAAACCTTGCCAACTTTGGTTCAGTGAAACTAATCTTGACTTTAATCTACACAATACTCAATAAAATTGATGATTGTTCTCACTAACCTCCAGTATCTTTGATTCATTGTACTTTGTTAGCAAGGAATAAAAGACTGCCTTTGTCTTTGCAGATTGTGCCAGCTTCTGCCATCCCTGATGGCTGGATGGGGTTGGATATTGGACCAGATTCCATTAAGACATTCAATGATGCTTTGGAAACAACTAAAACTGTCATTTGGAATGGACCAATGGGAGTGTTTGAGTTTGAAAAGTTTGCAACTGGAACAGAGGTATGTGAAAAATTTTGTGGCTATTTTTTTATTGGTAAGTTACATGTGCATTAAGTGGGTCTTGAACACAAGACCTTGCCTTCCACCTAGAACTTATAATTGGAGGAAGTGCCAATTGAGCTAGAGCTCATTCACTATATTCATTTTGGTTTTTCATTGTCCATGAACATGTTTGCCAATGAGCTATAGCTCAACTGCCATTTCACTCTCCCATAATAATGGGTTGAGAGTGAAATCATGGGTTCAAGACCTGTTGGTGACTGAATAGTTTACCAATAGAAAAAAAGGTTCATGAACATGTTTCCTATTAATGTCTGCATACATTATGCATGTGCGGTTAGACATAAGATGTATTAATAGGGATGGCAACAGGTAGTTCCAACCTCAACCTACCTTGTCCTCTGAAACTCTGTGCAAAATACAAATCTTCATCCAATTATCTGGGTACAAACATAGCCTAACAAAGTCCTGGTAGACAGAAATATCATTAAAGCATGCTACCTGAAGTGATGTACCAACTTATAGCTAGCCATGCCTGAGTTTGATGTGAAATACCTGACCATCTTATGCAATTGCCACCTCTTTTTATGTAAATGACTAGAGAGTTAATTGAAGTTTTATCACTGCTTGCAGGCTGTTGCAAAGAAGCTAGCAGAACTTAGTGGGAAGGGAGTGACAACAATCATTGGAGGTGGAGATTCCGTTGCTGCAGTAGAGAAAGTAGGAGTTGCTTCTGTGATGAGCCACATTTCAACTGGTGGTGGTGCTAGTTTGGAACTGTTGGAAGGCAAACAGCTTCCTGGTGTCCTTGCTCTTGATGAAGCCACACCCGTTGCTGTGTAAGGCAATTTTAATTTTAATTTTTTTTTTTTTTTACCCCCATTGTCACGTTAATGTTTTCATTTGAGGTTGTAACGCGAAATGAAATGTTGTAGGAAGATATGAGCTGTTGTTGTAAATGTACATTTGTTATATTTGATATAAGGTCAGGTTCAATCTCTGTCCCCCCCCTTTTTTTTCCATAGAATTTCCAGAGCAGATTGTGAAGTTGGGCAGGGAGAGACACAAAAAATCTAATAAATAAGTACATTGCTCTCAATATATATTTATATTTTTGGTCATGTCTAGTTTTAGCTTATACTCATTTTAAATACTCATTTTGAGCATTATTTCTGTACAGTATACGATCTACAAAAAAAAAGAAAAAAAAAAAAGAGAGAGGGCATCAAATCAAACAAGGTTCCGTTGGATCAGTTGTTATCTTCATGTGGACACATGTGGTTTAAATTGGGTTTTGTAAGATATTAACATTATCTCGCACTCTCCACCAGTAGTTTGGTCCTCAAAATTTCAAAGATGACAATAATATCAAAAGTGTGGAGAGCCAGAAAGGCTGATTTTGTTAAAAAGTTGATCCCATGAGCTCTATAATCGTAGGCCACGGAAATGAGTGGCCTACATGTAATGTGGACCTTTGGACACTAATCTTCTCCTGAAGACATTTTTGTCACCTTTCATGTCCGTTATATAATCAAATGGCGAACTTTCATTAGGCTTTGAAGTTTGGAATTGACCTCAGCTTGGTGATTCAACTTGGAGATCAGACCAAGTAACCTGTAACCCTTTGTAACTTTATTTTCTTTCAATAAGGCCATCCGTTAACGGGAACCAAAGTTTAATAGAGTGTGGAACTGAAAAAAAGAGATGTGGAATTTTATATGGTCACTTTGGTTAACAAAAAAGGCCACGTATTATTGGCTGAATTGTCAATGAGATCTAACCAAGTAACCCTTCTCCATTCTCCACCAGTAATTTGGTACCTCGTATATAACTGAACGTGATGCTGACTTACAAATGTGAAGATAGCTTGAACACAACCTGGATTTAGAGAGTTTTTTTTTTTCATGGACTTCTTGAGGTCAGCATGAACTAATGCGGGTATGCAACTATAAAAGTCTCAATGCCAATGCAACTATGTTCGTGAGCCGGGTCAATTTATCGTACCAAATCGTTTTGCACCTAACCCTGTACGTCACTGTTGAACTTTTGGTGAGCAATCTCTGTTAGAAATACGTGTTATATTATATTATACAAGTCAATACCAGTCCTCCCCTAGTTTAGTTTTGATATCATCATTATTTTATCTTCATGATATATCAAGTTCAAAACTTAACATCTAAACTTGACCTACAATTATGATTTTTCTTGGATGCTAAAATTGAAGAACAATCAGATAAAATATTTAGTAATTACTCACATATATATATATATATATATGATGCCTTGGAATAATTATAACATTACACTGATTGGGTCCTAATCTAATCGTCAATTGCATCAATACCTGAGCTTTGGACTCTTCCAACCTATGAATATTTGGAGAAGAAGAAGATGAAGAAAATGGAGGCACACCTGAATAAATATATTAAGAATCTAAGTCAATGCTGTTGTTTGTATAAAATAATCCTTGATTAACCAAATTAATCTCATTGCATAGCTGACTGATGTTTCAATAGTTGCTATTTGTTGCAGCATTATTTTTCAAGAAAGCTACCAAGTCCAACTAATAGTCAATAACAAGGGAGGTGAAAGAAACTTTAAACATTGCTACTTGTTAAGTATAGATTTCCAATTCAACTAGTCCAAATCTAGACTGAAGAACTTTGCAATATTGGCCAAGACACTACGTTATCTTAAATTAGTTGTTTGTTACTAACTGGTTCCTTAATAATTTGATGCACGCAGTAAAGGGTCATTTACTACTGCGATTTCATGGGGGGTAAACACCTGTTTTCATCATAAAATGCAAAAATATGATCGTTTGACTTTACGATTTTGAAGGAATCACGTTTAGTTTAATAAATTGGACCTGAAAAGGCTAAAAAAAAAATTTTATACCAATATTATCTACATAAAATTGACAAAAACAACATTTATGGACAAAAACATAAGTGTATTTTTTAAAAATAGTTTTTTTAAAAGCGAACTTTTAAAATTTGCTATTTTTAAAAACACACATTTTCAAACAACTAACCCAATCAAACTCATAGTCAAACTCTTTATCAAAAACCCATTTTAATGAGAAAAATTTGTGGATCTAAACTTACTCAAAATTTGAGTACAAGTTGTAGTGGTCAATTAATCAACCTCACAAAAAGTGTATTTTATTTTTTTTAAAAAAGGTTTTATTTTAAAAAAAAAAACAAACATTTTAAATTTGCTATTCTTAAAAACACAAGTTTTCAAATAGCTAACCCAATCAAACTCGTAGTCAAACTCTTTATCAAACAAAAACCCATTTTAATGAGGGTACAAGATGTAGTGATCAATTAATCAACCTCACAAAGAGAAAAAAAATATTTTGTATCAAATGATACCATGTCATTCATATTAAAACCCAATAAGTATGAGACATGTTAGCAAAAAATAACTGACATGTCTCACAATTATTAGATTTTAATATTGCTAACATGGTAACATTTGATACCAAATACCTTATCCACAAAGAGTGTGTTAAAAAATAAAAAATAAAAATTTAAAACAAACATTTTAAATTTGCTATTTTTAAAAACCCATATTTTCAAATAGCTAATCCAATCAAACTCTTTGTCAAAAACCCATTTTAATGAGAAAAATTTGAGTGCAAAGTTGCAGTGAGATGATGGCTCAAAAAATGGAACGCCTCAAGATCGTAAGCCCCGTTCTGTTAGTCCTACAAAGGACCAAGTGAATAACTGTGTATCATCGGCCAAGATTTGCTTCGGCTATGAGTCCTAGAGGACTCCACACTCGTCTCAGCCCCTCGCCACACGGGCGAAAGGACTCTTAAGCCGAAGCTATAACTCGTTTCCGAGCCTGCATCTCTGCAGCTGTGGCCCGGGGACTTTCCTGGGTGGGGACCTATATATCATAGGAGAACAACCCATTCACTTCGTCTCGTGGTGTAGATGGCTATTTAGTAGTTTGTCTCTATATAAATATAGTGTAAAGGGTTTATGTAGTCGATGTGGGAAAATAGAAAGTAATTAAGCTTTTGATATTAAAATTTAAAGTAGGTGAGTTTAGACCAATAGGGCCTCATATACGCAATAATTTCATTTGATCTAAGTATCCTACTAATTATTAATCAAATGCTACGAATTTGCTAGAGAGCAAAGTCGGATATATGGTGATGATACATGATTGATAAGGACTTAAGGAGTGATTTTTAGTTGATGTTCTATTTCGAAGGGCTGAGTCATAGTATGCTGTCGAACAAGTTGTTTTAATAATAAAGGGAAAAAAAGAAAAAGAAAAAAGAGAAGTGGTTATGATGCACAAAAATGCAATTTACACTGCTAACTTTATCCAAAAATGATTTTAATTCTTTAAGTTTGTAGAACTTAAATTGGTTATTTTAGTTGAGTAGCTATTCTAAACCAATCAAATCCGTCATTTTATTATGAATGGAGCACCCTTAGCGACAATAGATGAAAGACTGATTTTACTGGGTTAGCAAAGTTATTATACTAAAATGACCAACTTTAAACTTAAATGGCTAAAATGATTCTGAACAAAGTAAGTAGGTGTTAATTGCATTTTGCCTTATATAATGTAATTTTTCATCACTCAAATTCTCCTTTATTTGTTGATTACAAGACTTTGCATTATTAAAACATTGGAAATTGTTGTTGTAGGGCCCGAAGATTTGACAACCCTGGCCCACTCTATATCAGGCCCAAGGCCCATGTCAAGGACAATACAGAATCCGAGGATGAGTGAGGGAGGCCCAAATTGTCAAGGAGCATCACCGAGGACGGCCATGTCCTCGGCCGACCGATATTGAAGAAGGGAAGCTGTCATCCACACATTAAATATACGCAACCGACACTCTGGCCGCATTAATGGAGAATTTACCAGTGAACAGTGATGTCTTGGTTACTTCAATTAACAGAAAGTTTGGAAAAGCGATTGATGGGACAAGCCCTCAGACATAGGCTCAGATGATCAACAAGTGGAAGGCAGAGATTAGCTGAACAAGGCTATATAGTAGAATGAACCCCCAGAAGTAAAGGGGTTTAGGGGTTCGAGGTTTTCGGGGTGTTCAAGGACAACCCCTATATTCATTAGTAGTCAGGGAAGAGCTCCTCGGACTGGATCGAGGATGAATTTTCCCTTAGAACACTTAGCCAAATCTCACTTGATGATCCTGTAAACTCACATCGACCGTTGTATCTTTCACTAATATTTAGTCCTTCTATCCACTCTCTACAAATTTATTGTATAAGGTTACCTGGGCTTGGGTCCACTCATCCCCAGGAGGGAAGTGCCCGAACCAAGTTCCCACAATTGACGCCATCTGTGGGAAGGACTTAAGGATTAGCGAGTGCGATGGTTGGTAAGGAAGGATCAATAACAACACCTCTTCCAAGTTCACAAAAAAAAAAAAAAAAAAAAAAAAAAAAAAAAAAACAAACAAACAACGGCAGTGTACTCATTCAGAAGGCAATCATCACAAAGAAATGAAAAATGCAAGAAGTAAAAGAAACGAAATGTGGCTACTTCTTTATTAAGTAAAGAAAAGTTACATTATACAACAAATGCTTAGGCAGGCTTGTTCTAAAACTAACTACGAAGGTAAATGCTTAGGTAGGCTTGTGCTGAAACTAAAAAAAAAGGGAAAAAAGGGGCCTAGGCAGGCTTGTTTTAAAGCCAAGCCAAGCATGGAGGGAGAGGCGGAGACAAACCTATTTTAAGACCGTCCACAGCTCCCCAACCAGCATGGGTGGCACTTTGAAAAAGAAGGAAGAAAAAGCCGCGGCGCCTGACGGTCCCATCTCAAGGTTTCCCCTTGATTCTCTCCCAGTCCCACGACGACTGGGCGCCGGTGAATCACTACCAACTTGGAAGGCCGGTAGATCCGCACGCGGAGGAGAGACGTTATGTTCCTTTCGGATCTCCCTCCTAGCTGCAAGAAGAGTCCTCTCTCTGGTTAGGTTGAAAAGAAGGAGGGTCTTTGGCCTCTGCTTATTTCACCTCCATTGTGTTGTCCAGGATTGGGGTGGCATCCTCGGCTCCTGAAGGGGACTTGGCTTTCTTAACCTCGCCCTTTTCTAGGGCCACTCTATCTCCTCAAGCACAAGTCACTATTTTGGCAAGGCCCTTGAAAATGCCCAGAAAACGGAGAGCCTTGAACCCCTATTGAACCCAAGTGTTTATGAAATTTGAAGAAAAGATTACCCCAAAATGCCTTATATAGAAGGCAAGAGCTAGTGAAAACCAGCCCGCATAGAATCCTAAGGAAGAATTACTGGAGGTATTAACTCCGCCCAATTCCCAAAGAGCTTGCCAACCGCTGGATCCTCATAAATTCGCAAGGATATTAATGAGGATGCGCCTCGCGCACCAAAGCGTCAAGCGTGTTACTCGAATAACCCAAAAGACGCCTCGTAATTGGAAGTGGCGCCCCAGACGAAGGAGCCAGACCAAAGAAGGGTCCCCCCCTAGGCGAAGCAAGCTCAAGGCCGCTATCACTCTAAGGGCAAACTCCCCAACGCTGAGGATGATCTCCCTCACTCCAAGCAGTAAAGAAGAACTAAGTGTTAGACAGAACCAAGGTCTTGCATGGTCCTCGGACTCAAGCCTATAGGGAAACTAGCTACTTTAGAAGACAAGTGTTAGACAGAACCAAGGTCTTACATGGTCCTCGGACTCAAGCTTATAGGAAAACTAGCTACTTCAGAAGACAAGTATTAGACGGAACCAAGGTCTTGCATGGTCCTCAGACTCAAACCTATGGGGAAATTGGCTACTTTAGAAGACAAGTGTTAGACAGAACCAAGGCCTTACATGGTCGTCGGATTCAAGCGTATGGGGAAACTAACCACTTCAAGAATTAAGTACCAAACAGAACCAAGGCCTTGCATGGTCCTCGGACTCAAGCCTATGGAGAAACTATTCACTCACGAAAGACTAAGTGTTAGGCTGAGCCAAGGTCTTGCATGGTCCTCGGCGTCAAACCTGCGGGAAAACTAGTTGCTTCAAGGGAATCCAAGTACTAGACAGAACTAAGGTCTTGCATGGTCCACGGACTCAAACCTATGGGGAAACTAATCACGTCAGGAGGATCTAAGCACTAGATAGAACCAAGGTCTTATACTGTCCGCAAACCCAAACCTACGGCGAAACTGACCACTTTGGTTCTAACAATGAGCACTGCAGAGGATAGTGACATTTCCTACGATGGAATCTCAAGACCAAGCTCATGAGCATCACTTAAAGCATTGGTGTAGCCAACTGAAGCGCAATTAAAGTCAGGATTGTACAAGTAAAAAAAAATGATAATACAAACAGGACGAATAAGAGAAAATAAAATATGCACTTCACTGAATTTTTAAAGAGTTACACAAGGCAAAAGTGTCATTACAATGCTTAAAAAAAAAAACGAAATGAAGGCGCAATGAAGGATCATTCCTTCAGCTCCATCTCAATTCCCCCCTTAAAAGGCTGGGCAGAAGAGGTCTTAGGGTCCTTGCAGCCCTCGCTTGGGACTGCAGCCTAGGGAGGGTCAGCTGGAAGAGATATATCATCAACGTGAGGGGCTTAGACATTAGCTAAAGGGTCCGCAACTTCCCAGGGTGCATCTGCAGTGGGACCCTTGCTTGTCTCAACGGCCCTAAGAGGATCAGCTTCCTTGGTGGGCTCGTCCGAAGTGGTAGCAGCCGGGGCTTCTTCATCAGGAACAGTCTCAACTCCCTCGGGAGTCATCTCGGCCTCGGAACCGGGAAGAACAGCTTCACGAATGGCAAGAGGGTAGTACACACTCTCAACCTTCCATAGGTTAGATGAAGCCTCAACATTTGCTTGTTTCAAGGCTTCATTCCATACTTGGGAACAGTAAAGTTTGCATACCCTAAGCACTTGAGCTCTAAGGGCGGCTTTTGTCTCAGCTACCCCTGACTCGTAGGCCTCCTGCGCGGCCTTGCCTTTGGAAGCCTCAGCCTCGGCCCTGGCTAACTCAGCCTCTTCCTTGGCTTTCAAGGCCTCGTCCCTGGCAAATTCTGCAACGCCTTTAGCCCCCTCTGACTTGAGCACCCTCTTTTCCAGGGTCGCGATCTTCTCTTTGGCGACCCTCAGCTAATCCTCTGCCTTAAGCAGGCGCTCAGTTTGATCCAGGACTTGCTTTTGGGTGCTAGCAAGGCCTGATTCGGCGGTGTCTCCAGCCTTCTTCATTTCCTCCAATAGCTCCCTCGCCTTTGAAAGATCGGCCTTGGAGGTGTTGAGGGTCCGCACAGCGTCTAACAACCTGTTATGCTCCAAGCCCGCAGCCTTACTTTGGCTACTGGCTATATCCTCTAACCTAAAGGTAACTTGGATAGCCTGCCAATTAAAACCAATGCACAACAAATAAGGAGCCAAGAAACAGGAAGTCAAGAGAATCACAAGTGATCAGGAAACTTACCATGCCCAAATATTATTTGAGGCCGAGGAAGACCTCCTTACTCCTCAGAGCCTCCAGTTGGGCCATGTCCCTAGGGAGTAGTAGGGACCTCCCCAATGCGTCAGCCATGTGCGTACCCTCGCCCCCTCGAGGGTCCCTAAGGGAGGTATCATCCGTCAAGGGCTTCCCATGGAGCATGGGGGTAGGGAGCCAAGCCTGGGCTCCGGGTTGGATGGTGGCCTGTTTTTCCTGACCTCGGCGCCCTACCCTCAGCTATTTCGATGGCTGCCGAGTGTCGCCATCGCCTTAGGAAGGATCAGACTCTTCGCCCCCCTAGGCCTTTTCCCTTTGTCTTTCTTCTGCAGAGGACTGGTGGGCTTGGACCCAGATGGCAAACTCTGTTGAGGTGGGGAAGGAGGAAGCTTGGGGGGAGACTTTCTCGGCGCATCCTTCCCCGACTGCCCCTCAATCAGGGCCAGCAAGCTTGTCTAAGGTCGCCTCTTGAAACTCATCTTCGACCAAGGAGAGGCTTCTTTGGATAAAAAGTCCGCTTCAGCTAAGCTAGGGTCACCCAAATTGCTAGAAGGGTCCTCGGGCGAATGGAATTAGTCGAACACGTCAAACTCGTCCTCTGACAGACCTGAGTCAGCAACTTCCTCTTTTCCTGGCTCTCCCCTTTCAGTCTCTGCAACTTGAGGTGATGAAGAGGTACCTGCCAACGGTACGCTCTCAGGAATTGGAGATCCTTCGGGGATCAAAAATCCATGCTCGACTACGGTGATGTTATGCAGCCAAGGATCTTTAGCTCAGATCACGTGCTTTAAAGCCGAGAACGATTTTTGAATCGGATCATATCCTAGGATCTCATGAGCGGCTCTAACTTGGTTGTCGGCTTTATTCACAAAAATCTCCAACCTCAGTACGGTCTGCAAATCGTCCTTGTTAACCAAGCTGAAGTGACGCTCAAAAGCGCGCGAATCTGCATAAAAGAAAACAAGTTCCTGTAAAAAACCAAGCAAAGCAGGGCGCGAAAGCACAAGAAATTAGACCCTCTCCTAGTCTGATTGCCCCACCTGGTGTACCCTCCACTGTTGGACAATGAAGGCCATCGTGCCACTTTCCGGACACAATGAGGAAGTTTTTGTTCAAACCCTTGCTGGACTCAGAGAGGCACTAGATGAACCGGACCTTATCGTCTCTCGTCTTCATGTAATAAGACTTCCCCTTCAGGCACTGGAGGTTGTAGCACCAGTTTACATCATGGTGGGTTAATCCCAGCCCCATCTTCTCGTTTAGGGTATCCACACAACCTAAGATCCTAAACACATTGATGGCACACTGGGTGGGAGATAAGCCAAAGTGCCTAAGATAATCTCTCATCACTGGTCTCATGGGGATCCTCATACCATCATCCAGAAAGGCGATTATAGGAATCGCCACTTCACTCTCTTTTCTCCTAATGCTGTACTCCCTTTCTCCACAGTACCTCAAACCCACTATATTGGGAATTTTATAGTCAGCAACGAATTTTTCCATTGCCTCCTCAAACTCAACTAACTTCTTAAACCTACCAATCCTAAAGAACTAACGAGGGGCTCAGGGAAAGCGAAGGAGAGAGAAAGAGGAATAAGAGGACAAGGAACTCAGGTGGAAAAGTATGAACCAAAAGGAGAAGAGAACTTACAAAAATGAGGAAAGACTCCTCAGACAGGCCTTTTGTGTTGAAAGAAGGCGTAAGGTCGATTGGAGATTTGATTAAGTTCGGCGTATGTGCGCAAGAGCTCTTGAATGCAAAAGTGAAGGGGCAAATCAGTTCGATTGGGTATTTATACCCCAAATTAAAAGTAACCGCACGAGTTTTCCCGCCCATTAAGTCAGAAGTATCCCTACCGTCTATTCATTATCACACTGTTGAACGTGGAGGACACAGAGCTGCCAAAATTTAATGAAGGAGCGCTCCAAGTACCAAAACGCCAGGAACGTCCCCTTAGCAGTTGGAAGGATTTTGGCTCTGACAGGAAGACAAGATTCGTTAGGCCAGGGCAAGGACCTGAGGACATCAAAATCCTCCTCCCCGCCCAAGGAGCCGGGCAGTAGAATTTTGAGGAGCTATTGTGGGGCCCGAAGATTTGGCAACCCTGACCCACTTCATATTTGGCCCAAGGCCCATACCGAGGACAATACAGAATCCGAGGATGAGTGGGGGAGGCCCAAATTGTCAAGGAGTATCACCGAGGATGACCATGTCCTCGGCCGGCCGATATTGAAGAAGGGAAGCTGTCATCCACACATTAAATGTACGTAACCGACACTCTGGCCGCATTAATGGAGAATTGACCAGTGAATAGTGATGCCTTGATTACTTCAACTAATAGAAAGTCTGGAAAAGCGGCTGATGGGACAAACCCTCAGACACAGGCTCAGATGATCAACAAGTGGAAGGCAGAGATAAGCTGAACATGGCTATATAATAGAATGAACTCCCAAAAGTAAAGGGGTTCAGGGTTTTCAGGGTGTTCAAGGACAACCCCTATATTCATTAGTAGTCAGGGAAGAGCTCCTCAGATTGGGCCGAGGACGAATTTTCTTTTAGAACACTTAGCCAAATCTCACTTGATGATCCTGTAAACCCACATCGATCGTTGTATCTTTCACTAATGCCTAGTCTTTCTATCTACTCTCTACAAATTTATTGTATAGAGTTACTTGGGCTTGGGTCCACTCATCCCTAGGAGGAAAGTGCCCGAACCAGGTCCCCACAATTGTGTTATTAAAAATTTATTTGGGCAAGTTTATTGCTTTCTATACTTGATTTTTAAAATGTATTTAGAATAGGACTACATGCCTATAAAATTAAGTATTAATTTTATAAAATGAAGTTTGGGAACCTATTACCTAGTTATCCACAATTTTTTTTTCCTTTTAAGAATTCATAATTAAATACAATTACAGTGTGTGTTTGGGTACAATTTATAAGCTATTTTCTTTCTTTTTAGCTTTTATTTAAAACTTTTAAAACCTCTTTTTTTTTTCTTACTTTTTCTCAATTTTTTAGTCTACAAATATATTTAAGCACACTCAATAGCAGAGTCACGTTGAGACTAGGGGAGGGCTTGCCCCCCCCCCCCCCCCCCCCCCCAAATTTTTTAACATTTCATTTACTACCTTAAAAAATTGAAAAATTATATATAAGTTGTTTGTAAATTAACTTGTTTGTCCCCCCAAAATTTGAGAAAAAAAAATTATGGGTTCAGTACCCAGTTAAAATTCATTTCTCTCTCACATATCTTAAGATTCATTAAGAAAAATCCAAAAAAAGATTTTAAACAAATCCAATCCATTCCTTGGCCCATTAGCTCCTCCAAAAACCAAAAATAAAAATCTTTTTTTTTTTTGGTTAAATAAAAATCTTTGACATGTATAGGTTATTACTTAAAATAAATATGAATAAAATAATAGTTTTCTTTGGTTCTTGTAGTCTGTTACGCTCCAGCCTCTGTTCAAGTGAATCAATGACCAGCGACTTTCAGATTAGTGACTAGTAGACCAATGGTAATGTGGTGTATTTCTATTTCTTTGTATTCAATTTTATCTTTTGTCGAGATATCTATTTGTTTGAATGAAAAAGATTAAAAAGTATCTCTCTTTTAATATAAAAAAAAGTGTTTATTTAGCTTGTAAATAACGCCACATTGTAACAGTTTAGTGGCTTATTGCTGGCACCTTTTTCTACTATTTTTATATTATATTTTATTTTTACTTTTCAACAAAGGTTACTAACTTATCTATTTGCTTATTTTACCATAATTAGTGTAATTGCTATTTGTTATACATTTGTTTATATATTTGTGTTTGATCCTCTAAAAATAATATTTTTTGTAGAATGTGTATTTAAAGACTACTGAAACATTAATATAAAAACAAATTTACATAGGTTGTCTCTTTTATTTTTTGAGCATAAATAATATTTTACATTTTTTAAGTGAAAAATGTGACTATATAATTAGTATTTAAAATTTAATATTCAGGTTTTAATATATATGTGTGTACATGTAAGGACTCAAAAAGAAAGCTTAAGCCCACTTAGAATAGTGATACCTAGTTCTTCAAACCAAACACAAACAATGAATTTTTAAAAGAGTGGGCTTCTAAGTCAGGTGCAATGTTGAAATAATCACAAGTCTAAGACTAATGGATCCAAAATGACAAATAGGAATAGATTATAGAACAACAATTAAGTGTAAACTCTTCCTCAAGTAGGTTCGAGGATGGATCTCCTATTGATAAGTAAAATTGATGTCTCTTTAGAAGGTAATTGTCTAGTCTCACACTTGTTTCTTTTTTCTTGGAAAATGCCTATCCCTTCTTTCTGGAGGGTTCCTTTCCTTATATAGCCCTTTCCCTTACATCTCAATCCCTCCATCTATACGTTTTAGGGGGACTCTTGGGATGCTTGCTCCATCAGGACCCTTCTGAAGGTGGTAGAATGAGCTATGAATTGTGAAGTCACTATTCAAGGGTCATTTATTCATTAATGCAGCTAGTTCAATTGGTGTAGAGCATTGAATGCGGAGATGGGAGGTGTTTTCTTCAGGAAACTTCCTTCTTCCACCTTTGCATGTCTTGTACCCTTCCTTTACCATCTACTCCCTTATCTTTGGGTTTTTTAGGGGTTCTGGTTGCCATTTGGCCCTTTAATTCTCCCCAGGTGGGCGTAGTCCTTGGAGTCTGTCTGCCTTTATTTGCTTAGGTTGGCAAATTTATCCTTGGATTGGGTTCCTTGGTCCTTGGTATATATATATATATATATATATATAGAGAGAGAGAGAGAGAGAGAGAGAGAGAGAGAGAGAGAGAGAGAGAGAGAGAGAGAGAGAGAGAGATAATTTAATGAGAAACCAATCTACAATTGATAAATATTTTAAGAAAAAAAATGTTTAGGATTTGGAGAATACTACACAATTCTCTATTTAGAATAAGAATACTAAGAACCCATTTACTAGCTCAAAGATATGAATTTAAGGAATATTGCTTTCTTTGAATGTGATATTAGAATGAGTTTTTGAGTGATTGTTTAATGGTATATACAAAAATAAAATAAATAAAGATTAAAAAATTAGTTTAGGATCAATCATAAATAGTTTTAGTAGCATGAACGATCCTATGACACAACCTCAGTGATTTAAAGTTGTTGATGGCCATTTTGGAAGCCAAAAAGAAAAAGGGAGCCTAGCAACATAGGCCGAAAAGAAGTTGGCAAATAGATAGAAAAAAAGAACCATTAAGCCCAACCGGCAGGAATAATGGATCACAGGTCTATAAAATAAACAAATGGGTCTTGAGGAAGCAAATGGGCTCAAAGGAGTCCGGAAAGGGAGAAATAGCAAATAGCAAACTCATGGGCAGTGTATGATGTAGAAAAGTGAGAATGGACCGCGGCAGGCCTAAAGTAATGCAATCAAAGAGAGTAAGGGATTGATGGCAGGCCCACGAACCCCAAGGATGAGTATAAGGTAATTGGGCCGGGGAAGCCCAATGAAATTAGTAAAAGCTCATGGGAACATAAAGTTAGGAAAAGGGCCGAGGAAGCCCAAGAAAAGCGAATGGGCCAAGGATGCCCAAGAGAAAACAAAAGGGACACAGGAGCCCATAAGTAAGAAAACTCATGGCCATGTTAAGCCACTGGGGAAAGAATAAACGGCAGGCCTGAAAAAGCCCAGTAGGATTGAGTCATTACAGCAGGAATAATAGAGTGATATGGCAGGACATGATGGCAATCAAGGAATAGGTTGAAAGAAATACAAAGTCCAGTATCAAATAAAGCCTAGCCCCTAAGGGGAGCAGGAAATCGTAAAATAACCCACATAAAAGGTAAAAAAAAGGGCGACAGACTGTGCAGACAAGCCTCCAGACTAACGAACGCATGAGCAGCAGGTAGATTTTGGACACACGTGAAAGGGAGGCACGTGCAAGGCTCAAGCACCACCAGCTTGTACCCAACTAACATGGGACATGGTAGGATCATAGGTCAGAGGTAAGAGGGTATGGTTTGGCGGTGGGGAGAGAGGAAAAACCTATTTTGTGATTCTTGCTCAGGCTCTTTTGGGGGGTACGTCCTACTGGGATGACATATCACCCAAAAGAAGTAAAACTTAGTTGGAACCACTAGGTGCATGCCATGAAGGATAGAGAGAGAGCACCCACACCGTGGTAGGAAAGGGTACCACGACAGACTAATAAATAAAACAGCTTTCCTTTGTCTAGAAATGGGGAATGGTACACAGACGGATCAGTGGTGGTCGGCAAGTATACCCAGACCAGACAAAGGTGGTTAAGAGCTAAAACAGTAAAATCTAGTCACGGCAGGCGCTATATAAGGAGACCTTTGCCGTGCCCAGAAAGAGGGGAGGAGAGGAAGAATCATCTGGGAGGAATCTCAAAAAAATAGAAAAACAAGTGTAAAAGGAAAGAAAGAAAAGATAAGCGGAAAAACTAAAAACAAAGAAAGAAGAAAGGAAAACACAGAGAGTTAAATCGGCAGGCATGCACCAGTAGGTTGATTTTCCTCTCTCCCTCTCAAAATCCTGCTCTCTTTGCCGAAAGCACGAAAAAGGGGTTTTCCCCCAGGCACCAACCATTAAGATCCGCTTCCCTCAAAGTAATTAACTTCCACGACAGGATTCTCCTTGGAAGGTTAATTGCGTTGAGAAGAAGCGTTTTTCCCTCTCTGGTCTTGGTCCTGTGAACTGGATTTGCTTTGATTTCATTCTTCTCTTGATTAACCCATGTGCTGACTATTTATTACTGTCTTTATTAAAAATAGTTATCATTATTGTGATTGTCTCTTTTAAATTAAGGATTAATTGTTTCCTTGAGTTGAGAGGTCGAAGTATTCTTTTTTGTTTTATTATCATGTCTGCCTGCCATAACTCATCTACAATAGCTCTGCCTGCCGTGAGTATGTTCCTGGCAGACAATGCATAATTTACATACAAGCTGGACCAAATTAAGTTGCAGTTGGACTGGTCTCAATTCCCTTACTCAGAACATTTGGGCCCAGTACCGCAGAAAGTAGCCCAACTCAATATAACAAAAAGGCCCCCTACAAAAGTTAACTAATATACTTTTTTTTTTTTTTTTCCTTTTTACTCAAGAATATGGTTATATTTAACTTGGCCCTCTAGGAAAAATTTTTGGCTCTGCCACTGAGCATACTTATAGTAAAAAAATTTCAGCAAAAAGCTAAATAAATTGTTTTCAAACAAATACTAAACACGATTATTTTTAGTTAATGTTTTAGCATATTAGCAAACACAATTTTATTTAGGGGAAATTGCAATTTACTCACCTGTAGTGTGACCCATTTTAACAATACCCACCTGTGGTTTGAATTTTGTCACTTAATCCACCTAAAGTGGCCTCCGTTAGACCCCCGTTACCCACCTCTGCTTTTTCCTTTAGAAAATCCCCTTTACTATATAAGCCAAAATTAAAACCCAATTAGAACCCTAAAAAAAAAAAAGGAATGAGCTTTCTCCCTCTCTCTACCTTAGAACCCTTAAAAATCCCTAAACCCATAATCCCTTTCTCTCTTCACTTAGATTGCCAAAGTGAAATCTGAACACTTGTAAGCAAAGAGGTGTATTGAAGCTTGGGTTTTCCTCTCTTATAAATTTTCTCACCAACCAAACAAGAGTAAATCCCTAATTTTATCAACCTATATTCACCACGCCAAAAAAAAAACAAAATGATTGTCGGCAAAGAGAGAATTGCAAGCAAGCAAGGCTCAAGTCTTGGTGTCAAAGCATGCAAATATCAGGGCCATGGAGCAAAGGTGCTTGATACTTGACCAAAAGATCGCGTCTCAGAATTTCAAGATATCAGCCCTTAAGTCCCAAATTAAAGGCCTTGGTGAACTGCTTCATCTCGCAGCTCAGTGCCTGCTTCGTCTCCGGCAGAGGTGAACTCTCCACCATCTCCTCCTCCAGCTTCTTCTAAGGCTCTGGTGAGTCCTCTATCTTCAATTAGTACACCTGCTGAAGCTCCTAGACCGGCTCAGAGTGGCGCCGTTTTGGATAGAGTTAGGTTCGCTGTTGGATCTGCTAGATCTGGCTTCGTTGCCGTTTTGGATCTGGGTTCACTGCTGGATATGCTAGATCTAGGTTCTATGTTTTTTTGGGTTTAGGTGTTTCATTGTATTTATTCAGTATTCATTCATTCACAGCATGTGATGTTTGTAGGGGCCTTTTTGTTGTGCATTGGGCTGGGCTGCCTCTCGCGGTAGTAGGCCCGAGTATTCTGAGTAAGGGAGTTGAGACCGGTCCAACTGCAACTCAATTTAGTCCGGCTTGTGCGCAAACGTTGAGTCCAAGTCCAAGAGAAGACACAGCAAAGTGGGCTTATCCTCTGTTTTTGCCGTAGAAGACTTTTCTCCAATTTCTGCCGTTGCTAGTTTCTGCTGCAGGATTGATGTTTCTGCCGCAGAAGGAACTTTTCTCCAGTTTCTGCCACAGGTCCGACTTTTCTGCCGCAGAAGGAACTATTCTCCAATTTCTACCACAGGTCTAACTTTTCTGCTGTGCAGCAAGACTTTCTACCGTGCAGTAAAACCGTCTGCCATGCAATAAAACTTTCTGCTATGCAGAGGATGAAGAATAGGCTTGAAAAATTTGGCATTCCGCAGCTTCTGCACTTCCGCACATATTTGTCTTTCTAGCTCCAAAGTGAACTTTCGTTTAGCTTGACGAACTGGCCGATAACCTGGCTTGATAGCTAAATTATGGGTCACAAGTTGTGGAGTGGAGATAAACCAGGCATCTCTTAATAGGTCCATGCCAAGACATCTCTAAACTCTACGAGCAATGCAACTATCACACAAAAAAAACACCTTCCTTTGGGCAAGGTCAGAAACCTAAAGAGAGTCAGAGACTCTGGAAGGGACGGCTGCGTATTTCTTTTGTGTTGCGCTCCTGGGAAAGCGATAAGAAGCCTGAAAGCGATTCTGACACAAGATACGATGACAGGAAGGGAGTTCGATCAGAAATAGACAGAAAAAAGGCTGCTAGGCTCCTTTCTTTCTCATAGGAGGGGTTCGCATCCAACCCTTATCGATACCCCTCGCTAGGACATTTAAGTGAGTCGGGTTTCTTTCCGGTTTCGAAATGAGGCGGTGTTACCAATGACTCGATATCCCGCTGCTACCGAGTGAAGCTGCTTGCTGTGTAATAAAGCTTTCTGCTGTGCAGTAAAGCTTTCTGCCGTAAAGCCTTCTGCTGTGTAATAAAGCTGTCTGCTATGCTTTAAGTCTGTCTGCGGTGCTTTAAGTCTGTCTGCGGTGCTTTAAAGCCTTCTGCAATGTGAATGACCACTCTTTGCTTTTACTGCAGAAAAAAACTTTTCTACTTCCTGTACATGAACAAATCTAAAACCCAAAGAAAATACCCATCAAACAAGTGTTAGTTTAAATGGGTTAGCATATTCTCAAATATATACACATATTCATAAATAAAGATATATGTATATGTATACTTATAACAGGATAATGATTAGCTTATGTCAACAATAAAATACGTAATAACAAATAAAGAGGAAAGCTTCGGCAGGAAATGTTTAGCTGGTAAAATAGTTAACACGGTAAACATAATAAAAAAGGTACTACAGCAGAATAACAAGTACAGCAAGTAAAGGCACCGCAGCAGGACAACTGATGCGGCAAACTTGATAAAAAAACATGTTACAGCAGGATGATTAAATACAGCAGATATAAGTTATAATGAGATAAATCAAATATATATTTATAATCAAAATCAATTATTAAATCTTCCCATAGGATAAGTAAACCAAAAAGGAAACCCAAACTCCAACTTGAACAACCTTTTCATAGGCTCCCGCCGTAAAAGTTGTGCATTTTGGAGAATAGGCCTAGATGGCTACTAGCTATTAATTTTGGAGACTTCAAAGAGTGAGTTTGCTAAGAGGGAGGGAAAAGATGGACTATTGATGCATGCCCCTATTCCTGCCGTATTTTCTCTCTTCGTTTTACCACTTTCTTTCTTCCTCTGTTTTTCATTCTTTCCCCTGTTTTTTCCTCTTCCTCTGTCATCCTCTGCTGTCCCGCTTTTTTTGTACCATGGTTACCTCCCTTTTATAGTGAGCTAATTCAATGGGATTTCTCCCTTTTACCCCTAGGGTTTCACCAACTGTTTTTGGTTTGTTGTGGGCATCCTTTCAAGATTACCCATCCACCCATTGGTTGCCCCTGTCATTGCTCAGAATAGGTCAGCTGCACCATTACTTATTCCACGACAAAATTCCATTTTGTTTGTTCTTATTGTATACCTCTACCTCTCTACCTAACTCTATGGCATGCATCAATGGTCCCAACCATCTATTACTTCTTTTGGATAAGATACCATCCCAGCAAGGTATATATCCCAAAAGAAGTTATGGCAGGAAACCAAATATAGACCTCATTTTCCCTCCACCACCAAACCACGCCCTCTGAATCTCTTTGACCGTGGGCCCACCTCCCTTGTATTGGCTGGGTACAGGTTGGTGGTGCCCTGGCCCTTCTGTGCTTGCTCCACTGTCTTTTGTTTTTGTCTCCCACGCCATTCCTGCCGTAACAGATTAGTTCTGTTTTGTCTGCTGCGTGTTTTTGTCTTATTTCTTCATGTGTTTCCTGCTGCATTTGTCGTTTCCTTTAGTTTGACTCTCTCTTCACGCAATTCCTGCTGCTAACACTTCCTGTCGTTCCTTGTTTCTTTTCATCATGCTTCATCATATCAGTTTTCATGCCTATTTTCTTATACAAAAGGATTTGGGCCTTTGTGGGCCAAATAATGTTGACTGGATTAAAAGGGCATTGGGCCCAATTTATTTTCATCTGCCAAAGCCATCCTGCCAGAGAACTGTATTCTGCGGCAGATCTGTATTCTGCTGAAGAACTGTATTTTACGGCAGATCTATATTCTGCGGCAGACTTGTATTTTGCAACAGATTTGTATTTTGCAGCAGATGGCTTTCACTTGCACTTCTTTCTTTGCTCTTCGGTCTTCTTGGTGGGTCTTTGGGCCTTGCTTCTTATTAGCCTTTCTTCCTTATGGGCCTTTGGGTACAGATTTGCAAAAATGAGCATCAACAATGTTTTATCATGGTATTAAACCCAAAAAATTTGAACCTAGCTTTTTGAACATATTGCTGGGTTTTTTTTTTTTTTTTTTTTTTACTTGCAAATCTGGGTTTTTTTTTTTTTTTTAGAGAACCCATAAAAAGAAAGAGGGTTAGAGTTTTATTTTGTGATTGTTCTATGAAGAATCAAGTAGTTAATTTGAATAGATTGCTGGTTTTTTTTTTTTTTTTTTTTTTTGCAGATTTTTTTTTACTTGCAAATCTGGGTTTTTTTTAGTGAACCCAGAAAAAGAAAGAGGGTTAGAGTTTTATTTTGTGATTGTTCTATGAAGAATCAAGTAGTCAATTTAAACAGATTGCTGGGTTTTTTTTTTTTTACTTGCAAATTTTGGTTTTTTTTAGAGAACCCAACAAAAGAAAGAGGGTTAGTATTTTATTTTGTAATTGTTTTATGAAGAATTAAGTAGTCAATTTGAATAGATTGCTAGGTTTTTTTTTTTTTTTTTGGTAGATTTTTTTTTTTTTTACTTGCAAATCTGGGTTTTTTTTAGAGAACCCAGCAAAAGAAAGAGGGTTAGAGTTTTATTTTGTGATTGTTCTATGAAGGATTAAGTAGTCAATTTTTGGATTTAACAGTGGAAGGCTAGCGAATCTGTGGGTGTATGTTTACATGGATTTGTGGCTTTGTTTGTGACTGTAGTCTGTAGGTGTATTGATTTTCTTTTAAGTTTTATGTAAAGAAGAAGGAGGAGAGAAAAGAGGAGAGAGACATAAAATATAATGAAAAAGACACATTTACCCCTATTTTTAAAGGGTGAAATGGTAGAGGTGGGTTAAGTGACAAAATTCAAACCACGGATGAATATTGTTAAAACGGGCCAAACCACAAATGAGTAAAGTGTAATTTCCCCTTTTATTTATTTATAAGAATGCGTTATGTCAAAATAAATACCGAATTTTACTTTTCTTTACAAATATTGCCACATATGTCTAACACCAAAACAAAACAAAAAAAAATCCCATTATTCCCAAAACATAATCTCAAAAAGGACAATGACATCAACGATGATATTTTCAACGGAGGTATTAAGGTTAAATCCTCTCTTTTTAGCGGTTAGATCCGCTTTAAGTGTATAAAAAAACCCCAAAAATAGAGAAAAATAAAAAAGGAAAAGAAATAGAAAGAGAGAAAGCCCAAGCCCAAAATCCATACTTTCTGAAACCAGTTTGAGCCCGAGGTTTCTCTAGGAAACTAGAACACAGGTTAGAGACACGACCACCGTATCACTCAAGAAAACCCGTATTTTACCTTCTTCAAAGTTATCTGCTTGTTTGTTCCTCACGTCCAAAACCACATATATATACTCTTCTCGAACATTCTCACCCTTCATTGTCTTTATTTGATCTAAAATCACTCTCTCTCGAATCACTCAAATCTTTCATTTTCTCTCTTCGATCTCTGTAAGTCAGTCTATGTCACACATGCCCACCAAACCAGTCTCCTTTTTTCTTATCAAGTTTTGATTTTTATGATCTGTGTTTTTTTTGAAGGCAGTAATGGCTACCAAGAGGAGTGTGAGTTCTTTGAAACAGGCAGATTTGAAGGGTAAGAGGGTGTTTGTGAGGGTTGATCTCAACGTGCCTTTGGATGACAACTTTAACATCACTGATGACACTAGAATCCGCGCTGCTGTGCCCACCATCAAGTACTTGCAAAGCCATGGTGCCAAAGTCATCCTCTCCACTCACCTTGTATGACATGCTTCACTTGTCTTCACTCGCTTACCATCTGGGTTTCTCTCTATTTTTCGATTTTATTTTTTATTTTGGTGATATGAATTCTGGGTTTGTATTAGTTTTTTAAGTTTCATGTGGGATTTGTGGTTTTTGGACTTCTCATTAGTGTAACATATTCAAAAAAGGATTTCTTTTGAACTTTTCATTGTTTTAGTACAGTAATCTTTATGTTGTTGTTTTTTGTGATGTTCCATCCAGATCTATATGGGATTGGATTTGATGATGGTTCATATTGACTTTTCTGTTTAATCTGTATTGATTGATCTGGAAATTTTTTTTTCGAAAGAGAAGGAACTCCTTATATCAATCATTTTGTTTTGGAAAGTTTTCATGGGTTTATGTTTTATTGTTCATTTTCTATTCAATAGCGTCCTGCAAATCAGGTTTTACATGTTTTGGAATCTTTAGATCAATCATATTTCATGGGTTTATGAATTTTTATTGTTCATTTTCTATTCACATGTGTAGCACCGGTATATCAGGTTTTATGTTATTTGGTTTCTATTTTGTGTTAAAGCTATTTATGCTAGCCCATCGTTTTTAGATCTGAGAACTGTAGCTATTGATTTATATGTTAGATTGTTTCTAACAATTGAGTTTGACTAGTGTTGAGGAATAGATATTTGGACCTTGAAGCTTTTATTGTTGATGATTGTTATAGTTGTTGTATGGTACTTTTTTTTTTTTTTTTGATAAAGGATGTTATTTGCACGGTTTTTATGTTCGGCCTGGTGCTGTTTATGGTTATATTATTCACCTGGAGAAACTGTATTAATAATCCATTGCTATAAGTGATTGTTTTGCTGATCTCTTTTTATATAGTTCTCCATCTTCGTGCTATAACCACCCGTTCTCCTGTGTTTGTGTTTTTAAAGATGGGAAATTTGTATCTTTTAGTTTATAACTACCAAGCAATGTCGAATGAATGTCCTTGGGTTTTGGTTTGAAATTGAGATGGGAAATATTGTGGGATTATGAAAGAGGATTAGAATAATCTTTGCAACTGGTAACTCATGAAATTGTTTGGACTTGGATTGCGGTTTTCAGGGACGCCCAAAGGGTGTTACACCTAAATACAGTTTGAAGCCTATTGTTCCAAGGCTGTCTGAACTTCTTGGAGTTGAGGTTTGTTACTCAACCTAAAATCTAAATGCTAATACTTTTGTAGAGAGATATTGTTTAAGGCTTCCTTTGCTTATTGTTTCTTTTTTTTTTTTTTTTTGCCCCTTCATATTATTAGGTTAAGATGGCAAATGACTGCATTGGTGAGGAAGTTGAGAAGTTGGTGGCTGAAATTCCAGAGGGAGGTGTTTTGCTTCTTGAGAATGTGAGATTCCATAAGGAGGAAGAGAAGAACGACCCTGAATTCTCAAAGAAGCTAGCCTCTCTTGCAGAACTCTACGTGAATGATGCATTTGGAACTGCTCACAGGGCCCATGCTTCCACAGAGGGAGTGGCTAAGTTCTTGAAACCAGCCGTCGCTGGATTCCTCATGCAGAAGGTATGTTGGTCATAACTACTTAGCTGAAACTTGAGTTTATCCATATGCATTCCTTGAATTACGTGTTCTCAGTTTGATAATTAGTTGACTATGAGCTTGGCTTGACCTGACTTTGACTGTTGAAATAACTCATGTCTAAGTATGAGCCTGCCTAATTTGAACTAAGCTTCCCCAACTTAGCTGATCTTTTGATCTGTTTCCTTAAAATGCACAAGTTTTTAGATAGTCATTACTCAAACTAGCTTGTTCCATTGCTAATTGGATTATGTGTAGCCACTGATGAGTAGAAGAAAATTCTTTTATGTGAATTGTATTTGTATTGATTGATTGATTGAATGTTTATTTTATACAATTTCTTGTTGCATTGTTGATTTGCATGCATGTATTTTTTGTGGTTTCAGGAACTTGACTATCTTGTCGGAGCTGTATCTAATCCCAAGAAGCCATTCGCTGCTATTGTTGGCGGTTCAAAGGTGTCCAGCAAGATTGGAGTGATAGAATCCTTGTTGGGAAAGGTTAACCTTCTTTTGCTGGGTGGAGGGATGATCTTTACCTTCTACAAGGCTCAAGGGTATTCAGTTGGCTCCTCCCTTGTGGAGGAAGACAAGCTTGATCTTGCAACAACACTAATTGAGAAGGCCAAGGCAAAAGGGGTGTCTCTACTGCTTCCAACTGATGTTGTTATTGCTGACAAATTTGCTGCTGATGCTAATAGCAAGGTTTGTTACATAGCTCCGTTTAACATTTGATTCAGTTGCAATGTGGAGTGAAGCTAGAGAAACTTGATGTAGACTCCAATATGTGTGTTTCTCTGTGTGTGTATATATATATATATGGATGGGTGAAACTCTCTTTTTGTTCATGAAGGTGTGTTCAGGGGGATAAAGTATACTGGGCAAGACTGACTTATAACTATAGCGAGTCTAAAGAATTCTCATGAGAGATCCTAAAGTTTTAAGTTATGTATTTGCAGGTTGTTCCAGCATCTGCTATCCCTGATGGTTGGATGGGATTGGACATTGGACCTGATTCTATCAAGACATTCAGCGAAGCTCTGGATACCACCCAAACTGTCATCTGGAATGGACCTATGGGCGTGTTTGAGTTCGAAAAATTCGCAGCAGGAACAGAGGTATAAATAGCAGTACATTTGTTTTGAGGTTTTAACCATATCACAATATCATGCATTAGTTCAATTACGTTTTTAGAAGTTCGCCAATCAAAGAACTCAGTCAACTAAATTTTGCTATTAATTTGGATGGCCATGATCATCGGTGGCCCAAAATTTGCGGTACATTGACTGTGGTCATCAATCTTTTGAACCTTTTTTCATCAAATTAACTGTTGTAAGGAGTTGTTTCAATTATCTTATTCAAAGCAAGCCACATGATCTTTCCTTGTGATGAAGTTCTTAGGTCACTCAAAATTTTAGAAGCCTTGAAATTAACATGCTTTTCATTTGGCTGCTTCAAAGTTTTTATGATAAAAAAAAAAATGTTTTGTTCAAAGGTGTTGCTAATTACCAAATAATCTCTTATTGGTTTGCTTTCAAAACAATAGTGCCTCTACAGGACCTAGGTAGAAATTGTTGGAGTTAGTTGATCACTTCGAATATGGAATGTGGGAATGCTCGCCAGATCAAACCTGAAGATAGATTTCATGCTTTTGGGCTTCAGAACTGAGGACTATCTGTTTTCTTTTTGCAGGCAATTGCAAAGAAACTGGCAGAGCTAAGCGCCAAGGGGGTGACAACGATCATTGGAGGAGGTGACTCTGTTGCAGCTGTTGAGAAGGCTGGTCTAGCTGACAAGATGAGCCATATCTCAACTGGAGGTGGTGCCAGCTTAGAGCTTCTTGAGGGGAAACCACTCCCTGGTGTCCTTGCTCTTGACGATGCCTGAGCTAAGTTGTGCTCATTTTTCTTGTATTTTTACTTATGTTATATGGTTGTCTATCCAACCAGAGTGAATTAAGTAAAAATAGATCTCATTTTGTAGAGGCTATAGGCTAGATTGAAATAAGCGGCATCTTATTGGCGTTGTTACTGATGCACTGGTTTGGATTGAACCCTTTTTGGAACAATGTTAATGATGAGTGCATGGGTTTTTTCCCCCCCTTAATCAGTTATATCCTATTGGTTTTAGTGATCATGTTTTTAAGCATAATTTTTTTTTACCTCTAATAATATAATCTGTGGTTAGCAAATATCAATTTTGAGTAGAGAAGTGGGAATGTTTCCTTTATTAGAACATTTAACTGAGATGATATATAGTTGCTTGAATAGCTATCACTTATTCCAATGTCAATTTGTAATTCAAGAAGTGGGAATGGTTCCATTATTGACATTAGAATAGGTAGGCTATTCAAATGCACATAATTTTAGTTGCCTGCATTACATTAGTAGAGATGGACACTGACACAAAATATGAGTTGGAGGCTCCAAAAAAATAAATGGTCATTGGTGTGAAAATTTAATAGGTATTTCTGGAGTACAGCTAATTTGGTACTTAATGCCCCCTGAAATCTTCATCCTCCACCCAAAGTGATAGAATATTCAGGGTATACAAAGCTTCTTGATGGTATTTTACAGGCACAGTGAACAATTAAAGAGGTTGGACCTAAGATTTATGCTTTTAAAATTGAGAGATGTGTAAGATCTAAATACAAAGCCATTTGAGTTCCTAAAGGTCAACTAGATGTGTGTATACAAGCTTCAAATAGTATCTCAACGTCCTAGTGAACAAAGGTTATAGATGCAATGGAAGCTCTGATAACAGCTAAGCTACTGCTGCTAGTTTGTTAGTAACCGTGTCTGCTGTATTGAATAAAAATCTCTTTCATCCAAGAAAACAAAAGGAAAGTGGTCAAAATCTCTAGATTGTAAGAGTTTTTAATACATTTAGAATGGAAGATTTGAAGCTTAGATTCACTATTATTTGTTACTTGTATTACTAGTGTGTAGTAGAGCTGATATCAACCCAAATTACATTGTACATGTGTAAATACTCAATATAGAACTGCCTGGGATCAGCTTTTTGGTTGAGGTTAGGATTGACATTAGAAGCTGGACCACCAGTGACGATGCCGATGTACAGGAAGTTAAAGTTACTGATCTCTACAATTGTTACATGGGAATCCTGTGCTGCACGAGATTGACTGCAAACTAGGAGAGGAGGTGCTACAAATGTTCTTGAAACTGACATTGCCGATCTGAAAAATTCCTAATATGTGAAGGTGCCTTCAAAGAAACATATTAGGCCACTGTGGACGGTGTATTTCTTGTCGGAAGTCATACCTAGCTAATTAACAGCCTTCTAATTCTTTGAAATTATATTATTCAATAATATGATTGCACAAGGGGCTAAAAAATCCCAGGGTAGTTAGGAGACCCTTATGGAATCCTAGGAAAACTCTAATTTATGTTAAGCACAAAATGAGGCTAAAAAATATGAGAAATAGCTAAACAAGACAAAATGTAGAAATTGCATCCTAGGAAATGTCCCAGAACTAATAAGATCTTATTCTGACTTCTAATTTGGAAATTATAAAGAACATCAAAATTATAAAAATAGCAAATTTGATCATTTGGAGGCCTAAACAAAGGAATTTGCCAGAAAAGCAACATAAGTCACGGCCATAGACCTTGAGTTTTAATCTCAAGGCGATTCCTTTATGATACAAAACTTCTCAAAATCTGAATTTTGTCACTATTTATGATACAAAAATTCTCACAATTTTGTTACTATGCCTAATGTTTTTCTTCTTGAATTTCTCATATAGTGGATTGATAGCCACTCTGTCCCATGTACGTAAGCACACTGATGAGCCACGCAAAATCTCTATGTTGTTTTTCTCTTCTTTAATCTTGCTTAAAGCTGATTATTCACAACCCACAGTATACACAATCATGAATCACACTAATTTCTAAATTTCCACACATCCTATTAACACTGTTGATGAATGGTAAGTGTGTAAACTGCTAAAACATGAGACCAGCAATGTAGGAGAACAGCATTGATCAGGATTGTTGGTGTGCGTCTGAATTTCTCAGCATCTAAAATTATGGGTTTTTAGTGATGAAGAAAATTGGGTTGAACATAATTCAGATCATTATTCCATGTGCTCAACAAGGTTCTTTGAGCTGTCTCTGCATCATATACCCGTTTTCCATGCTAAATCATTATACATCAAGCCACACAAAAGGGTTAGTCAAAACTTGACTATTTCTATAAGAGGAATGGAAATACTCCACTAATGCAAAAAAGGTTGTTAAGCTATGAAATTAACTGATGATCAGCACATGTTCATAATGCGAACTAAGGCATTTAGAGAGAATTTGTTAACGAGCAATGCCAGAGAAATAAATTTTGTACGAATTGTATCACAATTTATTAAACAAGCATGCTCTTAAGTCCATCTGTACCTTTTCACTAGGCCTAAAGTGCCACTGCCAATAGTAACATGGTTGGTTGGGTCATTTGCATCGATATCGTTGAGTTCCATGTATACCAAATAGTTCCAATTTTTTTTATAATTTGATAGAGCTGAGCTATCTTGAAAAACTTAGAAGGTATGGGTAGGAAATCTCGGATATGTTGGGTTATTGAGGAGAAAGGCTACAAAAATTATTTTTTTATTAGCTATTTATTTTTAAGACTGACGAAACTGACTTGCAGCAGTGGTGCTAAAGCACAAAAGCTGCTTGAAACAACATAGCCTTCCTCCCAGAAGATTATTCTTACCACAAGTAATCATAATTTTCCACTAGGAAAAGAAGATAATATAGTATTTCTATAACACTCTTCTAGCAATTGTCCAGGCAAAACATTGACTGAAAATTATTTTTAACTGTAATGATTATATATATATATATATATAGAGAGAGAGAGAGAGAGGGAGGGGGGATGGATAAACCCTTCCCCAAGTAATTGGTTGTTTTAACTGTTATGAGTCAAATTAATAAATTTTTTTTTTTTTCACTCGGAAGTAAGACCGAAAACAATCAAATTTATTTTTTTAAAAAAGGAAAGAACAAAGAATCAAGAAATTTTTTATTCTTTAACAGAGTAGGTATGCAAGTGGTCATCTCTCTCTTCCTGGTATCTTCTAAGAAAAACCACTGGAAATGAGAGCTGGGAGAAAAGAACATTCATAGAAAGCCTCTTTTTTGACATCAATTATACAATGTATTTTTAGTTTTGTACCAATTCAAAACACTATAAATAGATTACATTTGATCACGATTTGCTATGGACTCTACAAAAACAAATTACACTGGCAGCCTAGCTGTAGGCTAAAGAATATACCAGCTCTTGCCAACCAGACTATTGAATTAGCATGAAGAGTTTGAATCTCAATGACAAGAATTATGAAATTAGACATTCTAGTTATGCTCGGGGTGAATTAATCATATATATCTGCAATTAAAAATTCAGATATATGACCACCTTTTTGACTTTGTTTTCAGATGTTCTAGTTAGTACCAGCACCTTTCATAACAAGATCAACCAGTTCTTAGATTTAAAAAAAACATAAAAACCTTTAGTTCAAGCACCTTAAGAGTGACTGCTTCAAAGGTGAGATATCAACAGAAACAACGTTGAAGGTGGCCAAATTCACCCTTAAAGATCACAAAATTGTTTTAGAAGACATCAGGGAAGAAAGTCAAGACATCACCTCAATAATTACTAGGGGCGACTTTTATAAGATAAGCTAAGAGTGATACATCTGGAATCACCTCTTAATTTTCAACAACATAAACTAGTATGATGCTTGTTATCTGCAATTGTGTACCACTTTGACAGACAAGAGGTTGAAGCCGTTGGTGCAAACTTTCATTTTCACTGTTCTTCAATGCAACAGTTTACATCAATAATGAACATGTGGAGAAGCTCCATATTCTGGACCTTTCTGGTTGTCTCACAAGTCAGCATTGCTTATATTAATGTAACCTTTTCATATGTTGTTCTACATGGTATTGTTTTTGTACCATTACAAAGATAAGGACGCAGTTTCTGAAGGCCTTCATCATTTACTTTCTGTTTCTCCGTTGTCCACACTGCCACTACAATTTTAATTAAGACGTTAATATAGAACAATGGAAAAAAATACATGTAGTCAGCTCTAATTAGTTTGTTAAAGATTCATAATTGAACTCAAAATTTTGAGAGTAATTTGGTTGTTGCTGTTGTTGCATGTTAATGTGGTCTATCAAATTGTAATGAGTGTTGGCAAGAGATGAGAATATGGCATCGAATAATCCAAAAAGTCATCTTATAAAAATTTTCCTTAGTTATCACTAATATACTTCATGTCTATACCAGATTCTATATAAATTATAGTATTAATATTATCCCTACTACCTTAGGACGTCTACAAGTGGTAAACTTATATAGAATGTGATGCTACTCCACGTATATATTAGAATCTGTTGGCAACTCAAGCAAATCATGTACTTGCTATTAGAAATTTAATCTAATATATCTAAACCTTTAATTGTTAGATCAAAGGTCTTCAAATCCAACGGGTAACCAATACAATACCACCCGTGGTACATGCTAAACATATATGTGTATTGAAACCCAAGAAAAGTTCAATGTGCTATTCAATTGAATTAAATCAATGGGACGTGGACCCATTATGATATTCCCTGACAATCATCCACCTTAGTTAATTAAGTATATTATCTATCTATATTAACATGCTATAATAGATTGAATGATACTTACAAAAAAAAAAAGATTGAATGATCAACTTCAACGAATAAAGGATTACCTCTACGGCTTCATCAACCTAAAAAATTAAGGAATAGCAAGCCGTTGCTCTCAAGAAAAAAGAAAATTTCCTTTCACATGGCTGGCTTAAAAAGATCCAGTCCTCTTATATATATATATATATATATATATATAAAAGGATTGGATATGTAACGGTAGAGACATGCTCAAGGTTTAACTACAATTACTAAAACAACCTTAGCTAAGTTTCTCAAATGTCTAATTTGTTCCTCTAAAATAACACTTCAATTCAATCTAGGAAAACCAATCCCACTCCAATTAGTACTCTTAAATAAAATCGGCTTTACACGTTAAATATGTTTCCTACTTGGCTAGGGTCTAAAACCCACTAAAACTTATCTCTTTACTCTCCAAGAAGCCCATAAAACATAAATATTCTTTCAAGACTTTAATTCCCAATTAACCTCAAATTAAGGTTTATCTATACTACTGTTTAAGGGGCTTTTCCAGTTTCGATTTCTCATTTTTTTAGTTCAAAAATTCCCCTACACCCCTATTTAAGGGGCTTTCCTTATTTGGATTCCTCATTTTTTAGTTCAAAAATGCCCCTACACCCCTATGTTTAAATAGAGACAAAACTAAAGGACAATCCGGTAAAGATGCAACTCTAACTCTTACCAATACATTGCCCAAAATACCTTCATCATACCTACCTACAAGTCTTCAACTAATAGAGATAAATATGTAAATTAAAAATCCTACACTTTAAGACCCAGAAACTCACATACACTGCCAGTTTCTGTCTCACTTGCTATCTCTTATTCTTCTTCAAATTAAAGACATTTAATTTAGCTCTACATCCTCCTTTACTGTCAGAGGTTCCAACAACTTTTTAGGTTCTATCTTTTCACGGTGGCTTATTATCGTGGTTGACTTTGAGATTTTAAATAGGAGGGCTTATGCTTGAACTGGCTGCTTGAAAAAGAATATTGGTAAACTCCATTTTTGAGTTTTTTTTTTTTTTTTTTTTTTTGGAATTTACGGTATTTTTATTAAGGGAATTAAGCTACTTGGATGAGAATTAAGACTGATTGGTTTTGCATTTATGTGTGTAGGTATTGGATAAGATTCAATTCAACAAGACTCTCTCTATTTATGTGTGTAGGTACTTATATATTATTCTTCTCTATTTTGGTCCAAGAACTTAATATTTAATGTGATTTTAGATTGCCAACACTTTTTCTGGTTTTTGGGTTATAGATTTGGTGAACAATTTGGGTACAATTGCGAGGTTTGAGACCAAGGAATTTATGGAGGCATTGCAGGTTAGAGCGAATGTGAGCATGATTGGTCAATTTGGTGTTGGGTTTTAAGAGAATTAATCTGCTTGAAGTTGTAATTTACGCTCTTTTTTTTTAGAGAGTATTATGTAAACAAGTTTTTCCATGTAATTTACGCTATTTTTTTTTAAAAAAAATGTAATTTACGCTACTTTTTTTTAGAGGGAATTTACGGTATTTTAATTGATATCTTTGAAATTTAAACTCTTTTTAACTTTTGTTATGGATATGCAATAAGTGGCTAACTATTATTGATCCTTTTACCGTAAAATAAATATATTTGAAATTTAAAATCTTTCTCACTTTGTTATAAATGTGTAGTAAGTGGCTAACTTTTAGGATTAAAATAGTATATGTAGTTTTTAAACTTTGAATTTGAAAACAAAAAGGGGTGGTTGGGTAGTTTTTAAATGTGGGATTTTTTTAAACAGTACATGGATAGAACGTGGGATTTTTTTAAACGTGTAGTTTTTCTTTTTTTTGATAAACTTTTAAATAAGGATAGGGTCACACCAATTCCTCATGTGAATCTTTAAATTTCCCTAAAATTTAGCTTTTTATTTTCTTTCAAAATCAGATATGTTAGTGCATAAATATAAGGATATGGATGGAGAAGTTATAGTAGTTGTTTTATAGTAGGAGTCTTTTTTCCAAAATATGGAAGAGATTTAAAAGAAAAAAAAGAAGAGGAGGAAAACGTGAGATTTTTTTTACAAAAGAAGCAGATATATCTTGATGAAAGAAAAAAGGAAAAAAGAAAAGAGAGAGAGAGAGAGAGAGAAAACGTGAGGTGAGTGGATAGAGCATCCACAGCAGTGGAGCTAAAAATTTAGCTATTTGGCACAAAAAAATTATTTGATCTATTTTACCTACATACATGCTGCAGCAGAGAATCTATTTTAGCTTTCAACACAATAAAACAATATAAACATCACAATAAAATAAGATATCTACTACAATAAAATAATATATCGATTATAAACATCACAGCCACACACACAACCACAACCACCACCGCCACCACCACCACAGCCCACAACAAAGAAAAAAAAAAAAAAAAAATTCAACCAAGCCCACACCCGCCAGACCCACCAGGCAACACCCACACCCACCACCACGAAACCCACCCACACAGACACCATATTGGACCTAGCGACCCACTCACGAACCACACTGACCCACCACAGCACACATCCCACCGATGCCGACGAACCCAACCACCCACCCGATGCTGATTGGTGGCTTGGGATGGTTGGTGGGTCAGCTTAGGACGGCTGATCGGCGTTGTCGGCGTTGGGCAGGGGCTTGGGTCGGCGTTGAGTGGAGGAATTGAAGCTTGCAACGGGAAGAAATGAAAGTGTGAGGACCGACTGAGGGAAGAGAGGAGCAATGGGTAGAAATGGGGAAGGAGGAGAAAGAAAGAAAAAAAAAAAAAAATATATATATATATATATATATATATATTCTAACCATAGTGTGAACACAAATAAAATAATATATATATTTTTTTACCTTTGAGCTACCGTGCACATCTATCTTTAGATGTGTACTGTAGATGTTAGATAGATGTGCACTGTAGCAATGAAGTTAAAAAAAATATCTTTAGCTCCACTGCTGTATGGTTGATTTTTGTGTTTTGCTGGAGCTAAAATAGCTATATAACTATTTAGCTCCATTGCTACAAGTGCTCTTAGATGTATAGTTTTATTTTATTTTATTTTTTATTTTTAATTTTTAAAAATTTTTTTCTATTTTTTTTAACCGCATGGGACGTAATTAAAGAAGTTAGTTGAGTTCAAATAGAACATTAGCATTATTTGAATTTTGAACAAACCAAAGGAAACCTGAGGTTGTTTAAAATATTTAAAAAAAAAAAAAAACGTGGGATTGTGGGTTAGTGGAAAAGTGGTAAAAAATGTGCTTGGATAAGTTTTTAAAAAATTAAACTCGAAAATTTTGATAAGAGAAAAAAAATTAGTTCAGATTTAAAAAAAAAAAGAAGAAAAGATAATGAAGCTTGGATAATTTTTTTTTTTAAATTAAAGCCGAAAATTTTGGTAGGAGAAAAAAAATTAGTTTAGTTTAGTGTTTTGTGTGTGTGTGTAAAGAAAAGATAATGAAGTTTGGATAAGTTTTAAAAAAATTAAATCCAAAAATTTTGGATGAGTTTTAAAAATAAAACCTCAACGTGGGATTTGAGTTTTTTTTTTTTTTTTTTAATTATGCTTGACTACTAACGTGTGTGAGAAATGTGGAGGTGGGAGAAATGTGGTTAGAAAAAACTATTTTTGAAAATTTAGTTAAAATATAGGAGTTTTTAAAGAGTAGTATAGAGAGAGAGAGAGAGAGAGAGAGGTGAGCTTGCTTGGAAAACTATCAGATAAGTGGTCCCATTTTGTAGGGAGTTAGATGTCCTAAAAATTAGGTTTTCTATTATATTTCTTTTTCAGTTTTTTTTTTCCCTGTACAGATGAAGGTGTTTACATATTATGAGGATTGCATTTTTCACAGGGTAGTGGTTATGATTATTAATTTTTAAAATAAACATGAAAAAAATGGGAAATTATTTTGTGAGAATTAAATAATAAAAAAAAGCAATCTGTAATTTTTTCTAAATCAGAAATATTTTTTTTTGGATAATATAATATATTGGCAAGCGGAATTTGAATTTGACTGATTATCTTTTAACGATAATTTGATAATTGGAAAGATTGATTTAAACATTGAACACCTCCATTAAAATAGAATTATTGATGTACGTTACCTTGAGATAAGGATAAGGTATTTTTATACTTTGAATTTGAAAAAAAAAAAAAAGAAGTTAGTCGGGTTGGGTTTTTTTGGATTGAACGTGGATAAATTTTTTTTTTCTCAAAATAGGGGTACCTCTTTTTGGATAAAATGTACGACTTAAAAAAAATGTTATGTACCTTTTTCTCAATTTTAGAGGTTGTTGATATATTTGAAATTTAAACTTTTTTTAAAATGTTACGTACATTTTTCTCAGTTTTATGTGATGAGTATTATGTGCAGTAAAATAATTTTTCATCACATCCTAGAAATTTTTTTTTTTTTGATTTTGCTTAGAAAATGTAGTTTTTCCAAACTAGCCTCTGAGCACGCGCTCATACACGTGCGTAGAGACTTTTCTATTTTTAGGTAAATTTTAATAATTTATATTTATTATAATTTGAAATTTATATACAAAGGCAAAAGAAAAGAGATGCTAGTACCTCTTGTTTGACTCCGCTCGCTCCCACTACCATTCCCTGTCTCACTCTCACCTTCATCACTCGCTCCATGGCCAACACCACAGACACAGAGCTCATTAGCCCATCCAACACCCGCGTGGGCTGGATCGGAACCGGCGTCATGGGCCAATCCATGTGCTCCCACCTCATCAAAGCCGGCTACACCCTCACCGTCTTCAACCGCACCCTCTCCAAAGCCCAGCCCCTCCTCGACATGGGGGCCCACTTAGCCCAATCCCCTCACCACCTCGCTTCCCAATCCGACGTCGTCTTCTCCATCGTCGGCTACCCCTCCGACGTCCGCTCCGTCTTACTCGACCCTACCTCCGGTGCCCTCTCCGGCCTCCGCCACGGCGGCATACTCGTGACATGACCACCTCCGAACCCTCCCTCGCCGCAGAGATATCCGCCGCCGCTTCCTCCAAAGACTGCTTCTCCATCGACGCACCAGTATCCGGCGGCGATCTCGGGGCTAAAAACGGAAAGTTGGCGATATTCGCCGGAGGGGACGAGTCGGTGGTGAAACGTTTGAGTCCACTTTTTGCCTTCCTTGGCAAAGTTAATTACGTGGGTGCCACTGGAAAAGGTCAGTTCGCGAAACTAGCGAATCAGATAACGATTGCTTCCACTATGGTAGGATTGGTGGAAGGTATGGTGTATGCTCACAAGGCTGGTCTTGATGTGGGTTTGTTTCTCGAAGCGATATCGAGTGGTGCGGCTGGGTCAAAGTCGCTGGACTCGCATGGGAGTAGGATTTTGAAGAGGGATTTTGAGCCTGGGTTTTACGTAAATCACTTTGTGAAGGATCTGGGGATTTGTTTGAAGGAGTGTCAGAATATGGGTCTGGCTTTGCCTGGGTTGGCTTTGGCTCACCAGCTTTATCTCTCGCTTAAGGCTCATGGGGAAGGGAATTTGGGTACACGAGCGCTTATTTTGGCTCTGGAGCGGCTCAATAATGTTTCTCTTCAATCTACAACGGTTACTTCGTCTTAGAGCGAGCGGTACGTAAATGTATTTTTGATTATTGATGTTTATGGGCACTTTGAGTTTGTTATTGTTATTGGGTGTATGCTTCGACATTTGCTACTAATGAATATAAAGATTTTAAATTTTGCAATGTATCAGTATGTGTGTGATATTTTGAAAGCAATGTATATTTTAGAAATGAGGAATTTCGGGCATTTTGGGGTTGACGTTGTATGCATGATCTTTTGCACTAACATGCTTTTTGCCAGCAATACTTCAATTTCAATACAAATGTGTTTAGTTAAACTGTTTTAGCATGCTAAGTATGAGTTTCAACATTGTGTTTTGAATGATGATTTGCTACATTGTTTGTGAGGAAATTTATCTCATTTAATAACTGAGAAACTTTGCCATGCTTTCATGATGACAAGCTGTTGCTATAGTCATTTACAGCAATTGTGACTTTCTGAGATCCCAAAGTTCTTGGGATTGAATCGAAACTAAGATTAGAGAGTGTGAAAGACCATAGGAATGGATATTCATATAAGTTAACAGAAAAATCTGGGGATTTGTGTTTGTGTTAGTTTATGGAAATTGTTGAAAATTTTTATGAAACTAGGGTTAGTGGTTCTTTAAATGGCTTGCTAGTCTGTTTAAATAGGCTGGAACTCTGACCAATAATATTTAAACTCCTAATCCAAATAAGTTTTAATACCCATTTGAATACAGCTTTTAATCCCTAGTGTTTGCGTTTTGTTTTTTTTTTTTTTTGTAAAGCGCGTTTCAGCAAGCAAAGTGCTTTTTCAGTGGGTCTTGTGCACTATTTACGAGACCCACAAATATCTTTTTTCAACAAAAAATTTCATTAAAAATAGGTCACATGACATTATTCACACATTTAAAAATTATTTTGTTATAGTATTTTTAGTTTTCAGCAAAATAAGCGGTAACCAAATGAATAGCAATATCATTGCCTACTTGATATTTTTTTCACACCACATATCCTACCCTTAGATACATTCACACGTGTGATATGATATCCCACCTACCACAAATTTTGAAATCTTTACAAAATGTTTACATTCACACGTTTGGTTTTCACTTTTCCACAATAGTTTTGTACTTAATAGTATTCCACTTTTCTTATCTCACTTTTTGCTAAATTTTTCATCTCTCTCTTCAATGTTCTTTCCCTCGCTCGTGAATATGTGCATGTGCAGGCAAGAGCACTGTTATTAATACCGTTTTGGACCCTGTTTCAGTTTGTCCAGTGGAATGGAATATTTCGGTACCGGCCGATTTCGGCATACCGTTTCAGGGTGTTTCGGAGTTCTTAAAAAATAATTTATATATATTCTTGTTGAACATAAAATTGTCAATTATAATAAATAAATAACTAAATATCAAATAATACAAATCATTTAGTCTTAACTCTTAAGTCTTAAACATCAATATAACATCAATTTAACATCACACAATAAGAAGATTTACAAGACAATAACTAAATATCAAAAAATACAACATTTACTCCTCCTCCTCATCATCATCCATGAGAGAAGGATCAAATTCATCATCAAAAGAACTCCCAAGAACTACTAGCACCCATTGGACCTTTACTCTTTTTTTATTTTATTTATTTATTTATTTATTTTTTTAATAATAGGCCAAATCCGGTACCGGCCGAAATTTGCATCTCGGCCGAAATTGGCTGGAATGACCGGAATGGACCGGAACGGCCTGAAATTTGACCCGAGGTGGAACGTGGGGTATTCCGGTACCGGTTTGCATACCGCTACAAAAAATTCTGGCCGTTCCGGCTGGAACGGAACGGAATCGATAACAATGGGCAAGAGCAGGAAAAAAATGCCTCAACTGAAGCAAACTGAAGCAGACAAGAGCAGCAAAAAAAAAGGCCTCAACTGAAGCACATATCATATTATTATAAAATTGTAAATCTACTTCATCTTTGGGCTTCTTCCTTAACAGTTATGCCTACTGCAAGACAGTACAAACCTGCGTTCCTCATCAGCTCACGTAGTAAAATTCCTGGTATGTAAATTGCGGCCGTGGCTGTTGGAGCACTACTTGATTAACTACTGAGCTTCTTTGTTGCTTTGTATCTGTTTATATTTTTTATTTCATCATGAGATTATGGATGTAACACCAATATATAAATAAGTATTCAATACAACTGAATGTGATTTTGGCCGTGTGTCATATAGAGACTATCTTTTATTTTTTTTCTTACTCATTTCTCAAATCCATGGCTGTTGCTTCTTTGTCTACCACTTCAAAGTATCCTTATCCATCAACTCTTAATATTGGTAAATTTTGCATCCCTTAAGTTGACGCAATCCATTTTCCTTTTATGGAAAACACAAATCATAAGTGATGCCGAAGACACAAAGAGATTGTAAGTTAATTGTATTTTTATGTTTTAGATCCTAGTAGTTTATTAGGCTATTAAAATTTGGAAGCAATATTATTTTTGTAATAACTTAATAAGGCAATTAGGTTTTTCTACGCCAATTAGAACTAGAATTTAATTTTCCTATATAAGCAAACTATTGTAATCTTTTTGGACAAGATTTTGAAGAATGAAAAAAAGTTGCTTTTGGTTCCTTTGGTCTAGTGCTGAAGCCAACCATAGGTACCGACTCCCAGTGGTTTTCTTGCATGGTGCTGACTCTAAGCAAACCTAGGTATTGATTTTTAAGTTTCTATCCTCTTATTTTCCTGTCTTTTAGTTTTAGTGTTCAATTGTTATGATTGTCCTGTGTCAATAGGTCTAATTGAAAGCCAAGAAATGTTAGGCTCTCTTGATGGAAGATTTCCAACACCTGAAAGATTTGTGACTGTCTCAACTGTTGAAGTTGCGAGAGAAAAAAAAAATACGGATTTTATCTTGTGGACAAAGTCAGATCGACTACTCCCCTGGATTACTGCCATGTTATTAGAAGAGGTATTCGGATGGGTGGTAGGAAACTTCTGCTGAGGTATGGAAAGCTTTACTCAATGAATTTGCACCCCATTATCACTCCAAATTCACAAAAAACAAGGATGTGTTCCTTCGTGAATTCAAAGAAATTTGTGGTGTTTTAGCTACAATAGGCCAATCAGTGAGTGGTCACTAAAAAACTCATTGTACTCTTGAAGGACGCCAATCAGTGAGTGATCACTAAAAAACTCATTGTACTCTTGAAGGACTTAGGGCCTGGGTATGAATCCTTTGTCACTTAAATGCTTAAATTTCTGTCACGAGCCCCGATGATTTCTACTAGGTCATTTCAACTTCCCAAATTTCTCATGTAGTGGATTGATAGCCGCTCGGTTAGGCATACTGCTCAAACCTAGCAAAAATTCAGTGTTGGTTTTTCTCTTCTTTTATCTTGCTTGATTATTCACCACACATGGTGTTGAGTCTACATTTTAGGTTGGCAAACTGTGAACAAAATATGTCTTGTGATAGTTTTAGAAGTGTAATTCTGAGAAGTCAAGACAACTTGGGATCAGTTTTTGGTGAGGATAGATTGACTTTAGAATAAGTGATAACCGGACCTCTAGTGTTGTTCTACATGAAGTTAATGTTGCTGATCTCTACAATTGTTACACGGGATGCCTATGCTGCACTCAAGATTGACCGCAACCAAGGAGGAGGTGCTATAAATGTTCTTGAAACAGACATTGCTGATCCTAAATTCCTAATGTGTGAAGGTGCCTACAAAAAAAACATATTAGGACACTGTGTGCATGAGGCATTTCATGTGGTAAGTCATGCCTAGTTGATCAGCAGCGAGATGCAGTTATGTTTTATTTATTTATTTTATTTCCTTTCAATGATACAAGGCTTTTGGCGAGATATAGTTGGTTATTGTCTTTGCACCTTAATTTTTTTTTTCTTTGGTGTTTTATTTTATTATTTTATGCTTGCTTGTTTGATGCTTTCAGCAGCAGTTGCTCTATAAAACTATTTCTCCCGTGTTTGCATACTCATTTCCATGACGAAATTGTACATGGAGAAACATTATTTCAAGAGATTTGATTAATTAATTGATCAAATCTGCATTATGCAACTTCTCCATGTTTTTCCATAATGCAGGGAAATGGAATTTTCTTTCCATTTAGCGTTAATTTTCTAACAATATTGTTAGTTGTCCTGTTGCAAAACAAACTGGAAAACTAGCCATTTCGAGTTTTTAAAACTCGAGATCCATGTTAGAACTCGAGTTTTTAAAACTTGAGATGCTATTCCATGTAGAACTCGAGTTCCACCATTTTCTTTTCAGATCACCTCTTTTGTCTTCATTGTCTTCTTCTTCGGTGGATTTCTTCTTCTACCCCTGTTCTTTCGGTGGATGTTCCCCTGTTTTGCTTCTGATGTTCTTCGGTGGATCTCAAACCAGATTCTTGCTTTGTTTCCAGATTCTTCGCTCAGCACCAGTTCTTCGGTGGATCTCAAACCAGATTCTTGCTCTGTTTCCAAATTCTTCTTGCTTCTGATGTGCTTCCAGAAATTCTTCTTGCTTCTGATGTGCTTCCAGATTCTTCGGTCAGCACCAGCATAAATCGAGTTTATAGAACTTGAGTTACAAATCGAGTTTCTAAAACTCGAGATGCTACTTTACAAAATCCTTTCAACCGTTTGTCAACTAATTATATTGTTTCCCCTCAGCATGCTAGGCTGCAAATATCTCCCAGGGAAATTATTAAGGCTGACTGGTAAACAGGCATGATCTGCATAACTCATTTAATTATTTATGGCATGTGAATGTTCTTTTATTTATTTATTATTTATTTATTTGTTTTGTTCGGACTTGTGAATCCAAAGTCAATTCTCAGTGTTTAATGAGCTCCTTTGAGAGATGAGACAGTAGGAATCTGACAGTTTAGATAGCATATCAACTTTCATAAAACCTTGAGCAGCCTCAAACTTGACTCAAAAACTTGATCTGTTTACGAATGATTTGACACTGTAACATTTTCTTAAAACTCATTATTTATTAGGTCCAGTTTTTGGATTTAATTTTCAAGCATGGAGACAAGCATTACCCGGGTTCAAACAATGTGAACAATCTGGGTACCCTTACGTGTAAATTTAAACTAAGTTGAATCTAAGGTTTGGGTCCTTAAACTTTCCTAGGCAGGCATCAAAGTTAAGTTCAGCTTATTCACGCCATAATTCTCACGTTTTAACAAGGTTTTATGAGAAGTAACCATTAAGATAATATTATACAGTCAATTTTTTTAGGTTCTATATATTTAGGATTAAATGTTTAGATTCTAAATTTATGTATGTTGGCAAACCGAGAATAAATACACGTCTAGATTAGGTGTTAGACATTGCTCAAGATTGTTCAAGTCAAGAATCTAGAATTGTTAAGCTGCTGAAAGAAGAAGTAAGTTTTTGCGAAGCTCGACCTGTAGTGACCCAAAAGAGGGTCTTGCAATCCATGGAATCTCACATCACCTAGGGAAGCATATGAGGATGTGCTTATAAGGAGTGACCTTTCTTTAATATTTAGAGGCATTTTCCCCCACTGTTGTGTGCTTTGAGGGGGAACAAAACCTTGAGGGGTATGGACTCTAAAGCGGACAATATTTACATAGTTGGGGCGGGGCCGTTACAGATGGTATCAGAGCCATGCCAGAGTCGGAAGTGTGGGTCCCAAAAGGGGGTCTTGCAATCCATGGAATCCCACATTGCTTAGGGAAGCACATAGGGATGTCCTATAAGGAGTGACATTCCTTTAATGAGATCTGCTATTAATGGTGATCTAAAACCTTTCAATGAGATCTCAAAGTGGAGCTGTACGTGGTTGTGTGAGTAAGTATTACAAGAGATAGCTTTAGATTTTAGGGAGAAAATCTATTGTAATACTTCCATTCTATTATAGTGAATTTGTTTACCTTGAGAATAGTTAGATTAAATCCTCCTAAAGTTGTTACCTTGAAATTGTTAATTTTATTAGTTTTCTTGGGCCATCATATTACTCTCTTCTTTACTTTTCTACACTAAGTAATGTGATTGCATGAGTTTAACCTAGATTTGATAAATCAACCTAAATAACTTCTTAATTAATTAATTAGGTTAAACAATTTGAGTTTACAAGGATCTAAACAAACAAAGAAATTCCCTTTTCCAGGAAATTATAATCGTAAGTGATTTTGGAGAACCTAAATATATACAGTTCAAACATGGTTGATCATTATTTTCATTTGTTCAGTATTGGATTAATTTATAGATGCACATATATAGCCTTTTTTTTTTTTAAAAATGGTAAAAGTAAAAGCTCTTGAAAGAAGCTAGTGAAGCAGACTTGTATAAAAGAGTATATAGATTTTGAATCAGAAGAGAATTCCATACGTATGACTTTCATGTACAAGTATAACTAGAGAATCTATAGGTCTCTCCTTTTTTCTTTTTTTTCTCCTGTTAGTGAAAAGCAAAAATAGAAACCATGATACTGAATCATGATCTACTGGATTAGCGATTGATGATGTTGAGAAGGGAAACTTTGGTTTTGAGTAGACATCTAAAGTGGTTCTCAATCCCTTCTTCAAGGTCTTGAATGCTTGACTCCAATTTTCCCAACCAATTTTGTACACTCTCCACATTCATCAAGCAATCGGATTTGCTTTTCTTGTGACCGATGAGTGACTGCAATGCAGCGTCTACCTTTTCAAGTTCATTAACATTTTTTTCTTCACCCTTGGATGCTACTCTTTTAGGATGCACCAGCTTGGAGACCAAAGACCAGTTGCTTAAATTTGATTGCAGCCGTTTTCCGGCTATAAAGGATAACACGGATTCAAGGACAGCGGAGTTGACTGTTTTTACTGCTCTCAATGTGCTAATGATAGCCTGAGTCTCATGGTTTTTGTCAATGGAATTATTTTCCATGCCTTTTAGGGCCTTCTGGACTGCCTTTATGACCACCTTTCTTGTGGTAAAGTATTTCCCGACCTCCCTAGCTAGCCTTGTTTCACCTCCTTGTCTTCTGCGCATGGTTGAGTGAAGTTCATGTACGCCTGCCTTCATTTCCAACAAAGGCATCCTTAGCAATGCTACAAACATCCAACAGCCTGAGAGATCCATCCAACAGCTGATCAAACCATTTCCTACGATGGCCTTGGATGAATGCTTGTTGAGTTAGGGGTAATAGAAGCAACTTGTCAACGCAATCATGCAAGTCCTGAAGTTCACTTAGTTTGTGGCACATTGATGATGATGATGTAGCTTCAGAAGTCTTCAGTCTGCATAAATGCTCATCTATTTGTGGAATAAGTGAGTGTGGCTCTGAGGGAAAGCTGTTAGAGCGAGCATGGTGGGTGGCCATGTTTTCTTACTCAGGATAGAGAATGTGTAGAGTTGAATATACAAATAATTCTGGCTATCTTCCCTGCATCTGCTGACTATTTATTATGGGGTCATGAAGACAAGAGGAATCTCAAGATATTCACCAAGGGTGACAAAATTGCTGTTTGGATCTATAAACAACTGAGACAATGTTGATACTTGTCTCCCCACTCCCAACCTCCAACTAGCTCTCCAACTCATTGCTCAATTATTCTGAATTGTGAAATGACAAAGAATCTTTACAGAAGGTACTGCCAGTAGCACACAAGGATCATTGACTCAATACCATCTGCTCTATAACGAGGAAAGACAAGGCAACGGCCATTCTCAGTGGTGTGTGTTATGTAATTTCTTTTTCTCTGTCAGAAAATAATTGCACGTGGCTGATCTGCTGGTGGAGAGAAAACAATTTAACATGCTCATGTGGTTCTGTTCAGGTGATTTCATTTGTTAGATAGTGTGGCTGTGATTAATTTTTGGATCATTTCATCTTTCTAAATCTTATTGAAAGAAATTTTAAAAGAAAAAAACATCTAATTAGTAAGATATATGACTTTTTGCCTCTGATGTAAATTACAATGCATTTGCATGCTTCTCCCAGCATATGATCATGTCCATTTAGGAATAGTTTTTTTAGCTTTTTGCTGAAATTTTTTTGCTAAAAGTGTGTTAAATTATACTTGTATGTTGAAAAAAATTTGAAAATGTGAGAAAATGCAGGAAAAAGTGAGGTTTTAAAAAGCTGTAAATAAAAGCTAAAAGCAAAAAAAATGTTCTTATAAGCTTTTTCCAAACACACTCATGTCATTTTCATTTATCTGTCTTTTTTTTTGGATGAATAGGATTTTATTCAACAAAGAGTGAAGATTTTGTAAATACAAATTACGCTGGCAGCCTAGCTGTAGGTTAAAGAATATACCAGCTCTTGCCAATCAGACTAATGAATTAGCATGAAGAGTTTGAATCTCAATGACAAGAATTATGAAATTAGACATTCTAGTTATGCTTGGGGTGAATTAATCATGTAAATCTGCAATTAAAAGTTCAGATATATGACCTCTTTTTGACTTAGTTTTCACAAGTTCTGGCTAGTACCAGCACCTTTCAAAACAAGATCAACCAGTTCTTGGATTTAAAAAACATAAAAACCTTTAGTTCAAACACCTTGAAAGTGACTGCTTCAAACCATGTAAAAAATCATTAGAAACAACTTTGAAGGTGGCCAAATTCACCTCTAAAGATCACAAAATTGTTTTAGAAGACATTGTGGAAGAAAGTCAAGATATCAGCTCAATAATTACTAGGGGCCACTTTTGTAAGATAAGTTAGATTGATAAATCTGGAATCACCCTTAATTTTCAACAACATAAACTAGTATGATGCTTGCTATCTGCAAGTGTGTACCACTTTGACAGACAAGAGGTTCAAGCCATTGGTGCAAACTTTCATTCTCACTGTTTTTTAATGCAACATTTTACATCAGTAATGAACATGTGGTGAAGCTTCTTATTCTGGACCTTTCTGGTAGTCTCACAAGTCAGCATTGCTTATATTATTATTTCTTTTTTTGAAAAGGTCAGCATTGCTTATATTAATGTCCTGCTATTTCTGTTTTGTTATCTGATTGAGCACATAAGTACTATAAAAATTTTCATATGTTGTTCAACATAGTATTTTTTATTTAATTTGTACCTTTACAAAGATAAGGACGCAGTTTCTGAAGGCCTTCATCATTTACTTTCTGTTTCTCCTTTGTCTGCACTGCCGCTACAATATTAATTAAGACTTCAATATAATATAATGGGAAAAAAAATACATGTGGCCAACCCTAATTAGTTTGTTGAAGATTCATAAATGACCTCAAAATTTCGGGAGTAGCTTGGTTGTTGCTGTTGTTGCATGTTAATGTGGTCTGTCAAATTGTGATGAGTGTTGTGCCAGGATCTGGCAAGAGATGCGAATATGGCGTCTATAATGCAGGAACATGGCCTATGCATATAAATAAAAAAAGTTAAAAAATCAGTCTTGCTACCATGTGAATCTTATTAATTATGAATCAATCTTCAATTATCTCCTTTGAGACAATTGGAATCTTGACAGCTCTTGTATCAATTTAAATGCATACAATCCTCATGTGGCACATTTGACTCAAAGAACTGACTCAGTTTTTGTATTAGTTTACGCCACAAATTGTCCTCACTCTCAAATGATTCATTTTTCGGCCTAACTCTTTTGACCTGCCGAGTCAGCTTGAATTTGGGTCATACCTTGCTGATATCAGATTTAAAGTGTAATTCTAAAATTAACTTGAATCCGTGGATTGATAAAATTTTCACATGATTAAGATTCCAATCACATTATTTGTCTCATAATTTCTACCTTTTGTCAAGTTTAGTTAATTGACTAATGGGATCATTTGATGTAGATATCCATTTCATATTTTCTCAGTTTTTTTGATAGATGATTTTATGCAAGATACCTATCACTTTGGAGAATCAGAAAATGCACATTATAGAGATTTTATATCCATGCTTTGCAATAAAAAATAAATAGTAAGGAAGATTGTAAAGAAGTAGTGTAGCAAAGAAAATTTCTCTGAAAGAGTATATTTAGTTTGGATGTGAATAGACAATAAACATATCAATGTACAAGTGTGGATAACTACATCTTTTCCTTCTTTTTGATAATTAATAACAAAAATAGATGTTCATGATACTGCATCATTATCATTCTGTCTAGTGGTTGAAGATGTTGAGAAGTGAAACTCTGGTTCTGATTAGGCGCCTGAAAAGGCTCTCAAGTCCTTCTTCAAGATCTTGAACAATCGGTTCCAATTGCCCCAGCGAGTACTGGACATCCTCAACATGCACATTGTAATCAGATTTGCTATTTGTCTGACCAGTGATAGAGTTCAATGCAGCATCCACCTTTTCTAGTTCAGATTTATCTGTCTCTTCATTCTCACATGCTACTCTTTTGGGGTGCACCAACTTGAACACCAAGGACCAGTTTGATTTTGATCGCAACCTTGGGCCGGCTACATAGGACAACAAGGATTCAAACACATCAAGGGTGGCTGCTTCTATTTCTCTTAATGTGCTAACCATGACTAGATTCTCATGGTTCTTTTCAGCACACTTTCTTTCCATACCCTTTAAGGCCTTCTGGGCTACCTTCTTGACAACCTTCCTAGACATCAAATATTTCTGAACCTCCCTTTCAAGCTCCATTTCTCCTCCTCGTCTTCTACGAATTATTGATTGAAGTTCGCGTGCACACTCTTTTGTATGTATCAAGGCATCCTTGGCTGCAGTACACACGTCCAAGAGCCTGAGTGATCCATCCAAAAGCTCTTCTACCCATTTGTCATTGTGCTCTTGCACAATGGCTTGCTGAGTTAGTGGCAACTGAAGCAACTTTTCAACACATTCATGCAAATCCTGAAGGCAACTTAGTTTGCTGCTTAGGGATGATGATGTCGAAGAGGAAGCATCAGAAGCACCTAATCTGCACAAGTGCTCATTGCATTGTACAATGAGAGGGTGTGGTTTGGAGGGTAAGCTAATAGAACGAGCTTCGTAATTGGATTTTTGGTTTAAAAGAGAGGAAGCCATTTCTTTTTTCAGGTCAGAAAAAAGACTGCTTTGGAGTTGATTTTCAATTCAGTCTAAAGGTTTGCCTTTCTTCCCTTGACATCTACTGGTTATATATATCACAAAGTAAGGGAGACAAAAGGAATCTCTTTCTCTTCGAATCTCGATGAATATCACATGTTTTTGATTTGGGTCTAAAAGCTATCTGAGCCATGTATTTGCAATGTCTCCCCACCACCTGCTTCACAACTCATTACAAGTATATTTTACTCATAAAATCACATGTTAATGACATGAAATATTGTGCAATGATATGTAAAATATTCAACACACGTGGGATATCAGCACCATCTTCTCCCATAAAAGATAAGCATTAGCCATTCCAACAATAGCTCAACCTGAGTTTCTCTTGGAGACATAATGGCTGTGTCACTCGCGCGCACTTGCATCATTAAATTACCATAACTGTGCAATAGGTGTTACATTAATCACAATCAGGTTGTGTTGTCATTTTCATCATCCATTCAATTTTCTTTAGCATTTCATAGCATTTTCAAAATTTTACTATGACCACTGCACACCTTTAGTGTAATGGTATCTCTATAAGTACACGTTTTTGTGGGGGTGGAAGACAAGGGCTGGGGTTCAAGTTTTTAAGAGGGAGTTTCACACACATATATAATTAGATTAGGTTAGACTAGGATTTTTATCTTAGATTAAAAAAAAAAATCTTGTTATGTTAATTATTTATAGTAATTGCAAACATATACATATAAGGTTGGATAGTAATTAGTTGGTGGTTATCATAATAAAAAGGAAAATGGTGAAAGGCTTTTCTTGCAGCCATGTTTTTGGTACTCTGACTAGATGTGCATCCAAGTGTAATTGTCTTTAGGGAAAACGAGTACCACTCAAACATGAAAATGGTCATGTCACACTACCCATGCCAACATAACATAACATAGGTGGAACTCTTTTATTGAATTGAACTCGTCTCTTTGAAAATGAGCTTTAGAAAAGGCCATTTTGCTAATTAAGTTTAAAGCAATGTTCCTTTACCAAATAATTTTTAAAATAAAATTTCCATAAAAAATGGCTCTTTTCTTGCTGACAAACCCACCTTTCATCCAGGGGTGTTTCTCTTCATAGCACTTAACCAACTCTTCAATCTGTGAAGGGTTAACAAGTTAGCATAAGTTACAATTCAGTATTGTCTTCCATATAGGGATACACCAGCATAAAATGGAGCATCTCTCTCTCTCTCAATAATTTTTGCAACTTCTGATCTGTCTGTAATTGTTTTCTAGAATTAAATAGCACTAATATCTTAGCACCAAGGTGGCACTGCGATCTTGTCTCCTATAAACTCATTTCCCTGCTTCATATTTAGCATCATTTGTGGCATAATTATTTAACAAACATTAGCTCTTCTAACTACAATTACAATTTATTGGGAAACTTAATATGTCCATCTTAAGATATTTGGAATTATATGTCAAAGTAGCAAGACATCAGTGCCATTCGTGCACAACATATTATATTCATCATTCCATAAAATAACATGAGTGACTCCAATATAGTTTGAAACCGGATCCATTTGTAATGGTTATTGTTTGGTAATTTTGAGTTGTGGGAGACATTGAGCAAACATTGGCAGGCACAACAGTTAGACCCAAATCAAAATCATGTTAGGACTCATTAATAGCTGACCAGGTGATTCCACATGTCAACCTCACAGCTAATGTATATTAAGTAAACTTGAGAAAATACAGATAAATTTTTTGACTAAGTTATACATTGAAGTCTAAGGTCTTCCTTGAGAAAATAGCATCTTATGATGCCTAATCTTCATGCTCATTCATTAAACTTACTCTCTAGGCCTCACCTGCTAAGTCCTTGATAAAAATTGTTTGTAGAGTATGGCCTTAAAAGATCTCTATGATTGTGATGATGAACATTGTTGGAGAAAATAGAGTCTAGATTTCAACATTTTAAAGGAAAATTAGGGTGTTCCATATGAACATCCTAAAACCACATATGGATCCACTACATCTTCATAAATTTCTTAGAAAATTTTTATATGAAATTATGTTATTTTTGAATGTTAGAAATTGTCTCAAATTCCTAAATTTTTTTATTTGGGTTTCCTTGGCATGGAAGGAAATGTTTTTTCCTTGGTGTGGAAGACAAGGCTCCTTTATATAGAAGGAAAAATGTTCTCTCGTTGAAGAAGTAATTATATGTATTCCTTGTCCATCAAAAAATAGGATTGAAGCCTTATAAATAGACATTATTGCAAAGGGTTTGGTAGCTTTTGTCCAAGCCTCCCACATGAGAGGAGAAGATTTCTAGAAAAACATGAATGAGTTTCTTCAAAGACTAATTTGCTGGATTATTTTTGGGGTTGAAAGATTACCCTTCTTTATGTATTGAAAGTTTGTTTGTTTTGTGAGTGTGAGAGAGTTATTAGGTTCATCGAGGCTTTGGTATTGTGATTTTGAGTGTGTGAAGTTTGTGAGAGGTTTTGTTTATGTTAGTGAAGTTCATGAGTGTTTGTGTGAGTAGTGAATGTTATGAGGTTTGATTAAGTGTGATTGTAATCCATATCATTGATAGTGGATATTGGTTGACATTGCATGTGGATGTAGACATGGAATGGGCTTAACAGTGACAGCTCCACATTATGTGACAGTATTGAAATGAACAACTTGACATTGAAAAATAAATAAATTTATATGCATTATTTTTGAAATATTTTTCTATTGTCTGTTATAAATAAAAAATGAATACCCTAAAATTTTTTTAGGTGGTTGATTTAGGTAATTAAGCCCAGCAAAATTAAAACTGGGCATCCCTTAACAGTATCCACGACCTGTTTAAACAAAAAGAAAAAGCCCAACAACAAATTTTATTTATCTAAAATCTGGAAAAAAAAAAAAAAAATTCAAGTGCAATAACAAAAATTATTAGTTTGCTTATCTTAAATCTTAGGGGGGGGAAAAGTCCAACAATAAACTTACCACTTAAAAGTTAAAAAACAATTTTGAGAGAAAGAGAGAGTTTTAAAAGACAAAGACACGTGCTTGGCACTCCAAAAATGTTAAGCTAGTTAATAAATAAAATAGTAAAGGCAATTGAACAATTCCAAAGAGGAAATTATTGTGTACTCCTGGAGTACCATAAATACGTACTCTCTCCTCTCATATAAATGGTGGGTCATACTAATTAAATTTATGGTGAAACTCACTATTTATGTGAGAGGAGGGATTACGTATTTATGGTACTTCGGGAGTATCTAATAATTTTTCATTACAAAGACCGATAAGTGTAAGCACAATTATAAATTACAAAGACCAATATGTTAAGTAACAACAAAAAATAATGTTGTTGACACAAAAAAAATTTGAGTTGAGTTAAATGGTTAATAGATTAATGTTATGCAAACAACAAAAATATTGCAACAACAAAAATTAAAGTTAAGTTGAATTATCATTTTAATAGAAGGAAATTGTAAAACTTCATATATTTGTGTGTGATGTCAATATATCTAAATTCTCTTTTTTATTAGATTTTGTATAATTTAAGTCTTTTAAAATGATCACCCTAGAAAAAATTCCTAGAGCTACCGTTATGGCCAAACTACGTTAAATATTGTTACTTCGTTTGGATGTCTCCACTATTGCACAACATTGAAAACATCTTTTATGTCTAACTTAGCATACTTATGAACAAATAAACACCATTATAAAATTTGTTTATACATTTCCTCTAGTGCACTAGTGTAAGGTGGCATATACAAAATGTACCTAAAGTACTATTCAATTTATTGCATTAACCATGACAAAATACTTCTAACTTATTTGGCTCCAAAAAAAAAAATTTTTGAATGACGAGTGCTAATAATATGCAGAACATGGAAATAACAAACAAATCATGGGGTAGCAAATATAATCGTGATCAAACTATTGTATCCAAAAAGTGTTATTGTTTGGAAGTTGGCCTCAATTGGAGTCTCCCCAACAAAAAGTAAAAAACAGATTTGGACTAGTGATCATAGATTCTACAAATATATAAAGTTATTCCAGGCATGACTGCAACAGAAAAAGCACTGATGGTTATTTACCAAGTTGCTGGCCTTACCAAAAAAGGGGAAATACAAATTAAAGTTCGCTCCCCACTGGTCTCTACTTTGTTGAAAAGCTGCATATATTGTGATAGTGAGAAAGGGACAAAAAGGACAACAATGAATTTAAGATTGGATTAAGTCTTTACTATCTTCATTTCAAGCATGTTTATAACAAGAATTGTTAATTTATCATTCAACTTCAAGAGGATCATGCAATGCGTGCAACTCAAAATATTGCTAAAACTATAATAACAATATTTAATTAGTAGAAATAGTAATAACTGAGGAAGCCATACCACATATAAGCATGAACATCACTAATAATTTATTTAGTGTAGTGTTGTAGCGCTCTGGTTCCTGGTAAGGCAGGCAGGCCAAACAGGATAGAGGAGCTTTGCCCTTTGTTGTACCAGAAGAGATGGTGTGAATGTAGCTGTTGCATATCATATTGATCATTGTCCAATTCAATATGTAGTGTTATCTTCTGAAAAGATGCTCCTGTGAGTTTAGAAGCTTAAAATAATTGATATTGAGCTGGGAAGCTGACAAGAGGGGAGACACTGCATAAACAATGCTGAGAGAGTGTCTAGATCCAAATCAAAACCATGTTACAGCTCATTGATATATAAAAATAATGAGATTCCTTACGTTATGTCCACCTCACCCCCACCATATATATTGAGAAGATGTTAACTAAATCAAAGCAAATTGATACACAGAATTGTACATTCAACTACAAGACGTCTTTCTTGTTTTAGGTAAACATGGCTGCCTCTCTTGTCAACCAAACCTCACTTCACCATTTTCGCTCCAACAGTTTCCCTTCAAGAGCACACCCGCTCATTTCAGAATTCAATGACCAATTGAGCAGACTGAGAGGTTCTGAAACAACCTCTTCATCATCAACATCATTAAGCCAGAAACTCATTGGCCTTCAAGATTTGCATGACTGTGTTGATAACTTGCTCCTGTTGCCTACACACAAGCCATAGCTCAAGAGCAGCATCAGAAATGGTTTAATGAGCTATTGGATGGATCTCTCAGGCTCTTGGATGTGTGTGGTATTGCAAGGGATGCATTATTGCAAACAAAGGGATGCACACATGAACTTCAATCAACCCTGCGCAGAAGACATGGCAATAAAATGGAGCTAGCAAGGGAGGTTGAAAAATACTTGGCCTCAAGGAAGGTCGTAAAAAGGGCAATGCAGAAGGCCTTAAAGGGCATGCAAACTGAGTTGAACTCTAAGAAAAATGAAGATCTAACCACGTTTAGCATGTTAAAAGAGCTAGAAGCTGTAACTTTCCTGGTCTTTGAATCACTATTGACCTTTATCGCTGGACCAAAGTTGCAATCCAAATCAAATGGTTGGTTTGTGGTTTCCAAGCTGGTGCACCTGAAAAAGGTAGTCTGTGAGGATGAAGAAACAGATGCAAATGAATTTGACATGGCAGATGCGGCATTACAATCTCTCAATAGTCACAAGACAAGCAAATCCGATTACTCCATTCTTGTTCAAAATGTGCAGAACTGGATGGCAAAGTTGGAGTCAAGCATTGAAGATGTTGAAGAGGTGCTTGAATGTTTGTCTAGGCGTCTAGTCAAAACCCGAGTATCCATTCTTAACATCCTCAACCACTAGCACAGAAATCATCATGGGCATCGATTTTGTCTGTAAATTTGTACAACATGAATAGAACTTCTCTTTTTGTACACATAAACGAATGAAATACACATATATTTTGTCTTCTACATCTAAGTCAATTCACTGTCTTTCAGAAATATTTGCTACTATAACTTTTGAATTTTATTCCAAGAGTGTTCATTCGTAGCACAAGAATGGTTCAATTTTAATAAATTCTAAGATATTGGATCTCACAAAATACCACGTAAAATTTTAAGTTTCAAGCCCTCTGTACTAAATTTGGTTATAAAAATATAGTAAATGATCATCTCACTAGTTGAATCCATTAGACCTTGTTAAATAAATAATAGAAGGAGGTGGTTTGAGCCACTGAAATTTAAATTTGGTGCCTCAGACTGTTTTACATTCTAACCTATGGGTTCCAATTATCCAATTTCTTCTTGATATACGCTGTGCATCTAGAGGATGCAGGGCTTAAATCTGGTTAAGGACCAAGCTCCTCCAGTTATAGAGTTGAACAGAAAAACAGAAAAGAAAAACAAGAAACAAGAGAGGTAAATACTCTGACTGTGTCAAATAATTTGATTAAAACACATCTAAATCATTGAGACTCACATGATTTACTTGAATTTTGTATGCTTAAGAAATTAAAAATTCTGACTGTCTCTCTTCGAGAGACAATCCACGTTATTAATGAATCAGCCTAATAAAAGTTTATACATTATAAACAGAAATGGAGAAGTCGCATATGCAGATCATGCCTGCCTATGGCACAACAATCAATTAACAATCACATAGTATAGCCAATGATATCATTAAGCATTATACTAGCATATACAGGTGTATGTGATTTAACTTAAAAAATCACACGAGTACTTCCCTTCATGACATAAAAGTTTAGCATTGATATATAAATTATTCAACATACGTGCGGTATCAGCAACATGTTCTCTAGTAAGAAATGAGCATAATCCATTCTAACAATAGCCCAGCCTGAGTTTCTGGGAGACAAGATGGTTATGTCACTCGTGTGCATATGTATTATAAAATTACTAGAACTGTGTAATATGTGTCAAATTAATTACAATCAGGTTGCCTTGTCTGTGATATCCATTAAATTATCCTCAGCATTTCATAGATTTTAAAATAGTGTTATGTCAGTTATTTACTGTAATTGCAAACACATGCATATACATTTCTTTTGAAATTCTAATGCTTACTTATATTGTATATATGAATCCTTATGGTTTCCAGCAGCTATGATTCAGTAAGTTGCGTAGTACTACTGAATAACGAAAGGTTGAACCATACTATTGGTGGTGACTATAGTAAAAGGGAACATGGTGAAAGGCTTTTCTTGCTGCGAAACCCACCTTCCTTCCAAGGGGGTTTCCTTTTATAGTCCTTGACCAAGTTTGCAGTCTGTGAGGAGTTATCAATTTATGGGAACAAGTGACAATGCAAAAAATGGGCATCACTCTCTCAATAATTTCTGCAACTTCTGGTTTCTCCGTAATTGTTTTCTAGAATTAAATAAGACATAATAACCATGTGGCACTGCAATATTGTCTCCCATAAGCTCATTTACCAGCTTCATAGAGCATCATTGGTGGCGTGATTATTAATCAAACATTAGGTCTTCAAACTTCAATTGCAATTTAATAACTTCATATTTTACCAATCATTTTCCAATTCAATATGTTGTGTTATCTTCTACAAAGATGCTCTTGTAAGTTAAGGAGCATAAAATAATTGGATATTGAGTTGGGAAGCTGGAGAGTGGGAGACACAGCGTAGACAATGCTGAGAGAGTGTCTAGATCCAGATCAAAATCATGTCACAACTCATTGATATTTGAAAATAATGTGATTCCTTATTTCCACCTCACCCCATCATATATATTGAGAAGATGCTAACTAAAGCAAAGCAAAGAAAAATTGCTATACAAGATTGTACATTCAATACAAGAAGTCTTTCCTGTTTTAGGAAAACATGGCTGTCTCTCCTATCAACCAAACCTCCCTTCACCATTTTCGCTCCAACAGCTTTCCCACTAGAGCACACCCGCTCATTTCAGAATTCAACGACCAATTGAGCAGATTGAGATGTTCAGAAGCAACCTCTTCATCATCAACATCATTAAGCCAGAAACTAATTGGGCTTCAAGATTTGCATGACTCTGTTGATAACTTACTCCTGTTGCCTTTTGCACAATCCTTAGCCCAAGAGCAGAATCAGAAATGGTTTAATGAGCTGCTGGATGGATCTCTCAGGCTCGTGGATGTGTGTGGTATTGCAAGGGATGCATTGTTGCAAACAAAGGAATGCACACGTGAACTTCAATCAACCCTGCGCAGAAGACATGGCAGTAAAATGGAGCTTGCAAGGGAGGTTGAAAAATACATGGCCTCTAGGAAGGTGGTAAAAAAGTCAATGCAGAAGGTCTTAAAGGGCATGCAAACTAAGTTGAACTCTAAGAAAAATGAAGATCTAGCCATTGTTAGCTTGTTAAAAGAGCTAGAAGCTGTAACTATCTTGGATTTTGAATCACTCTTGACCTTTATAGCTGGATCAAAGCTACAATCAAAATCAAGTGGCTGGTTTGTAGTTTCCAAGCTACTACACCCCAAGAGAATAGTACGTGAGGGTGAAGAGACAGACGCAAATGACTTTGAGAAGGTAGATGCATCATTACAAAGTCTCGTTAGTCACAAGACAAGCAAATGTGATTACTCCATCCATATTCAGAATGTACAGAACTGGATGGGGAAGTTGGAGTCAAGCATTCAAGATGTTGATGAGGTGCTTGAATGTTTGTCAAGGCGTCTAGTCAAGACCCGAGTTTCCTTTCTCAATATCCTCAACCACTAGCCCCAAATTATCATGGGCATCCATTTTTGGCTGTAAATTTTTACAAGATGATAGGCCTTCTCATTTTGTACAAATACACAAATGAAAAACATATATATTTTCTCTTCTACTTCTAAGACAATTCACTGCCTCTATCAAATATTTGCCTTTATCAAAGTATTCATTTCTAGTTCAAGAATGGTTCAATCTTTATAAATTCTAGGATATTGCTCCCACAAAATACCTCATAAAATTTAAAATCTCAAGTCAACTGTACAAAATTTGGTAATAAAAATATAGTAAATATCATCTCAGTAGCTCAATCCATAGAACTTGTGAAATCAATTAACAGAAGGGGGTGGTTTGAATCACTACATTTTAAATTTGGTGCCTTAGATCGTTTTAGCAATCCAGCCTACAGGTTCCAATTTTTTCTCTGCACATAATACTGAGCTTTTAGAGATTGCAGGGCATGCATCTGGTTGTGGACCAAGCTCCTCCATTTTAGGGAATTCAACATAAAAACAGAAAAGGAAAAGATGACTTCCGATCTGTCAATATTTTATTTTGTCTCAAATAAATTTATTAGTACACATCTAAAATAATTGAGACTCATATGGTTTACTTGAATTTCTGTGCTTAATCAATTAAAAATCCTGACTGTAGGGACAGCCCATGTTTTTAATGAATCAGACAATAAAATTGTCTACAATATGAGTAGAAATGAAGAAGTTGCATATGCAGATCTTGCCCCAATGGCACAAAAATGATGTATCAATCACAATGAATAACCAATTAAATCATTAATCTGTACGTGTGATTTTAGATAGCTGTTGCTGTATGTGGATAAAGTGAAGGTCTGTAGATGCTCCAACATGGTATAGATATACTAAATACTAGACACTGCATGTCGATAAATTGAGTTTCATTAGAAATACCAGAGACCGTGACATACTATCTTGTAAACATGATAATAATCAGGCAAAAAAAGAGTATGGAAGAATTTGATACGTGTATTTATAATTAAAAATCTACAGGAAGCATGTAGTAACAGGATGACCAACACTTTACGCACTGAAGAAAAATTTTCCAGATTTTAGGAATTACTGTCTGATTGTAATGTGAAACTGGTAATTTAATGATATTTATGTGTGCACGAGGGGTACAGACTACTATCTGCCTGAAAGGTAGGCGTGTAGGCTGGATATAATGGCTATTGCCTTTTCTTCTTCTTTGTTATATCGTATATTTTAACTAAATTTATGAAGATGCTCTTGTGATTTTTGGATTTAAATATGATTGAATGTGAGATGGAGAGCTGGTGAGAGGAGACATTGCAAAAACATTGCTGCAATAGTGAGTTGGAGACTTGGTTCAATGCTTCTTATGTGTTGCCTATCTTATAGATAATTGTCCAATTCAATGTATAGTGTTATCTTCTGCAAAGATGCTCCTGTAATTTAGACACTTAAAATAATTTGATATTGAGTTGGGGAGCTGGCAATGGGGAGACACTGCATAGACAACTCTGAAGGAGTGTTTAGATCCAAATCAAAATAATGTTACAACTCATTGATATTTGAAAATATTGAGATTCCTTATGTCCACCTCACCCCATCATATATATTGAGAAGATGCTAACTAAAGCAAAGCAAATTGATACACAAAATTGTACATTCATCAGAGAAACGTCTTTCTTGTTTTAGTTAAACATGGCTGATTCTCGTGTCAAAGAAACTTCCCATCACCATTTTCGCTCTAACAGCTTTCCCACTAGATCACACCCGCTCATTTCAGAATTCAACAACCAATTGAATAGATTGAGATGTTCAGAAGTAACCTCTTCATCATCAACATCATTAAGCCAGAAGATAATTGGGCTTCAAGATTTGCATGACTGTGTTGATGACTTGCTCCTGTTACCTTTTGCACAAGCCTTAGCCCAAGAGCAGAATCAGAAATGATTTAATGAGCTGCTGGATGGATCTCTCAGGCTCGTGGATGTGTGTGGTATTGCAAGGGATGCATTGTTGCAAACAAAGGAATGCATACGTGAACTTCAATCAACCCTGCGCAGAAGACATGGCAGTAAATTGGAGCTTGGAGGGGAAGTTGAAAAATACTTGGCCTCTAGGAAGGTGGTAAAAAAGGCAATGCAGAAGGCCTTAAAGGGCATGCAAACTAAGTTGAACTCTAAGAAAAATGAAGATCTAGCCATTGTTAGCATGTTAAAAGAGCTGGAGGCTGTAACTATCTTGGTCTTTGAATCACTCTTGACCTTTATAGCTGGACCAAAGTTACTATCAAAATCAAGTGGCTGGTTTGCAGTTTCGAAGTTGGTGCACCCCAAGAGAATAGCATGTGAGGGTGAAGAAACAGATGCAAATGAATTTGAGAAGGTAGTTGCAGCATTACAAACTCTCATTAGTCACAAGACAAGCAAAGTAGATTACTCCATCCATGTTCAGAATGTGCAGAACTGGATGGGGAGGTTGGAGTCCAGCATTCAAGATGTGGAAGAGGTGCTGGAATGTTTTTCTAGGTGTCTAGTCAAGACCCGAGTTTCCTTTCTCAACAACCTCAACCACTAGCCCTGAATTCATCATGGGCATCCATTTTTGTCTGTAAATTTGTATAGGTTGATAGACCATCTCTTTTTGTATATACACGAGTGAAAAACAGTATATATTTGCTCTTCTACTTCTAGGTCAATTCACTGTCTTTAACAAATTTTTGCTCATGTCACTAGTGAATTCTATTTCATGGCCCAGGGGTATTCATTTCTAGTGCAAGAATTGTTCCAACTTCTATAAATTCTAAGATATTGGTCTCACAAAATAACTCGTAAAATTTCAAATCTCAGGCCTATAGTACAAAATTTGATAATATATATATATATATATATATATATATATATATATATATAATACAATCCATTAGAACTTGTGAAATTAATTAATAGAAGAAGGTGGTTTGAGCCATTGAAATTTAAATTTGGTGCCTTAGAATGTTGTCGCAATCCAGCCTATGGGTTCCAATTCTGCTCAACATATAACACTGCATTTAGAGAATGAGTGAACCTGTTTTAGGACCAATCTCCTCCACATTAGGGAATTGAACATAAAAACAGTAAAGGAAAACAAGGCATCAACTGTCAATATTCCGATGGCCTCAAATAAAATGATTAATACACATCTAAAATCACGGAGACTCACATGGTTTACTTGAATTTCGTGTGCTTAAGCAATTAAAAATCCTGACCATAGCGACAATCCATGTTTTAAATGAATCAGCCCAATATGCTGATCTTGCCTGCCTATGGCGCAAAAATGATGTGACAATCAGATTGATTGACCAATTAAATACTAGCGTTTACAGTTATACGAGTGTGTATGATTTAAGACAGGAGCTGCTGCATGTGGACAAAAGTGCAGTTTCATTAGAAATAACAGAGTACCCCTGGCGTGATTGTCACTTCACGAGTATGGCCGTCGGTAGCAACATGTTTTTTGGGACATGGTAGTTGATGGGATTATTTGGGAGAAAGCACCAAAGGGGTTTGAATATCAAGCTAGAGCACCTTTAGATTCAATTGAATTGGGAAAACCCGTTTCAGACGGGTTTGGAGAATTTTTTTTCTAAATAACAATAAATATTAAAAATTTTAGTTAGTTGTCAAGTTGGAAAAGAATGTGAAAAACTAGCATCTCGAGTTTTAGAAGCTCTAGTTCCAAGATAAAAATCGAGTTTTTAAGCCTCGATTTGTAAGCGGATGCGTGAGATGTGAGAAAAAATTCACGTGGAAATTGAGTTTTAAAGACTCGAGTTTCATAAATTGCAAAAAAACGCCGCTATAGGACTTAAAAACGTCACTATAGAGCTTAAAAATCCAGTTATAAAAATTTTTTGCAGGCAAACGTTGTTATAGAGCTTTAAAACGTTATTATAAGGCATAAAAACGCCACTATAGGATTCCCTGAACTTGGTATTGAACACTTAAAAATTTTTTTTGCAGAAAAACGCTGCTATAAGGCTTTAAAACGTCACCATAGGACTTAAAAACGCCACTATAGGGCCGATCAAACTAAATTTTTTTTTGCATGGAACTCGAGTTTCTAAAACTCGAGATCTGTGTGGCATTTTCAGTCCCAGAACACTTGCAAAGCGAGTTGTTGGGACTCGATTTTTAATATGGATCTCGAGTTTCTAAAAGTCGAGATGCTAGTTTTCTTAAATCTTTTAACCTTTGCCTAACTTACTACATACTTCCACCACACACAGCCACTCTGCCCATTCCCCCCGGGTTTGGATATTTCATATTTCTTTGGTCATGCATTGCCATGTCACCTAAAAATTATCGCAATATATATACTAGCTTCTGAGCATGCGCTCATGCGCATGCCTAGAGGCTCTTCAATTTTTGGGTAAATTTCAATAATTTACATCTATTATAATTTGAGATTACTGCATTTCTAAATCACAAAAAAAAAAAAAAAAAACTTAGGGACCAACCGTATACTTTCCCAAAGAAAATAAATATTTTTTTATTAGTTTAATTTACCCTTAAAAATATTTTTACACACCCTAACCACATATCAATCCATCCTAATAAACAACAAATCACATATCAACCGAATCTAAAACGAAACAACAACATAGATCACAAATCTCTCTCTCTCTCTCTCTGTGCCCTTCAATATTTTGTGAAACAAGAATATATAAAATAATAGGTGTTATAACATGAAAAACTAACATTGAAGGGAGAAAACCTTTTATTTTTTAAATTAATGAAATTAAAAGTGGAAGAGTTCAAGAAGTTGGAAAAGGGGGTGGAACCAAATCTCTTAATCTTCTGCATTTTTGGCTTCATTGATAAGAAGATGGGAGAGGTGAAGGGCTAAATGAAATACTACTCATACAAAGCGTTGTATGGCAAAACCTCATACTCTCCTACATAAGGTCTCTATTTATATATATATATATATATATATATACTGAGTTCGTATCTGGTACTGATTGTGTATATTCTTTTTAATTTTTAATTTTTTATAATGTTTTTTGTATGAATGGGTACATGTATAATATAAATATAACCTAACTTTATATAATTTCATAATTAGGAAATTTAATGTATTTGTTACATGTTTGTGTATGGTTATCATGTTATTAAAACTTTTTGTTATGAAGTTAATGATTCAAAAAAAAAAAAATTAAATAAATACATTCTCAAAATAAATAAATAAATAAATAAATAAAGTTAATGATTGTTTAAGTGTTTAATTAACTTCTTGTTCACTAATCATAAAATCAGATTAAATCATCAAGAACAGGAAAATATTTTTCATATATTTGACCAAACTACTGTCAAATATATTAGCTTCTTTTTTTTTTTTTTTTTTTTTGATGGGAAAATATATTAGCTTCTTGTTCTTGCTCACTTAGTCACTTGCACCCGTGCACCTTATCTTGTGTTTGACCAAGCTACTTTCAACTTTGTACTTTTTATTTGGTGCTTACTCGCTCTCACCAATGCCTTTCCTTAACCATTAAAGTTTTCTCTGTTTGACTTTGAGAAAAAAAAGAAAAGGGAGCTTCTAGATTTATCCGGATTTTCACCATCCACTTGTGGCTCGGTCCAAAGTCAAAGTCAAACAGAGAAAGCTTAATGGTTAAGGTGGATGCATGATTGGCCGCCACAAGAGACTAGAGACCGCAAAAATGGCTTTATGTGACTGAAAAAGCACAGAGGTATATTTTCAATATTCTTACAATACTTTTATAACAAATTTTAAATAACATGTTATTGGTTATTATTAGTTGCCAAAAAAATAATTCCAATAATAAATTCTGATGATGCCGAAAAATTACCAATGAGTCACACGTTACTCACACGTTCAAAAAGTCACCTGCACAACAAAAAAGAGAAGACCTACAGAGAGCACTGGTGTGGTGCCGGCCAAATACTATCCGAAAGTTAAGTTAGAACGATTCTCACAACTCTAGAGTACTAGAAAGGGGATAAATTATGCGTACCTTGATTTATGAGTGTATTGGGGCTTTTATAGTAATGGAGGGTTGACCTTTCCTCCTTGGAGCGAAAGTCTTTTCCTTATAGGAATTCTCTTGAGCAATCTCAAACGTGATGGACAAGGTATTTCCTTATAAAGAGGATCTTCCAGAATCCTTCTTGCGCTAGAGTTCTAATTGCTTTAGAATTCCAAGGTGGCTAAGCGTGTGTCGCAAGAAAATTTATCAAGGCTTTCTGGCTGTCACATGGGTGTTTGATCCGCCCCCATTTCGTCTGTCAATATGGGGTCCGTTCATAACAGACTGGGCGTTGGACTCGTCTACTATCGGCCCATGGACGTGAATCCGTCAGGTCCATCTCATGAAGATAAACTGACCTCAATTTTACCTCTTCAGTTGCCCTTTCACCCCATGGGACAGTCACATTTTAGTAGAAGGACGCGTGGGGTGACGGTTAATGGTTCATGGGGAGGGGAGTGACGGATAAAGGCCTGTGGGCCGACGGTTTTAATATTCCGCCCGAGAACTGTGTCCAATTCTGACAGGTCGTCCAATTGAAATTTTATGACACATGACACATGTCGTTTTTTTATTGCATGATATCTTGGATCGAGGCGTCGCTTCGTCTTTCGTGCACTTCCTCTATAAATATCACAACCTTCACCTTTCATTTTTCCACTTTTCGCAGAAAACACTTGTCAGAGCGCATTTCGTCATCCTTGTCAGAAGAAACCACTTGATTTGTTTGCATTCGTCATCAACACACCTCGTCCGTTCACTTCATAAACTGGTAAGTACTCTTTTCCCCGTCTTTCTTCAAATAAAACATTACATTTTCCTAAACTTTCTACTCCCGTCAACCACTCTTAGACCCGTCAGAGTCTTAGGTTTTGTCGTCACTTGTAGGCAATGTCTAGTGCGTCAAGTAATCAATCAGTTGTTCGTGACAGGGGGGATTACGAGGAAGTCTACCTATCAGTCATAAAGACCAGAGTCCCAGCGAAGAGAGGAGTTCATCCGCCTCTTCCCCGTCCTAAACCAATGAGGATATGGAGGTGGCAGAACCCGAGGAAGGTTCTAATGAGGAACCAGGACCCATCGTAGGAGCTGATGGACCAAGGGAGTTCATCATGCTTCTAGAGTGGACGGTGAACAATTTTGTATCTACCATCAAGGAGACACACTTCAAAACTCTTAGGGAAAACTACCAAATCCCAGATAACATTCCCATCCGTCTACCCTATAAATAAGAGAAATGCTATTATGAAGGGGTAGATGACGTTGGTGTGTATGAGCAAATGTTGAAGGCAGGACTTAAATTTCCCTTAAGCTCACTTCACCGTGAGCTTCTCAAATATCTGGGTCTATCCATCAACCAAATATCCCCCAACGCTTGGAGGGTCTTCATAGCAATGGAGATCTTGTATGGTGCTTGGTCAAACGATGCTAGGAGGCTGACGGTGTGGGAATTCCTTCATTGCTACCGTCCAGATGAGATTGACAAATCTAGGGGGATATATAGTTTTGTCCCCAGGAGTTCGGTGTTGAAGGTCGTATACGAAACTCCAGACTCCAACAGGGACTGGAAGAGCCGTTATTTTTTCTTAGAGGGCGACAAGTGGATGTGCCGTCCAGGGGATATGGATCACATGCCCGTCGACACTACTTGGGGCATACTGTTTGAGTCTGGTATTCACCCGTCCTAGTGCGTGAAAACTTTATATTTCCGTTCAATTTACTTGCAATTACTTCGATACTTTTTAACCGTCTTCTTTTTTGCAGTACGACGGCGTCCACAAATTGATCTTGAGGAATACAATTTTCTTGAACAAATTTTTAACAAGACCAAGCCGGAGGAAAGAACTTAGGCCAAACTAGTTAATTTTGAAACCATACACTGGTATTGTGACGGACCTGCACCCACACCAGTAGCCATCAAATACGAAGCCAGAATCCGTCAACGTAAGTCCGTTGTTCCAGTTCTTTCTGAATAGTTGATTTTTATTTAAGAAATTAGCTTCATTCGTTCATCTTTACAGAAATGGATGACGCCAAGAGGAGAGCAATAATTAAGGCAACTGCTGCTAAGAACAGGGAGACCAGAAACGTTGGCGTCAAGGAGACGGGCTTAAGCAACCCGTCATTGAAGAGGAAGCAGTCGTCCAAAGGGGACCATCCTACGAAGAAGCCCAAGGTCCATTTGGAGCCCGTCGTAGGTCTAATGGCCGAGGGTGCCAAGATGGTGACTCCTGTGAAGCATGGGGCTGGCAAAGACCTTATGAAAGCTCAGTCCTTAAGCCTGAAAAAACCACCCGTCCTCCTTCATGAGGATCCAAAGCATGCCTTGGAGCAACTCTCATCCATCATCACTTCTGAGGACTACGAGGATTTAAGTAACTATTCGACGGAGGCGATGAGAGAGACTGGGTTGTTCAGCATTGCTTAGGTAATCTTGCCCTTCTACTTTTCTCCAGTTTGTTGTTTCTTTGCTTGGAATTGACTCATTCCCACTTTCAGGCCATGGTCATGATGAAGGGGTTGATGGGACGGAGTCTCAATCATGAGACGACCTTAGGCCGTGTACGGGATAAAGCCAAGTGGACGGAGAATGAGCTCGTCGAGCTGAAGGCCTGGAAAGTGGTCCAAGAGAAGAAGCTCAAAATGGCTGAGGAGGCAAGGGATGAGTATTTCAAGCTAACGAAAGAGCTGAGGAAGGTCCTTGAAGACAAAGAGAAAGAGCTCGATTTGGCTAAGGATGCTGCTATACGAGAATACCGTGACTCCGATGCCCTTTTGTCCGAGCTTGGAGTCTCCTATGGTGACGGTTTTGATGAGGCCATCCGTTAAGTAAAAGTTTCATATCCGGAGTTGGACCTGTCATCCGTCAAGATTAATGCCCCCGAGCAAACCTCTGTTCAACCAGTTCAATCCGAGAACACAGATGAGCTTTTTGGCAAGAATCTCCCCGTCAACGATCCCCTTGGTGGCCAAACCGTTGTTGAAAGCCAAAGTAAACCAAAAGATGATCAGACCCGTCATAACGAAGAAAATGATGAAACCCCTACTCTTTAAGTGTAGTAGCTTTTTTTTTTTTTTTTTTTTTTTTTTTTGAGAACATTTGGAGAACAATTTCATTCGTTGTGGATAATATGTAAAACAATTAATCTTTAGTTTTTTCAACTATTTTTAATCATATGTTTGGCTTAGTCCGTCTAATTTTTATAATGACTTGCCTATTTTTTGAATAATTTGTATCCGTCCATATATTGGGTTTGATAAGGATTTCCCCCGTCTTGGGATGATAAGTTCAGTTTGTAATTTAAATCCATCCATTTAGAATTTCATCCCAAGGATACGATCCATCCATTTAGTAGACTTAGTTTACACCCGTCCACTTTGTGGACTGTGAGACTTTTCATCCTTATATAATGATTTGTGCACGTTGTAGACTTTAATATAATGTCAACGTCTTAGAATGATTTGTCTATTTTTTGGATTTCAATATCATCCGTCCACCTTGTGGACTTTAGTAGAATCTGTCCACATTGTGGACTTTATCATTCGTCCACTTTGTGGACTTTAATAGAATTTGTCCACATTGTGGAATTTAATAAAATTTCATTATCCGTCCACTTTGTGGACTTTATTTTATCCTTTTAGGATTGTCCGTCCACTTTGTGGACTTGATGTAATTTCATCCTCTTAGGATGGTCCGTCCACTTTGTGGACTTGTAATTTCATCCTTTTAGGATAGAATAAAGTCAACGTCTTAGAATGATTCGTCTATTTTATGGATTTCAATATCATCCGTCCACCTTGTGGACTTTAGTAGAATCCGTCCACATTGTGGACTTTATCATCCGTCCACTTTGTGGACTTTAATAGAATCCGTCCACATTGTGGAATTTAATAAAATTTCATTATCCGTCCACTTTTTGGACTTTATTTTATCCTCTTAGGATTGTCCGTCCACTTTGTGGACTCGATGTAATTTCATCCTCTTAGGACGGTTCGTCCACTTTGTGGACTTGTAATTTCATCCTTTTAGGATAGTCCGTCCACTTTGTGGACTTAGATTACATCCGTCCACTTTTGGACAATAATTTCTTCCACTTGGGACGGTCCGTCCATTTCGTGGTCGTAGATTATGTCCGTCCACTTTTAGAATTAATTTTATCTATGTAATGATAGACTCCGTCAATTTTTGGACCGTAACAATTTAAGTAGAAAAAACACAGTCGTGTCTGAATATTCCTCTTATTAATTAAAAAGAAAACCATGCGTTTGTAGAAAGAGTACCTGCCCCCCTCCCTAGGCTTAAAAAGGTACTTGTAGAAAGAATTGTTCAAAGTAGAAACTAGTAACAGTAAAAAACTAAATAATAAACTAGGAAATTCGGAACGTTGATGCTCTTCATGTCGTCTCTATTGGTAGTATTTTCGTAGGTGCTCTGTGTTCCATGGGTGCTGCAGCTTTCGTCCATCCAGAGTTTCGAGGTGGTAGGTTCCCTTCCTTTGCCATAATGCGATCCTGTAGGGTCCTTCCCAGTTGGGGCTGAGCTTTTCTTGCGAAGGGTCTCTAGCAGCACCCATTACCTTCCGTAGTACAAGATCTCCAATCTAAAAGTCTCTACGCCTGACATTGGAGTTGTAGTATTTTGCCATGAGATTCTGGTACCGCGCCAACCCTTGCTCTGCTGCTGCTCGGATCTCGTCCACCAAGTCTAGCTGAAGGCGCAAGGCCTCTTTGTTCTTGTCCTCGTCGTAGTTCTCCACCCGATAGCTTGTGAGTCCTACCTCCACTGGGATGACAGCATCACTTTCGTATGCTAGTCAAAACGGCATTTCTCCCGTGGGTGTTCTTGCTGTAGTACGGTATGCCCATAGGATGCTTGGTAGCTCATCAGGCCAGATAGCCTTTGCCCCCTTGAGCAGGGTTTTGATGATCTTGAGTAAGGACCGATTCGTGACTTCAACTTGCCCATTGGCCTGTGGGTGTGCAGGCAATGAGTAGTGATTTTTAATACCCAGCTCCGAGCAGAAGTCCTTAAATGCGTTGTTGTGGAATTGCTTTCTGTTGTCGAAGACGAGCACTCTTGATATCCCGTATCTGCAGATGATATTCCTCCATACAAAGTTTCGAATGTTCTTTTCTGTGATAGTGGCTAGGGCTTCTACTTCCACCCATTTAGTGAAGTAGTCGATACCAACTACCAGAAATTTTAGTTGCCTTACTGCTGTCGAGAAAGGGCCCATAATATCTATTCCCTATTGAGCGAACGGCCATGGGGCTGTCATGAGGGTCAGCTCTTCAGACGGTTGCCTGATGAAATTACTAAACCTTTGGCACTTATCGCAAGTCTTGACATAGGCTTGTGTGTCTTTTAACATTGTAGGCCAATAATATTCTGCTCGGATCAACTTGTGCACTAATGACCGTGCCCTTAAGTGATTTCCACATATACCTTCGTGGATTTCCCTCATTACATAGTCTGCTTCCTCGTGGCTTAAACATCTCAAGTACGGCCGTGAGAATCCTCTCTTGTATAATATATCCTTTATCAGTACAAATCGTGATGCTTGGACCTTCAACTTCTTAGCGACATCTTTTCCGTCTGGTAACGTACCACTCTTCAGGTAGGATACTATCGGCGTAGTCCAATTGCCTTCTGTATTTACCTCATGCACATTTGCCTTGTTATCAATAACTGAGGAGACTTGAACAAATGACAATACCTGTTTGAAGGCAAGTATAAATTCTGTTGATGCGGCTTTTGCTAGACGATCGACACATTCGTTCTCCTCCCTCAGGATTTGAACGAATCTGACTTCGAGGTTGCTGATACGATTCTTCACCTCCTCTAGATACCGCTTCATCTTCTCGTTCTTGCACTTGTAGCTGCCATTGATCTGACTTATTACCACTCGGGAGTCATAATGTACGACCATGTTCTTAGCTTCTGCTGCCTTTGCGAGGTCTAGCCCTGCCGCTAGTGCTTCATACTCGGCCTCGTTGTTGGTTGTAGGGAAGTCCAGTCGGATCATGCACTCAATTTTATCTCCTTCAAGGGTCTGGATCACAACACCGGCCCTTCTTGCGTGTCTGTTGGAGGATCCGTCCATGTGGATGCTCCACTGTGCGGCTATTTTTGCCCCCATGCCTTCTGATCCAGTAAACTCGACAATGAAGTCGGCTATGGTTTGCCCCTTGATTGCAATTCGTGGGCGGTACTGTACATTAAATTCACTTAGTTCCACTGCCCATAAAGCCATCCATCCTACAATCTCAGGGCTACTCATGGCTCTTCTTAAGGGTTGGTCCGTCAAGACCACGATGGTATGTGCCTGGAAGTACGGCTTGAGCTTTCGTGCCGCTGTTACCAGTACGAAGGCCAACTTCTCCATTTGGGGGTACCTTTCTTCTGCTCCTTAGAACGCCCTACTTATAAAATAGACTGGTTTTTGAGATCCTTCCTCCTCCCTTACTAGGGCCGCGCTGACTACTGCTTGCAAAATTGCCAAGTAGAGGTAGAGTACTTCCCCTGGCTTTGACGGACTGAGTAATGGTGGAGATGATAGGTACTTCTTCAAATCCTCAAATGCTTTCTGGCACTCGTCCGTCCAAGCGAATGATTTTCTCAAAGTACGGAAGAAGGGAAGACATTTGTCCGTCGCTTTTGAAACGAACCTATTCAGGGCAGCAATTTTGTCATTCAAGCTTTGCACCTCCTTGGCCGTCTTTGGCGGCTCTAACTCCATGATGGCCCGAACCTTCTCCGGGTTAACCTCTATACCTCTATGGGATGCCATGAAGCCCAAGAATTTCCCCGTAGTCACTTCGAATGCGCATTTGTTCTGATTCAGCTTCATGTTGTATGAGCAGAGCGTGTCGAACGTCTCCTGGAGGTTGACTAAATGATCATCTTCGCGCAGGCTCTTTACTAACATATCGTCAACATAAACTTGTACATTCCTTCCAATCTGGTGCGCAAACATCTTGTTCATCAGTCTCTGATATGTGGCCCCCGCGTTTTTGAGCCCAAACGGCATCACTTTGTAGCAAAAGAGTCCTTGACTGGTGACAAAGGAAGTTCTCTCTTAGTCGGCCTCGTTTATCTTGATCTGGTTGTAGCCCGAAAAGGCATCCATGAAGCTCAAGAGCTGGTGTCTTGCCATTGAGTCTACTAAGGTATCTATCCGAGGGAGCAGGTAGCTGTCCTTTGGGCACGCTCTGTTGAGGTCCGTGAAATCGACGCACATTTGCCACTTCCCATTAGCCTTTTTGACCATAACTACGTTTGCTAACCAGTCAGGATAGTACACTTCTCTAATAAAATCGGCTTCCAGCAGCTTCCTGACTTCTTCCGCTATCGCTTTGTCTCGCTCTTGGGCGAATACTCTTTTCTTTTGTTGGACGGGCGAGGATGCGGGCTTCACATTCAATCTGTGGACTATGACTAATGGATCGATGTCGGGCATGTCTTCGTGGCTCCATGCGAACACGTCTTGGTTCATTCTCAGGAATGTTACCAGGGCTTGACAAATTGGCTGGCTGGCCAACGTTCCTACCCTAGTAGTCCATTCAGGTCTTGATTCGTCGAGAGTTATTTCTTCCAATTCTTCTACTAGTTCCGCCATGGTCCTTTGTTCTTTTATGCACATGGTTTGCTGGTGATCTTCCATCTCCATCATGGCAATGTAGCATTCACGTGCGGCCACCTGATTTCCTCGTAACTCTCCGACCCCGTACTTCGTAGGAAACTTGACCATTAGGTGGTATGTTGACGTTACCGCCTTCTATGAATTAAGGGTTGGTCGTACGATGATGGCATTGTAGACGGACGAGCAGTCGACCACAAGGAAAGTTACATCCTTCGTGATTTGTTGGGGATAATCACCTATTGATACCGAAAGGGTGACCACGCCCAATGGGAATACCCTTATACCTCCAAAACCAACTAGGGGAGCATTTGTCTGTATTAATCATTCTCTGTTAATTCTCATCTGCTGGAACGCTGGGTAGTATAGGATGTCTGCTGAGCTACCATTGTCTATCAATATTCGGTGAATATTGAAGTCTCCTACTCGTAGGGTGATGACAAGAGCGTCATCATGAGGGTGGTGAAGGAACTGAGCATCTTCTTCTGAGAACCCTATGATGGGGCTTTCTATCCGTGCTATCTTTGGAACAGAGCCTGTCAACTGCACATTGTGAACCATTCTGAGATAAGTCTTTCGAGCCTTTTTGGACGACCCTACAGTTGTGCCCCCTACAATCGTCCTTATGTCTCCGATCGGGGGTCTAGGACGCTCATTATCCCGTCAGGGCTGATGTTCTTGAGGAGGTGGATCCGTCCTTTCTTTACTGACGAACCTCTGTAATTTACCTTGTCTGATAAGGGCTTCTATCTGTTGCTTTAAGTCGTAGCAATCGGCTGTGTCATGACCGTGATCACGGTGGAAGCGCCAATATTTGTCTTTGGACCTCTTGCTGGGATCTCCTTTCAGTTTTTCGGGGAAAGTTAGAGTCCCCTCGTTCTTGATTTGCATTAGGACCTGGTCTATTGGGGTAGTCAATGGTGTGAAGCTTGTAAACCTCCCTTTTGGTAGCTTAGATCATCTCTCGTCTCTTCGATCTCCCATTCTTGGCTTCTTCGATCCTTGGTCCCGCCGTATATCTTCCTGCCACTCTCTTTTCCTGGGTTTCTCCTCCCAAGCCAACAATGCGTCTTCAGCATTCATGTATTTGGTTGCTCTGTAGAGTACTTCGGACATGGTCTTTGAGTCGTTTTTGTATAAAGAGAACAAAAACTTTCCCTTTCGTAACCCATTCGTGAAAGCTGCTACCAGTATCTTGTCGTCAGCTTCATCGATTGAGAACGCTTCCTTATTGAAGCGTGTTATGTAGGCTCTCAGCGTCTTGTCCTCTCGTTGCCTGATGCTCATTAAGCACGCTGTGGACTTCTTATACCTATGTCCCCCAATAAAGTATGCAGTGAATTGAGCGCTTAGCTCCTTGAAAGTGCTGATGGAGTTAGGCATCAGTCGGCTGAACAAAATCCTGGCTGCTCTCTTCAATGTTGTAGGGAAGGCCCTACACATGATTTCATCCGCTACCTTTTGAAGATGCATCAAGGTTTTGAAGGTTTCCAGGTGGTCTAGAGGGTCTTTCACTCCGTCATAGTTGTCAACGCGGATGTAGTGAACGGCCGTAGTGAACAGCGAGTCAATGCGGTTGACCAGGTCGTTAAGATCGCTGGACACTTACCTCTTGAGGCGTTCATCATGACTTCCATATGTTCTTTCATCGCCTGCATCTCCGCAATAAAAGGTTGTGGAGTTATGTCCATGAGGGCTAGGAGGCTCATGTTTTGCCTCTTCGGTCTGCTTAGGGCGTTGCTACCCTCAGGTCTCTCTCGATCTCTTCGCTCAACAATAGTACCTTCTTGGTCCTCCCTTTGATTATTTGGCGCTGCGTTTTTCTGGCACAACTGTTCTTCCAAGTCGCGGTTTTGTTTGGTGAGACGTTCCACAGCAGCAGTGAGAGTTTGGACCTGTCTCTCGAGGGCAGTCGTGGGTGGTTCCTCCTCTTGGATGTTGTTAGTGGTTGCCATCGAGCGGGTTAGCACCATGCAACTCTTTTGTCCGGGAAGCGATAATATGGCTTACAAATCGTAAAAGAAGTCGTTTCCCACAGAAGGTGTCAACTGATGATGCCGAAAAATCACCAGTGAGTCACACATTACTCACACGCTCGAAAGTCACCTACGCAACAAAAAAGAGAAGACCTACAGAAAGCACCGGTGTGATGCCAGCCAAATACCCTTCGAAGGTTAAGTTAGAACGATTCTCACAACTCTAAAGTATTAGAGAGGGGATAAATTATGCGTACCTTGATTTATGAGGGTATTGGGGTTTTTATAGTAGTGAAGGGTTGACCTCTCCTCCTTGGAGCGGAAGCCTTTTCCTTATAGGAATCCTCTTGAGCAATCTCAAACGTGATGGACAAGGTATTTCCTTATAGAGAGGATCTTCCAGAATCCTCCTTGCGCTAGAGTTCTAATTGCTTTAGAATTCCAAGGTGGCTAAGCATGTGCCGCAAGTAAATTTATCAAGGTTTTCTGGCCGTCACATGGGTGTATGATCCGTCCCCATTTTGTCCGTCAATATGGGGTTCGTTCATAACAGACTGGGCGTTGGACTCGTCTACTATCGGCCCATGGACGTGAATCCGTCAGGCCCATCTCATGGAGATAAACTGACCTCGATTTTACCTCTTCAAATTCAAAATGTGATGAAAATGTTGCGAACGTAGCTTTAAAAAAAACATATGAATGAGGTACTGGATAGTAATGCTGCAGTCTTTGCTAAGACAGCAACAGATATGCTGCAGTCTTTGCTAAGACAGCAACAGATATGCTGATTGTTCATAAAATACTGGCTGGGTGCATTCTTTTAAACGCAACCATGAATCCAAATTATACTTCAAAAATGACGGCCTTCTAGAACAGAGAATGTGTATCTTCTTCAGTCGTGTAGTTCATTGTTTTCAACACTTGTTAAAGATACTTGGTCTATAACCGTTTCAATTAAGCACATGTAATTATCAGATTAGATGATCCACTTTTATAGTCTTTCTTTTTTTTTTTTTTTTTTTTTTTTTTTTTTTTTTTTTTTTTGAGAATGCACTTTTATAGTCTTTATAAATAAGGATAAGATTTAGTTATAAAATTGATTGTAACCTAAGACTATAACTTTCTTTAATAATATTAACATTACTACATATTTTAAAAATATAACTGTTGAATTATATGTTCATTACACTCTTAATTCACATGTCAAATTTTGTATCAATTGGATATTATTTACTACATAATCTATAAGTTTATACATAATTTTAAATAACAAAAACTTGTAATTTAAACAATTTATTGATAACATAGCTATTGATATTTAATTTTCTAGAAATTTTGCAAGCGTGGAGAATATAAAAAAATTGTAACCACTAATGAATTTGTCAAAATTCACTTCTAATAAAAAGATATTAAGTAAGTTTGTAACCTTAAGTTACAACCAATTTTGTAGCTAAACTTTGTCCTAAATATAATAAATAGGTTATGCTTCGTTGCTTTAAGCTTATAAATCAACCATTCTAAGATTCTATTCATTTTCCTTCAATTTTTCATATGTATATGACTCAAAATCAATATTATACAAAGTGCTGTGAAGTTGATAGCCTCTTCATAAATTTCTTAGAAGTATTTTTAAGTAAATTACATATTTGGTCCTTAACATTTATGCTATGTGTCAATTTGGTCATTAACCTTTTAAATGTGTCGATTTAGTCTCTAACTTTTTTGGCATTGTGTCAAAATGATCCATACTATTAAGTGATGGATGAAAAATACTGATGTGACTAATGGACAAAAAATTATATTATTTCATGCCACATAAACTGCCACGTTGGCACAGTATTAAAAATTTTAATTCAACTGTTAATTTTTTAAGGTTAAGCTGAGAAAATTATGTTTCACACCTCATTGAGATTCCTTATGTCCACCTCACCCCCGCCGGATAAATTGAGCATATGCTATCTAAAGGAAAGAAAATTGATACACATAATTGAAAATTAAATTAATCTAAATAAATATTAATAACAATTCCTATTGTAAACGTCATTCAAAATCTAATATAAATGTAAATTTTAGTTTGTTTTTTCATACCTACTTTGGTTTACTCAATTGGAAGATTTGCAAAATATACCTCAACACGAGTCAGTTTAGAATTTGAATCAAAATCATTATTATGATTAGGTTCTCCATAATCTCAATGAACTACAAATATATATTTCATTATTATTAAAGTAAAGAAAACAAAAATAATTACTTCATAGTTAATGACAATCAAATTAAGAAACTAACCTCTTTTTCTTTCCTTTTTTTTTTTTTTTTTTTTTTTTTGAGAAACTTATCTAAATACATAGGAGTTATACATGTAAGTTGATTTTTAAAATTAAAAAAAAAATTAACATAAAAGTGTTAAGAATATAGTAATAAATTGGCAAAGTTGTATCCTCATTAACTTGAATGTTCTTAAAAGTTACACAGAATTCAATATTTTTCTTTCTCTATTATTTTAGTTAAAATTTGGGTCTATAACAAAAATATAGATTATTTAGTGTGATTTAGGAAGAGAAAAAAAAGTTAAAAGATAGAAGAGAAAAAGGATTAGTGGAAGTTAGGGCTTTAGTGTGATTTAGGACATAAGTATTTTTTTTTAATAATTATTATTATAATTATGTGGTACTGATGCGTTTAGAACCTTTATTATTAAATCATTTTAGCATCTTTGCTTTTCACACCTGTGCATCTTTCCAAAGTCAATGGCATGTGTGTAATGTCCATGACACGAAGCTGACGTAGCTCTGAAAAACTAAAGCTGACGTAGCAAGCTGACGAAGTAATGGCTATAAATACAGTACTTAAAGTAGGCCATGCTTCGTTGCTTTGATCCTCTAAATCAGCCAGTCTGAGATTCCACTTAATTCTCTCCAATTCTTTCTTCCTTGTTTGTTGCTCCTTTTACACCCAATTTAACGCTCACAAGTAAGTGGTCAAAACTATTCTTTCCAGATTTAAATTTTAATCTCAGTTTTATTTAATTTTCATTGCTTCTGGTCTTTTTTTAAAAAAAAATAAAAATAAAAAATTTAATTCTATGATTATGTTTAGGCTTTTAAACTTGATTCAAGAATTTTCATATTTCAATTATAATTTATTAAAAGATTTCTTATTAAATCATGTAATTGAGATCATCAAGTGAAGGTTTAATAATCCATCAATTGAACTGGTTGTTTAATGAGTTATTAGAGATTTCAAATCTTAGAGCTAGCTTTCATATCTGATTTAATTGGGGGATTTTGTGTTGTGAGTATTTTATTAAGTTGAATGCTCAAAAAATGAAATTAAGCTTTCAAATTAAAGATTGGAACTCTCAATTTGATCAGATTATAACTGGATTATAGTGATAGTGATAGCATAAGAACTATTTTCTTTTTGGAACCAGAACATTAAGTTGTTAATGTCCCTTATATTTAAGTGTTTCTTTAGATTATTAAGTTGTTTTGCTTTTTAGTTAGAACCATTTCCTCTCTTTCTTGTATGTGTGTTTCTTTCTTAAAAAAAAAAAAATGTTTTGCTTTTGTTGAACCGTCGAAGTCAAGCATACATAGATGATCAATGCAACTACTCTCCTCTGATTATTTTGCTCTCTCTCTCTCTCTCACTCTTAGAGACTTGTATTAATTCAATGGCTAGCCTGTGGTCAAGGAACACTAAGGTTGAAAATGAGTCTAACGAAACTATGGCGGTGAAAGTGACTCGGGATCCTGGCAATTTTGAAGTCAAAGAATTTATAATCCCAGCTGGTGATCACATATATATGTGCTACAACGATTTCGGCATTGAACATAATCCAGATCGTCCTGTCAATGTTAGAGTTTATGTGGGAGATGAACAAAAGTTAGAGGTAAGAGCATCCAGAATAAGGGACAGTGGGAAAATTCTATTGGGCTACGAGAATGGCAGGGTCACCCCCACTTTTATTGACATATATATGGTTGCCAGGATCGGGTACTTTTCTTTTTTCCTTTTTTTTTTTTTTTTTTTTGACAAAGGGTACTTTTCTAGACTACAGCCTTTGAATTTGATTAATGTGTGCTTTTTTTTTGGGATAAAAAAAGTTCATTGCTTACTTGCTTTATTATGGTTTCACAGATTAATTATCAAGATGAAAGGCGCAACAAAGAAGATTAAAAAGTTGTTGGGGTAACAGATGGAGAAGAGGTAGAAGAAATAGTGAAAGGGTAACAGATGGGAACGATTAGGAGGACATTGGAGAAACTTTGAATGTATACTAGTATATATAATTTGGTCATAGAGCCCCTTTCTGTCCAGTCTGCCCTGTTGTAGATAGAATGGGTTGTGGACCTGTGGTGTACAGATATAGAATGTTCATTGACTTCTATATTTATTGCGATTGCTTGGAAGTCAATGAACATTCTATATTTATTGGGACTACTTGGACCTATGCATTTGACATAGATTATTTTTACCAACTTATTTTATTATTTAGTTTATTTTTGCTATTATTTATGGGTCTTATTACACTTTTTAGTACTATTCATGGGTCTCATTGTACTATTTCAGCTAATTTTTATTTTTATCTACAATATTTTTAGCAAAAAGTTTTCAGTTTCAGCAAAATAAACGTATTAGGAAATTTAGACCCCGGTTGATAGAATTAACAAATTTTAAACCCAAGTTGTTAATTAGATTTATTATGAATAAACCTTTTTAAAACAAACAAACATTAATATAATGTCAATATCATGTACAACGAAATAATAAATAAGACAAGATATGATGACTTAGGAAAACAAATAAAACAAACTAGTTTTACAGTAAAAAACCTAAAGGGAAACATTCGTAAAAAGCAATTTACTATAGTAAAGAAAAGTTTCAAATCTAGTACAAAACATTTGTTTCTAGACTCTATAATTCCCGTAGATGAACTTACAGCAGAAACCTTCTACCGCTTTAGAACCTCTGAACTCTTCAATATATGAACGCCACTATTTTGCATGGATCCCAGTACATGACTAACCAATGATGCACGACTCCCAGTACATGACTAACTCTAACAACTTGAAGAAGATATTGGTTGCAAATTTCTTCACTTCATCAACAATGAAGATCAAGAAGCACTTGGTTACAAAACCCTAAGGCGTAAAGACGCAGTAGCTTCTTTCAGAGAGAATAAGGCACTCGGTCACTTTTTTGCATGTGTTTGACGGCCTTTAAAATAAGTCTTATATATGTGTAGGGTTGTGAGAAAAGAAACCTTACACATACATGTCAGCATAAGCAGAAAATCAATAAGGAGGTCTTGTTGTAGATTGTAAAAAGCACAAAAGAACCTAAATTCACCTTGGATGTAGGCCACAATACTGTGGCACTTGAATGAAGTTGGAAGGAGTTTCTCTCTTGCAATGTTCGCATCCTTATGTACCCAAACCAGCACATTACAAAGGTGTAGCATGTGAACAAGAAGCCACACGATTTTTGTGTTATTATGAGATTGGATGATGCACTTTACACAGGTTACAAGACAAGTAAGATGGGTTTGAGATTGAACATTGTTGGACAATACAGAGCTAGAAGTCAACATTTCAAGGAGGATTAGAGTGCCTGATTATGTGTTAAACTTAAACCAAAGTGTTACATATGTACTTCCTAAAATCTCATATGGATCCACAGCAACTTTAAAAATATCATCGAAGTTTTTTCTATGAATTTGTGATTGTGGAACATATCTTTTAGGTCTAACTTAGCATGCTTCTGAACAAATCAACACCATTCTCAATAGTGTTTTTTTTTTTACATTTCCTCTAGTGCACTAGAGTAAGGTGGCATAGACAAAATGTAGCTAAAGTACTATTCAATAGATTGCATCAACCATGACAAAATGTTCCAGACTTATTTGGCTCCAAAAAATCAACCTTGAATGACAAGTGCTAATAATATCCAGAACAAGGGAATAGCAAAAAAAGTATGAGGCAGCAATTATAATCCTGATCAAACTATTGTATCCAAAAAGTGGTATTGATTGGCAGTTGGCCTCGATTGGACTCTCCCCAATTTTAATGTCCCCAACTAAAAGTAAGAGATCTGGACTTGTGATCATAGATTTTCCAAAAAGCCCCAATGATTAACCACCAAAGTTTCTGTCCTTACCAGAAAAAGGGAAATATAAATGAAAGTTCTCTCTCTACTGGTCTATACTGTGTAGAAAAGATGCATATTTTGTGACAGTGAGAAAGAGACAAAAGGTCAACAATGAGTTTAAGGTTGGATTAAGACTATTATCTTCCTATTAAGACTGTATATTACATAAATTATTAAATCATTCATCTTCCAAAGGATCATGCAATGCATGCAACTCAAAATATTGTTAAAACTATATAATAACTATATTTAATTAGTAGGAACAAAAATAAATTAGGTAGCTATTCCACATATAAGCATGAACATCGTTAGTAATTCATTAAGTGTAATGCTGTAGCCCCACGGTTCCTAACAAGGCAGGCAGGCACAACTGGATAGAGGAGCTTTGCCTTTTGTTGTACCAGAAGAGATGGTGTGGATGTTGCTATTGCATATCATATTGATCATTGTCCAATTCAATATGTGTTATCTTCTGCAAAGATGCTCCTGTGACTTTAGAAGCTTAAAATAATTGATATTGAGTTGGGAAGCTGACATGATGGAGACGCTGCATAAACAATGCTGAAAGAGTGTCTAGATCCAAATCAAAATCATGTCACAACACATTGATATATAAAAATAATGAGATTCCTTATGTTCACCTCACCCCCACCATATATATTGAGAAGATATTAAATAAAGCAAAGCAAATTGATACACAGAATTGTAAATTCAACTGCAAGACGTCTTTCTTGTTTTAGGTAAACATGGCTGCCTCTCCTGTCAACCAAACCTCCCTTCATCATTTTCGCTCCAACAGGTTTCCCACAAGGGCACACCCTCTCATTTCAGAATTCAATGAAAAATTGAGCAGAGTGAGAGGTTCTGAAACAACCTCTTCATCATCAACATCATTAAGCCAGAAACTCATTGCCCTTCAAGATTTGCATGACTGTGTTGATAACTTGCTCTTGTTGCCTTGCACACAAGACTTAGCCAAAGAACAACATCAGAAATGGTTTAATGAGCTGTTGGATGGATCTCTCAAGCTCTTGGATGTGTGTGGTATTGCAAGGGATGCGCTGTTGCAAACAAAGGAATGCACACGTGAACTTCAATCAACCCTGCGCAGAAGACATGGCAATAAAATGGAGCTTACAAGGAAGATTGAAAAATACTTGGCCTCTAGGAAGGTGGTGAAAAAGGCAATGCAGAAGGCCTTAAAGAGCATGCAAACTAAGTTGAACTGTAAGAAAAATGAAGATCTAGCCATGGTGAGCTTGTTAAAAGACCTAGAAGCTGTAACTGTCATGGTCTTTGAATCAATCTTGACCTTTATAGCTGGACCAAAGTTGCATTCCAAATCAAATGGTTGAGGATGACGAAACAGATGCAAATGAATTTGACAAGGCAGATGCAGCATTACAATCTCTCATTAGTCACAAGACAAGCAAATCCGATTACTCCATCCTTGTTCAAAATGTGTAGAACTGGATGGGGAAGTTGGAGTCAAGCATTGAAGATGTTGAAGAGGTGCTTGAATGTCTTTCTAGGCATCTAGTCAAAACCTGAGTTTCCTTTCTCAACATCCTCAACCACTAGCCCTGAAATCATCATGGGCATCAATTTTGTCTGTAAATTTGTACATGATAGACCTTCTCTTTTTGTACACATTAATGAATGAAATACAGATATATTTTGTCTTCTACATCCAAGTCAATTCACTCTCATTAAGAAATAATTGAGTATTCATTCCTAGCACAATAATGGTTCAATTTTAATAAATTCTAGAATATTGGATCTCACAAAATACCACATGAAATTCTAAGTCTCAAGACCTCTGTACAAAATTTGGTAATAAAAATATAGTAAATGATCATCTCACTAATAGGAGGTGGTTTAAGTCACTGAAATTTATATTTGGTGCCTCAGAATGTTTTAACATTCTAACCTACCGGTTCCGTTGATATACACTGTGCATTAGGAGGATGCAGGGCTTGAATCTGGTTGAGGACCAAGCTCCTCCAGTTAGAGAGTTGGAACAGAAAAACAGAAAAGAAAAACAAAAACAAGAGATATAAATGTTTTGACCGTTTCAAAAAATTTGATTAATACACATTTAAAATCATTGACACTCACATGGTTTACTTGAATTTTGTATGCTTAAGCAATTAATAATCCTGACTGTCTCCCTTTGAGAGACAACCCATGTTATTAATGAATCAGCCTATAAAATTTTCTACATCATGAACAGAAATGGAGAAGTCTCTTATGCATATCTTGCCTGCCTACGGCACAACAATCACATGGTCAAGTCAATGATATCATTAAGAAACGAACTATCATATACAGGTGTATGTGATTTAACTTATAAAATCACACGAGTACTTCCCTTCATGACATAAAAGTTTGAGCATTGATATATAAAATATTCAACATACGTGTGGTAACAGCACCATGTTCTCAAATAAGAAATAAGCATTAGCCATTCTAACAATAGCTCAGCTTGAGTTTCTGGGAGACAAGATGGTTATGTCACTCGTGCGTACATGTATTATAAAATTACTATAACTGTGTAATATGTGTTACATTAATTACAATCAGGTTGTCTTGTCTGCTATATCCATTAAATTCTCATTAGAAATTTCATAGATTTTTAAAATTTTGTTATGTTAATTATTTACCATAATTGCAAGCATATGTATATGCATTTCTTTCTAAATTCATATGCTTACTTATATTGTAAGAAATGTATGAATCTTTATGGTTTCCAGCAGCAATGATTAATAATTTGCGTAGTAATACTGAATAAAGAAAGGTAGGACCATAATATTGGTGGTTATAGTAAAAGGGAACATGGTGAAAGGATTTTCTTGCTGTGAAACCCACCTTCCTTCCAAGGATGTTTCCGTTTATTGTACTTGACCAAGTTTTTAATCCGTGAGGGATTATCAATTTATGAGAACAAGTGACAATGCAGTCTTGTCTATCATAAATGGATACACCAGCAAAAAAATATGGCATCACTCTCTCAATAATTTCTGCAACGTCTGTTTTATCTGTAACTGTTTTACAAAATTAAATAAGACACAATATCTTAGAATCAGGTGGCACAGCAACATTGTCTCCCATAAGCTCATTTCCCAGCTTCATATATAGCACCATTGGTGGCTTAATTATTTATCAAACATTAGGTCATCTATCTTCAATTGCAATTTAATAACTTACTTATTTTATCAATCATTTTTTAATTCAATATGTAGTATTATCTTCTACAAAGATGCTCCTATAAGTTAAGAAGCATAAAATAACTGGATGTTGAGTTGGGAAGTTGGCGAGAGGGAGACACTGCGTAGACAATGCTGAGAGAGTGTCTAGATCGAGATCAAAATCATGTTACCACTCATTGAGATTTGAAAATATTGTGATTCCTTATGTCTACCTCATCCCATCATATATATTGAGAAGATGTTAAACAAAGCAAGGCAATTGCTGCACAAGATTTTACATTCAACTGCAAGAAGTATTTTCCTGTTTTTGGAAAACATGGCTGCCTCTCCGATCAACCACCATTTTCGCTCTAACAGCTTTCCCACTAGAGCACACCCACTCATATCAGAATTCGATGAACAATTGAGCAGATTGAGATGTTCTGAAGCAACCTCTTCATCATCAACTTCATTAAGCCAGAAACTAATTGGGCTTCAAGATTTGCATGACTGTGTTGATAATTTGCTCCTCTTGCCTTTTTCACAAGCCTTAGCCCAAGAGCAGAATCAGAAATGGTTAAATGAGCTGTTGGATGGATCTCTCAGGCTCTTGGATGTGTGTGGTATTGCAAGGGATGCATTGTTGCAAACAAAGGAATGTACTCGTGAACTTCAATCAACCCTGCGCAGAAGACATGGCAGTAAAATGGAGCTTGCAAGGGAGGTTGAAAAATACTTGGCCTCTAGGAAGGTGGCAAAAAAGGCAATTAAGAAGGTCTTAAAGGGCATGCAAACTAAGTTGAACTCTAAGAAAAATGAAGATCTAGCCATTGTTAGCTTGTTAAAAGAGCTAGAGGCTGGAACTACCTTGGTTTTTAAATCACTCTTGACCTTCATAGCTGGATCAAATTTACAATCAAAATCAAGCGGCTGGTTTGTAGTCTCCAAGCTGGTGCACCCCAAGAGAATAGCATGTGAGGGTGAAGAAACAGATGGAAATGACTTTGAGAAGGTAGATGCGGCATTACAATCTCTTGTTAGTCACAAGACAAGCAAATGTGATTACTCCATCCATGTTCAGAATGTGCAGGACTGGATGGGGAAGTTGAAGTCAAGCAATCAAGATGTTGAAGAGGTGCTTGAATGTTTGTCAAGGCGTCTAGTGAAGACCCGAGTTTCCTTTCTCAATATCCTCATCCACTAGCTCAGAAATTATCATGGGCATCCCTTTTTAGCTGTAAATATATACAAGTTGACAGGCCTTCTCTTTTTGTACAAATACACAAATGAAAAACACATATTTTCTCTTCTAATTTTAAGTCAATTCACTGCCTCCATCAAATGTTTTCCCGCGTCACTATTGAATTATATTCCAAGAGTATTAATTTCTAGTTCAAGAACGGGTCAATCTTTATTAATTCTAGGATATCAGTCTCACAAATTACCTCGTAAAATTTAAAATCTGAAGTCAACTTTACAAAATTTGGTCATAAAAATATAGTAATTGGTCATCTCACTAGCTGAATACATAGAACTTGTGAAATTAGTTAAAGAATTTGAGTCATTGAATTTTAAATTTGGTGCCTTAGATTGTTTTAGCTCAAGGAATTGAACATAAAACAGAAAAGGAAAACATGAAATCCTAGCTGTCAATATTTTGATTGTCTTAAATAAATTGATTAATACACATCTAGAATAATTGTGACTCATATGGTTTACTTGAATTTCTGTGCTTAAGCAATTGAAAATCCTGACTGTAGGGACAACCTATGTTTTTAATGAATCAGCCAATAAAATTGTCTACATTATGATCAGAAATGGAGAAGTCGCATATGCAAATCTTGCCTGCCTATGGCACAAACATGATGTAAATAAATTATAAGCTGTACATGTGATTTTAGACAGCTGTTGCTGCATGTGGACAAAGTGAAGGTCTGTAGAAGCTCCAACATGGTAAAGATATACTAAATACTAAACATTGCCGCTAAATATGGGTGAATTATAGTTTCATTAGAAATAACAGAGACCATGACATACTCTTATCTTGTAAACATGATAATTTTCAGGCCGAACAAAGAGTATGGAAGAATTCGATACACGAATTTGTAATTAAAAATCTACAGGAAGCAAGTAGTACCAGGATGACCAACACTTTACACACTGAAGAAAATTTTCCAGATTTTAGGAATTACTGCCTGATTGTAATAAACATTATTTTTCATTGCATGAAACTAATAATTTAATGATATTTATGTGTGCATGAGGGGTACAGACTATCTGCCTGAAAGGCAGGCGTGTAGGCTGGATATAATGGCTATTGCCTTTTCTTGTCATTTGTTATATCGTATATTTTAAATAAATTTAAGAAGATTCTCTTCTGATTTTTGAATTTAAATGTGATTGAATATGAGTTGGAGAGCTGGTGAGAGTAGACATTGGGAAAACATTGCTGCAATAGTGAGTTGGAGAGCAGGTTCAATGCTTCTAATATGTAGTGTTATCTTCTGCAAATATTGAGATACTCAGTTGGGGAGCTGGCAAGAGGGAGACACTGCATAGACAATGTTGAAAGAGTGTCTAAATCCAGATCAAAATAATGTTACAACTCATTGATATTTGAAAATGTTGAGATTCCTAATGTCCACCTCACCCCATCATATATATTGAGAAGATGCTAACTAACGCAAAGCAAATTGATACACAAAATTGTACATTCAACACAGCAAGACGTCTTTCTTGTTTTAGGTAAAACTGACTGCCTCTCCTGTCAATGAAACCTGCCATCACCATTTTCGATCCAACAGCTTTCCCACTAGAGCACACCCACTCATTTCAGAATTCAATGACCAGTTGAGCAGATGGACTGGTTCTGAAACAACCTCTTCATCATCAACATCTTTATTCCAGAAACTAATTGGCCTTCAAGATTTGCATGACTGTGTTGATAACTTGCTCCTGTTGACTTGCACACAAGACTTAGCCAAAGAACAGCATCAGAAATGGTTTCACAAGCTGTTGGATGGATCTCTCAAGCTCTTAGATGTGTGTGAATTTTCAAGGGATGCATTGTTGCAAACGAAGGAATGCACACGTGAATTTCAATCAACCTTGCGCAGAAGACATGACAGTAAAATGGAGCTTACAAGGGAGATTGAAAAATACTTGGCCTCTAGGAAGGTGGTTAAAAAGGCAACACAGAAGGCCTTAAAGAGCATGCAAACTAAGTTGTACTCTAAGAAAAATGAAGATCTAGCCATGGTTAGCATATTAAAAGAGCTAGAAGTTGTTACTGTCATGGTCTTTGAATCACTCTTGAACTTCATAGCTGGAACAAAGTTGCAATCAAAATCAAGCGGCTGGTTTGTGGTTTCCAAATTGGTGCACCCAAAAAAAATAGTATGTGAGGGTGAAGAAACAGATGCAAATGAATTTGACAAGGTAGATGTGGCATTGCAGTCTCTCATTAGTCACAAGACTAGCAAATCTGATTACTCCATCCACGTTCAGAATGTGCAGAACTGGATGAGGAAGTTGGACTCGAGCATTGAAGATGTTGAAGAGGTGCTTGAAGGTTTGTCTAGGCGTCTCGTCAAGACCCGAGTTTCCTTTCTCAACATCCTCAACCACTAGCCCAGAAATCATCATGGGCGACAATTTTGTCTGTAAATTTGTACAACATCATAGACCTTCACTTTTTGTACAAATACATGAATGAAATACACATATTTTGTCTTCTACTTCTAACTCAATTCATTGTCTTAAATAAGTATTTGCTAGTATTACTTTGAAATATGAGCAGTGATAGTTACATGCTGTGTACAGGATGCACAGTTGAAATCAAGTTTTGAACACACGATTTAGCCTTTGTGTGTACAGTTGGGTGCAAGACAGTGTGTGTAACAATAATTTTCCTTGAAATATATTCCAAGAGTATTCATTTCAAGAATGGTTCAATTTTAATAAATTCTTGGATAGTGGACTCACAAAATACCTCATAAAATTTAAAATTCTAAGTCTACTGTACAATATTGGTAATAAAAATATAGGGAATGATAATCTCACTAGTTCAACCCATTACTACTTGTGAAATACGTTAAAAGAAGGAGGAGGTTTGAGCCTTTGAAATTTGAATTTGGTGGCCTAGACTTTATTAATCTTGCCTATGAGTTCCAATTTCTGCTCGGCCTAAGGGCATTTGTTAATTAACTATTTTTAGAAACTTTTTGTGAGAAAAGAAAAAATCAATTGACTTTTTTGACAACTTTTTATATTTCCTATGGCATCAAAACTTTCCTAAAATGGTTCTTTAAAAAATGTCCCAAGGGCATCTGTTCACAGGAACCATAAAATTATGATGTTGTGCATTTAGTGATGCAGGGTTGAATCTGGTTAAAGACCAAGCTCCTCCACTCAAAAAGCTGAACACAAAAACAGAAAAGAAAACAACAAGACTAGAGCTGTCAATATTCTGCTTGTCTCAAATAAATTGATTAAAATACATCTAAAATCATTGAGACTCTGACTCTAATGGTTTACTTGAATTTCATATGGTTAAGCAATTAAAAATCCTGCATGTCTATCTTTGAGGGACAACCCATGTTTTGAATCAGCCTAATAAAATTTTCTACATTATGAACAGAAATAGAGAAGTCATGAATGCAGATCTTGCCTGCCTATGGCAGAACAATCATGTTACAATCACATATAAGAACCAATTAAATCATTAAGGAACATGCTAGCGTTTACAAGTGTACACGGGTGATTTAACTTACAAAATCACACGAATACTTCCTTTCATGGCAACAAATATTGTGCAATAATATATCAAATATTCAACACACGTGTGTTATCAGCACCAACTTCTCTAATAAAAGATAAGCATTAGCCATTCTAACAATAGCTCAGCCTGAGTTTCTGGGAGACAAGATGGCTGTGTTACTCGTTCACAGATGTACTACAAAATAACCATGACTGTGTAACATGTGTTACATTATTTACAATCATGTGGTCTTGTCTGATGAATTATCCATTAAATTTTCCTTGTCATTTCATAGCTTTTTAAAAATATTATATTCATCATTCCATAAAATAACATGAGTCACTCAAATATAACCTGAAACCAGATCCATCCGTAATGGTTATTTTTTGGTAATTATGTTTCGGGGAGACATTGAGCAAACATTGGCAGGCACAGCATTTAGATCCAAATCAAAATCATGTTAGGACTCATTAATATCTAACAGTGAGATTTCACATGTCAACCTCACAGATAATATATATATTGAGCAAACTTGAGAAATTAGGTAAATTTTAAGACTAAGTTATACATTAAAGTCTAAGTTATAACCATTACCATCAATTATGATTTATTAAGTGTCGTGCTGTAGCCTTCTGGTTCCCAGGAAGGCAGCAGGCAAACTGGATAGACGAGCTTTGCCCTTTGTTGTGCTAGAAGGGATGGTGTCAACACTGCTAATGTGTTGCATATTTAACAGATTATTTTCCAATTCAATAGGTAGTGTTATCTTCTGCAAAGATGCTCCTCTGAGATAAGGAGCATAAAATAATTGGATATTGAATTGAGAGCTGGCAGGAGGGAGACACAGCACAAACAATGCAGAGAGAGTGTCTAGATCCAGATCAAAATCATGTTACAACTCATTGATATTTGAAATTATTGTGATTCCTTTTGTCCACCACACACCATCATATATATTGAGAAGCTGCTGAATAAAGTAAAGCAAATTGCTACACCAGATTGTACATTCAACTGCAAGAAGTCTTTCCTGTTTTAGGAAAACATGGCTGCCTCTCCTGTCAACCAAACCTCCCTTCACCATTTTCGCTCTAACAGCTTTCCCACTAGAGCACACCCGCTCATTTCAGAATTCAACAACCAATTAAGTAGATTGAGATGTTTTGAAGCAACCTCTCCATCATCAGCATCATTAAGCCAGAAACTAATTGGCCTTCAGGATTTGAACGACTGTGTTGATAACTTGCTCCTGTTGCCTTTTGCACAAGCCTTAGATCAAGAGCAGAATCGGAAATGGTTTAATGAGCTGTTGGATGGATCTCTCAGGCTCTTGGATGTGTGTGGTATTGCAAGGGATGCATTGTTGCAAACAAAGGAATGCACTCATGAACTTCAATCAACCATGCGCAGAAGACAGGGTAGTAAAATGGAGCTTGTGAGGGAGGTTGAAAAATACTCAGCCTCCAGGAAGTTGATAAAAAAGGCAATGCAGAAGGCCGTAAAGGGCATGCAAACTAAGTTCAACTCTAAGAAAAATGAAGATCTTGCCATTGTTAGCTTGTTAAAAGAACTAGAGGCTGTAACTATGTTGGTTTTTGAATCACTCTTGACCTTTATAGCTGCACCAAAGTTGCAATTGAAATCAAGCTGCTGGTTTGTAGTTTCCAAGCTGGTACACACCAAGAGAATAGCATGTGAGGGTGAAGAAACAGATGCAAATGAATTTGAGAAGGTAGATCTGGCATTACAAACCCTCATTAGCCATAAGACAAGCAAATCTGATTACTCCATCCATGTTCAGAATGTGCAGAATGCAATGGGGAAGCTAGAGTCAAGCATTCAAGATGTTGAAGAGGTGCTTGAATGTTTGTCTAGGCGTCTAGTTAAGACCCAAGTTTCCTTTCTCAACATCCACAACCACTAGCCCTGAAATAATAATGGGCATCCATTTTTGTCTGTAAATTTGTACAAGTTGATAGACCTTCTCTTTTTGTAAAAATACATGAATGAAAAACACATTTGCTTTTCAACTTCTAAGTCAATCCACTGCCTTTGACAAATACTTGCTCATGTCACAATTGAATTCTATTCTAAGAGTATTCAATTCAAGCGCATGAATGGTTCAATTTTTATAAATTCTAGGATATTATTCTCACAAAATGCCTCGTAAAATCTAAAATCTCAAGTCAACTGTTCAAAATTTGATAACAAAAATATAGTAAATGATCATCTCACTACCTCAATCCATAAGAACTTGTGAAATTAGTTAATAGAAGGAGGTGGTTTAAGTCATTTAATTTGGTCCCCTAGAATATTTTAGCAATCCAGCCTATGGGTTCCAATTTCTGCTCCACATACAACGCTGTGCATTTAGAGAATGCAGGGCTTGAATCTGGTTAAGGGCCAAGCTCCTCCACATTAGGCAGTTGAACATAAAAACAGAAAGGACAACAAGACATCTGAGCTGTCAATATTCCAATTGTCTCAAATAAAATGATGAATACACATCTAAAATCATTGAGAATCACATGGTTTAATTGAATTTTGTGTGCTTATGCAATTAAAAATCCTAACTGTAGGGACAACCCATGTTTGTAATGAATCAGCCCAAAAAATAAAATTCTCTACATTATGAACAGAAATGGAGATGCCGCATATCCAGATCTTGCCTGCCTATGGCACAAAAATAATATAGCAATCAAATTGACTAACCAATTAAATCAGTAAGCAGCATACTAGTGCTTACAGTAAAGTTTTACATGTAAATATGATTGAAGACAGAAGCTGCAGCATGTGGATAAAGTGAAGGTCTTTTGAAATTCAACTTGGAACATATATAAACGCTAAATGTGGGGGAAATTATAGTTTCACTAGAAATAACACAGACCAAAACATACTCAATCTTGTAAGCATAATAATATTCAGGGCAAACATAGAGTATGAAAGAATTTGATACGTGTGTATATAATTAAGAACCTACAGGAAGCAAGTAGTACCTGGAAGACCAATACTATATACAGTGAAGAAATTTTCCAGATTTCGCATTGCATGAAACTGGTAATTTAATGATATTTATGTGTGCACGAGGGGTACAGACTACTGTCTGCCTGGAAGGCAGGCATGTAGGCTAAATATAATGGCTATTGCCTTTTCTTGTCCTTTGTTATAACGTATTTTTAAAGAAATTTATGAAGATTCCATTGTGATTTTTGAATTTAAAAGTAATTGATTGTGAGTTAAAGAGCTGGTTAGAGGAGACATTGCAAAAACATTACTGATATAGTGAGTTGGAGAGCAGGTTCAATTTATGTCAACACCACTCATGTCTTGAATATTCTATGGATTATTTTGCAATGTATTGTATATATGATTATCTGATATGAAAATAGTACTGTGATTTTAGAGTTTATATAATGAGTTGGAGAATTGGTGAGAGGGAGACATTGCAAAAACATTGCTGAGTGTGTGTTTATATCCAGATCCAGATCCAGATCCCAATCTCAATCATGTTATGACTGATTGATATTCCAGGAGGATGAGATTCCTCATGTCCCCCTCACCTCAAAAAATATATATTGAAGGGAGGCCACTGCAAATTACTAAACCAAATTGTACATTCAACTGCAAGGCCTATTTCTTGTTGAAGGAAAACATGACTGCCTCTAATTTCAACTCAAAATCCCATCAACACACTCGCTCAAACAGCTTACCCACTAGAACACACCCTCTCATTTCAGAATTCAATGACCAATTGAGCAGATCAAGAGATCTTGAAGCAACCTCTTCATCATCAACATCTATATGCCAGAAGCTAAATGGCCTTCAAGATTTGCATGATTGTGTTGATAAGTTGCTCCTATTGCCATTCACACAAGCATTAGCCCAAGAGCAGTGTGAGAAATCAGTTAATGAGATTTTAGATGGATCACTCAGGCTCTTGGATGTTTGTGATATGGCAAGAGATGCCTTGTTGCAAACAAAGGTATGCACACGTGAACTCCAATCAACTCTGTGCAGAAGACAAGGCTATAAAATGGAGATCACGAGGGAGGTTGAGAAATACTTGGCCTCAAGAGAGGGAGTAAAAAAGGCAATGAAGAAGATCTTAAAGAGCATGCAGATTAAGTCTATTTACAAGAACACCGAAGATATTCTCATTATTAGCATGTTAAAAGACCTAGAAGCTGCAACTCTCATTGGCTTTGGATCCCTGTTGACTTTTATTGGTAGATCAAAGTTGCAAACAAAGTCAAGCAGGTGGTCTTTGGTTTCCAAGCTAGTTCACCACAAAAGAGTGGCATGTGAGCGTGAAGAAACAGATGCAAATGAGTTTGAGATGGTGGATGCAGCATTGCAATCACTCATCAGTCACAAGCCAAGAAAATCTGATTTCTCTTTGCTTATTGATAATGTGCAGACCGGGCTCGGGAAGTTGGAATTAAACATTCAAGATCTTGAAGAAGTGCTTGAATGCCTTTCTAGGAGTATTGTCAAAACTAGAGTTTCCCTTCTGAATATCCTCAACCTCTAGCCTGAAAATTGTCAGGGGCGTACTTTTGTCTGTAAACAATTACCAAATCATACAGCTTATATACATGTACATGAATCAGATTTATTTTCACTTCTGATTCTAAAGCTATTCATTGGCTTTAAAAATTTCTTGCTTATTTCTTGCTGCTTAACTCTCTTCCTAGATCATCTAATTTTAGTACAAGATTTTATTTAATTCTTGAATACTTGATATTAAAATACTCTTGTCAGCTTCCAATTTTGGCTAGGATAAAAAATATGCAGATAAATCTGTTTTAAATGATCTCACATTCTGGGGCTGTCCAATAGTCAAGATCATGAAAGGCTTGAACCTGGTTAAGGCCAGGCTTGACCACCTTTAATGAATTTACACAATGAAAGAAAATATTATTTATTTAACAGTTAAAGACAGAAAGTCTTAAGGCCAGCAATATTAATTTATAATTGATATCAGAGCTGTAAGGATTCCGATTGTCTTTGGGAAGTTGAATAACAAAGAACTAAAATTAAATAGATTCACATGCACTCTCAAATCTTCTTTCCCTATGAATTTAAAAAACTTGAATGCCTTTCTCTGGGGGACAGTCCAATATTTTATTCATTTAGGGATTGATTAATTTGTCTTCCTACAATATGAAACGAAATAAATAAGTTACATAGCCTAACACCATTTCAATCATTGATAAAAATTGCTCTGCTTGCATGCTTACACGTAAATAATAGCATGGTCCCTTGAAAGTTACATGAAAGTAATTAAAAGTGGCAGTTGGGCAAAAGAAAAATTAATTCTTGGGAATTTTATGGCCAAATCAAGAAAAAAGAAAAGTTTGAAAGAAAATGAAACGTATATTTGCAATATTCAGAACCAAGGTACAATCTGTTTTAAGAACAAAAACAGATGGTTATATCTAAACATCAAAGTTCACAAGGTACAAAAATCTGCAAGTTCACAAAGAACATAGATACATCACTAAATTATCAACTCCTAACACCCTGAAACCAAAAAGCCAAACCTACTCCCCTTTTTGTTATGAAATGAGAAAGGGATGTCTCAATGAGCTCTAGTCTGATGCTCCTTAATCTCTTTAATATCTTGTTCAATACGATTTAGGCGAGGCAGAATCTGATGCAAGCAAGGTAGAATCTGCTGCAGGAGATCCATCATATCAGATAATGTAGGTTGTGCAGCACCGGATGTAGACGGTCTGGACTCAGCAGCCATAGCATCTGCAATCTCATCAATATCTCGATCTAAGTCATCATCAGAATCACAGACAATCTGGTTAGAACGTTTTACATGAGATGAACTGAGCTGAAGTGTACTACTCCCAGGGGCAAATAAGGGCTTTGCCAGAGCAGCTTGAGCACCAGATGTAGACAGTTTGGACTTAGCAGAAACAACATCATCAATCTCTTGATCTAAGTCATCATCAAAATCAGATTCAGATTGCCTTGCACGTTTAGATAAGGGCTTTGCTAGAGTAGCCTGAGCACCAGATATGGCTGGTTTGGACTCAGCAGCAACAGCATTAGCAATCTCATCAATTTCTCGATCCAGGTCATCATCAGATTCAAAATCACTTTCCTTTGCACGTTTCATGTGAGATGAGCTCAGTTGAAGTGTATGACTCCCAATGGCAGATAAGGGCTTTGCCCGAATGTCCTGAGGACGAATGGGAACCTTTTTGGCTTTAATAAGTTGAGTAATGACACAAGGGAAGGGGAGTACAGTACGTGACAAGTTAGACTCAAAGGCATGTATGATCACTTGACATATGTGTCTACAAATGTCAATGGGTACATCAGTGATGAGGGCATACAACAATTGAGCCCTAGGTACACTGAGTGTATGCAAGTGAGCAATAGGAAAGAGGTTGGTGCACATGATACGGGTCAGCCACTGATATTCAGGGATAAATGATGCAGATTTAACCTTAGAAACCCCATTAGGCCAAATGGTTTTTTCTCCACAGAATAGAGTCAACATATCTGTTTGGGATGGCGCAGTCTCAGCAGTGTATGGATATGGAGACTCCATGACTCGAGGAATTCCTAAAACAGTGGAGACTAAATCAGGAGTGACCTCAAATCTGATATTCCGAACCATGACAGAAAAAGAACCATCCTTTTTTATGTCATGGATGTTTGAGTAAAACTCATGTATAATGTTCATGGGCGGTGCAGGAAAACCAGAAGTCAATGAAATCCATCCACGAGACTCGAAAACACGAGGAATGCAAGTGAATTGGAGTTCAGACAAGGTGACATCACGTTCCAGATAAAGGCGGCGTTTGGAAAAGACACCGTGGTACGAGGTTTGGGCATCCAGGTTATTGGATGCAGATACAGTACGCCTACTGCGAGGGGCCATAATGCACCTGTGATTAGTCAATGTCATATAACATGAGCATAGATGCGATGATGCAAGGTTGCTAGAATCTAAGCACAAAACACGAGTTTAGCATTTTGTCAAATACTTGTTGTATATTACCAAAAGTGGGAACTAGAAATTTTCTTAGATTACCTTATTCAGGATTCTGACAGGTGGGGTCGTGTATTCGTGATTTACTTGTCAGAGTGGGTCCAAATGACAGTCTTATGGAGTTCCATGACATGAAAAATTAAAAAATAAATAAATAAAACCAAAAGTGGGAATAAATTAATGCAACAATGCTTGAAAAAAATCTCACATTGAATGATAAAATACTATCTTTAAGTACAAAATGCAATACCCATAACACAAAGCCTAAGATTTGAGCTTAGAATGAAAGAAATCGGAAGTACTGATAACATTCTAAATCCTAGAGTCTTAGAAAGAAAACAAGGAGAGAAAGCAAGATGACCTGATGATATTGGGTGAAAAGTCGTAGCAGAAGAGATGGGATTGGAGATTTCTCACCGAAAGTTGAAAAAACACATGGGAAAGTGGCAGTGCTGTTTTCGAGCGAAAGCGTAAAAGAAAAGAAGAGGAGCCATTTTTGAACTAGGCAAATTCCTTTATTTACACGCTCGAGCGAGTTTAGTTAGACTACTTTCTATTTTTGGAAAGCCCAGATAGACTACTTATGTCTGGCATATTTTATAGATTATTTTGAACCATATTGTATAGGATATATATTGATTATTTTGCATGGAGAACATGCTGTGACTTTGAATTTAAAAGTAATCGTAACCTTGTTGTGGCCTATTAATAATTTGATACGTCCCATAAAAAGAAATTTTGATATGAAAGAGATGACCAATTGAGCAAATTGAAAGACAATTTAATGTCGATGTCAATATGTGAGAAAAAGGAAATTCTTTTTTTATATTGTACAGTATAATATAAATTTATATTGTAGACAAATTAAAAATGGCAATATTGTGCTCATTTGAAAAAAAAAAATGGTGACTATTGTACACTTTTTGCAAATGTGTACAAATTTTGCCACGTTTTGTTAAGTTTACATTGCAAGTACAATGTAAATATATAAGAGTTCATCTGTCCATGTAGAAACTAAATGGCCTTTAAGATTTGCATGGTTGTGTTAATAAATGGCTCCTATTCTATTGCCATTCACACAAGCCAAAGGTAAAGAGCAACAAAAGAAATTGGCCGGAACTTCACAAAATGAAGGTTCTTAAGAGGAAGTGATGAAACACAGCAAAAATGGAGAAGATGGGGTAAACATTGCCTTGAGAGCATTCACATTAGTTCGGCTATAATTTCCCGACTATTTTACACTAAAAACTTACTTTTTCTATTTTACATACTCACTTCTCAAAATTCTCCACATCAGTTCATCTATTCTACAATCTATTTTATTTAAATAATCAATTTTCTCAATTTTTTTATTATTTCTCTCAACTACCCTTTACATACGTGCACGCTCTCTCTCTCTACCCATTTTTTCTGATTTGTTTCTCTCTATCTATACCTATCTCTCTACCCATCTCTATACCCATTTCTGAACATAAATCAACTCTCCCTCTCGGTCTAATCCACACCCTCTCGGTGAGATCTCCCTAGCTTCGATCAAGCAAGACTCATCTCGGTCAGATCTCCCTAGCTCCAATCAGGCAAGACCCATAAGCTCCGATCAAGCAAGACCCACGAGCTCCGATCAAACTCGGTCAAGCACCGATCAAGCAAGACCCACGAGCTTCGATCAAGCAAGATCTACGAGCTCTGATCAAGCAAGACCCACGATCGTTCTAGTCAAGCACCAATCATTCCACAAGCACTAATCGTTCCGATCAAGTATTGATCTGTCTCTTTGTTGGTTTGTTTGTGTGTGGGTGTGTTTGTGTATCTCTGTGTTGATTTGTCTGTGTGGATGTGTTTATGTGTGGGTGTGTTTGTGTGCATCTGAGGAAAAAGAAGATGAGGAGAGGAGAAGTCACTAAGTTCGTTGTGCACAGACAAGAGAGAGAAAAAAAGGTGCGAACGTGAAATTAATAAAATAATAAGATACACATCTACAGTAATCGTGTATATATGCACGGTTACTATAGCAAATGTGTAAATATACACAGTTTTAGAAAGACTGATGTGGAAGATTTTTGGGACAAAATGTGTAAAATTGGTTGGTTTTTGCATTTTACAAAGTTTTACATCCACGGGAAAAGCAAACCATGTCGCTTGGGTTTCCCCCACTGCACGCTCCACCTTTTGGCATCTACCACCCAGATACTGACAAGTGGCACAGCAGTTTGGAAATTGAAGAGTCACTCCATATCCCATTTAATGCCTAAACAACTACATTCATCAATGTCAAATAAGAAATTTAGGAGCAACCCCTGGTATTCTGCCTTGATCTCACCCCATGAAGTAAATGAACATGAGATCAGGGGGGCTATTGTAAGGAGATGGTTTCATTTAGGGCCCAAACAGCCTTGGGCCACTTGGGCCATGGGCAAAAATAAGCACAACACAGGCCTTTGAGGGCAAGCCCTAAAGACAAAGTCAAAGTCAAACCTTGGACCCAAAGTGAGCAATATATCACATCGAGTCCAAGGACATGAATTTGACTAGAAACCCATTCAAGGATAAGACAGTTATCGAGCAGACTAGGATGAAGTCTAAGCTACCAAGGAAGGATTATGGGATATATGAGATTGTCTAAGGAAGTTTCCTGATGATTCTACAGTCACCTCCACATTAATGAAGCTCACCTACTTGATATAGTTGCATTTATTATTGAATGACTAGCCTAACAGTGCAAAGAGCCCCAAAAGTCTCCATTCATCATGAAAAATCTAGAAGAGACTAATCTTTGATAAATAATTAAGTAAAAATGTATTAATTTTTTTTTTTTTTTTTGGTAATCATATTGAGATAAACACCTTGGTTTATTTAAACACCATATCCCTTACCACTATTTAGATTTTGGAATCACACATGTAAACAGAATTGCGTACTATAATTGATTATAGCTTCGAAAGGCCTAATTGATTCGTAATGAGATAAAACATAAAGTTATCATGATTAAATTTAAACATTTAAGTTTTTTTTTTTTTTTTTGGTTCGTTGGAAAATAATTTCAACGTAAAATAATTTCCAAAAAAAAAAAAAAATTCAAGTGTTTAGTTGTGCTAGCTCCTAAAAATGTTATGGAAAATATATTTTCCACTACTCTTTCACATTTTTTCATCTTCCAAACACACATCTATATCTATATATATCTAAACGCTTAAGCGTAGCATTTATTGTTGTTACACTCCAGTTTAGCCACATCAGTGTCCATGTTATTATCTTTTTTATTTTTAATTTTCCTATAATTTTTTTAACATTACTCATTCACTTTTTTTATTATAAATATTTACACTTTCTTAAACCTTTCTCATTCCCTTACTTTTTCATGTCCCCACTGTCCTCTACTTTAATATCATTCTTCATCTTTCTCTTTATCTTTCTTTATTTTGTCTTTTCTTATTCTCACTCTCTTACTATAAATTTGTCATTTTTTTCTTTCATTTTATGCATAGTTTTCTCTAACAAAAAAATGTTCTCTCTCTCTCTCTCAATTATTTGGTAGTTTTTTTTTTAAGTTTTGGTAATTTTGAGCCTTTATGATTATTTAGTGTAATACATGGTCCAATTTACAAATGGTTTGATCATTTATGCACGATATAAGCTTAAAATGATAATTTCTATCATTTTTGTTTGTTGCAACATGGTGTCTCCAATGCAAAATTGATGAATATTAAAATTTTAGGTCCATGGGAGCTCAAGTGGTGTTGGTACATTTGCAATTCAGATAGCTAAATACCATGGAGCAAGTGTGTTTGTTATTGCAAGTCCAATATTAGTTTTCTTCTAATGCATAAGTTTGGTTTCCAAGTATTCATATATTTTTAGATTGTGAGTGGCAATGAGTGATGAAAAAATGGTTGTTTGCATGGATCTTAGGGTTGATGTGTGCATCAATTACAAGATAGAGGACTTTCTTAAAATGGTGAAGGAAAAAATAGGTGGATTTTTTTTTTTAATATTGAAGCCTCAATTTTCCTCAATGTTTATAGAGATTGATGTTTTTCATTATTCTTTTTGCAATGATTATTAGGTGATAAAAAAAACAACTAATTAAATGTTCAATGGCAGGAGTTTAAGTTATTCTGGTTCTTAGGCTCTAAAGACTTTTCTTGATTTTTTTTTGTCCATTTTTCTTTTTGCGTTCACAATTATGCAATTTTGTTCTCTCACCATATTTCATCATCCTTTAATTATTCATTATGTTTTTGTTTTACATTTCATGTGGCATATCTGCTATAGATAGCTCCACATCTGATGGTAAAAGTGATTTTGTAGGGATAAATGTCCTATTGAGAAGTGATTTTTTTTCCTAAGTAAATAGTTTCTTAGTACATACTTTTTTTATACCATTTTTCAACTTCCCATCTATTACTCCATCAAGCCAAATCTATTTCCATTTTCTACTCTCTCTCTCTCTCTCTCTCTCTCTCTCTCTCTTAATTAACATTTCCTAACTTTTCAACTTTCCATTTACTATTCCATCAAACTCAATCTGATAATAGTTCAAGCTCCCTTTAAGTCTATAACTCTCCTTCTCCTCAATCAAACAGCTATGAAAACCGTTCAATTGCCACCCAATTAGTATTAAAAATAAAAAAATAAAAAAATAAAAACTACTGATTTGTTGTGTGTGTGTGTGTGTGTGTGTGTGTGTGTGTGTCTCTCTCTCTCTCTCTCTCTCTCTCTCTATATATATATATATATATAAAGTGAGTTTTGTTTTTTCTCCCCCATATTCTTCAGTTTTCCCGATTAATTTTGTTGGTGATGTGCCATTGAAGATCTCAAGTGCCAACAACATTGGTTCCCATAAACCAACCAAAAAAAATCTCAAAGCTATGGTGAAGAATATAGTAAAAGAATTATTGTGGGGTTTGGCTACTATAGTTTATGTGGTCGTTAAACAATGTTTAGAAAGTTGTGTTTTAGATAGAAATGTATATTCAATTTTCAAGTAAATTGTAGATGTATTCACCATTATGGATAAACTATTCCCTTTGTATATGCATAGCATAAATCAGTTTTTTTGTACATACATATTAGTTGTAACATGAATATTGATGCATAACTTACTACAAGATATGTTACTCTTTTTTTGGTCTTGTATTGTAACAAATTTAAATTATTATGGGGTGCCTTTGCTGGAAGACTTTGCCCCAAAATCCATGAAGATTGATTGGATTCAAGAAAATCCAAGAAGATGTATGCTTGGTTAGCTATCTAAAGAAATTGAATTTAGATAAAATATGAAGAAGACCAATTGAATTGAATTGAGTTCCCTATCATAAATCCTCTCTCTCCCTCTTATTGTTTTGATTTAATTTTTGTTTGAGTTATGACTTTTTTTTTTTTTTTTGAGGGGGATTTGAGTTATGACTTAGTCATTTTGAAAGTGAGAATTTGAATTTATATCAAAATACAATCTTGGCTATGTATGAATGTGCCTATTGGTTATTTGAGTAATATTAAGTATAATTTTATGATGAGTTTTCATTATCATGATAATATCCTTTAAGAGAAAGAGAAATTTGAATAACATATTTGAAACTTAAAAAGTTTAGTTGTAAATAAATAAAAATAAAAAAAAATTTGGGAAAACATAACGCACTATAACATAATTTAGAAGAATATGAACCACCTAAAAAATGGATAAATATCAATCGAATAAACCCAAAAATAATAGAATGATTTATTTGTAGAGATAGAAAGATGGAAAATAATTTTAAAAAATTGTTTAATTTTTATGGAGAACAAATTATCTTCAACAAATTTAGGAGAACAAATTATACATTATATCATAATTACAAAATAATTATCTATTCTCACGCATTGCGTGAGTCTGCGACTAGTATAATAATAAAAAAGGAGACTTTTAAATTTTTTTTAATTAAAAAAATGTGATCAACTATTGGTGCTGGCGGCTGTAGTTGGCGACTAAAGACCTGGGACGTTAGTGGGCGGTGGTGGTTGGGTGGCTAATAGTGGGTGGTGGGGTGTGAAGGTTAGTTGATGAATTTTCGGTAAGTCGGAAAATGAAATGATTGCAAATGAAAGTGTAAATGTTTAAAGAAAAAAAGGAGAATTTTAAATAAAAACAATCATATATGATTGATAATCGATGGTGGTTGGCGACTGGAAACTGGGGACATTAGTGCGGGATGGTGGTTGGCCAATTGGGCGGTTGGGGGATGGAGTGTGGAGGTTTTGTAGAGGAATTTTGGGTGAGGCAGAAAATGAAATGACCACAAATGGAAGTGTAAAACATTTTTTTGCTAGACTAATTTTCGGTTGGTTTTTATTTTATAGTTAATCAAAAAACAATTTCCGGTTAACCAATACTTTTAGTCACCCCAAACACCCGCAAATGAGGAAAATATTTTCTAAAAAACAATTTTTGTCGAAACAAACATACCCTTAATACTCTAACACCCAAAAAATAAGTGTATGTAACGAAATGAATTTAAAATTGAGCATTATTATTTGTTGGATTTCTTCTTGATGTTCAAATATGTGTGTAAAACACCTTGAACGTTTAGACCCCCAAATTACAAATTACCAATTCAAGCTTATTAACAAACAATATACGTGCGGAAAAGACAACACAGCGATGTGTTATTGAAGAGAAAACCGAAGTCCTCGACGTAAAACCTCTCTGCCGCCCTCCAAGTGGTCAATAATACACTAGAGAATGAAGTTGGAATACATGAACAGCATAAAACCCTCCAAGCCTAATCTACCCAGTGTACCTAAGCCCTCCAAGCTTCTTGCTCCAATGAGGTTACTCCGAATCTTTGTCTTCTCTAGCTTACCGGATCCTACTATAGCCCATAGCATCAACCAATATCAATTGGTCCCTTCCTAATTGCTTCCCAAGCACCAAATAACATTTTCACAAATATAGGTATGGTAAGAAAAGGTTTTGGCTAAATGTACCTCTTAAGGATGTAACAATGGAGAGGTGAGAGTAAAGGAATTTGGAGCAACAAAGATGAAGATTGTGGATGAGTCAATTTTGTTTTTCTCTAGGGGTTCTCTCTCAAAATTCTCTTTGCAATCTCTCTACAATACGTGGGTGTAAGGGGTATTTATACTGGTGTGTGTTTGGAATGCGAAAGGTCAGGTTTGTTACAAATAGAGCTGTCTAGCGACTTGATCTTGCGACTTGACTGAGTCGCGAGTCTAAGTCGCGAGCTAACGGCCTGGCCAGCTAGAAGTTTTGTCCTGTAGTGCAACAGTTGGCGTGACTCTTAAACTTCTCTGCATGCTTCACATGTGTGCCTCCTTTGGCGACTTGCCAGCCGCGAGATCCAGTCGCGAGGCCCTGCTGAGTGCACACTTTTGAGCTTTTCTTCACACTCTCTCACATACTATCCTTACATGATTCCCACTTAAATACAGGGTTTCTAAATTTGAATTACAAGCAAATTGGCATAGAATAAAGCCAACAAAATGGTTGATTAAATTCAACCTTACACTTTTATGCTGCAAAAAATTTTCAATTACAAGAAATAAATTCTTGGTTTAGTTAACATATAGTAGAGTTATTTATTCTTAGCTGAACTCCTAATCTTCAGAAGACAAGTGGATATTTTTGGAAGTGATGATATTAGCTTATTAGCAAACAAGTTTTATTTGCAAGAATTCACAAACTTGAAAAACTGCTATTGAACACAACATATAACTTCAGAACACAACATATAACTTCACCATTATGAGAATAATGTGATTCGACATCTTAACTTCAAAATAATTGTTTACATATTTTTTAATAGCTCCAGTGGCTAGTAAGGACTAGAAAATCAATAAGTTACCATTTTGTTTATAGAGTGCTTGTAATTATCCTTACATCTGCTAGTAAAATCCAGAACAAGGAAGATGGCCTGATCCTTATCAAACTATTGTATCCAAAAAATGTTATTGATTGGAAGATGGCCTCAATTGGAGTCTCCCAAAGGTTTGATCTCCCCAATAAAAAGTAACAGAATTTGACTTGTGATTTTAGATACTCTTAAATATATAAAGTTGTTTCAAGAATGACTACGATACAAAAAACAATGAATCTGCATACAAAACAAGGGGAGTTATAAATTAAAGTTTCCCTCTACATTAAAAAATCTACATATAGAGAGAGAGAGAGACAAAAGGGACAACAATGAATTTAAGATTGGATCAAGTCTGTACTATCTTCCTTTTAAGCATGTATATTACATGAATTGTTAATTTATCATTCACCATACAAAGCATCATGCAATGTGTTATGTTTGCAACTATAATAAAACAATATTTAGTGAAAACGTAATTACACCATCTAATTATCAGAAATATAGAAAAAATCACATTACAAAACAAAGAAGTTCTGCCATATATAACCATTACCATCACCAGCAATTTAATAAGTGTCGTGCTGTAGCCTTTGGTTCCCAGGAAGGCAGGCATGCCAAACTGGATAGACGAGCTTTGCCCTTTGTTGTGTTAGAAGGGATGGTGTCAACACTGCTTATGTGTTGCATATTTAACAGATAATTTCCCAATTCAATATGTAGGGCTATCTTCTACAAAGGTGCCCCTGTAAGAGAAGAAGCATAAAATAATTGGATACTGAGTTGGAAGGCTGGCATGAGGGAGACACTGCATAGACAATACTGAGAGAGTGTCTAGGTCCAGATCAAAATCATGTTACAAATCATTGATATTTGAAAATATTGTGATTCCTTATGTCCACCTCACCCCATCATATATATGAGAAGCTGCTAACTATGGAAAAGCAAATTGCAACACAAGATTGCACATTCAACTGCAAGAAGTCTTTCCTTGTTTTAGGAAAACATGGCTGCCTCTCCTGTTAACCAAACCTCCCTTCACCATTTTCGCTCTAACAGCTTTCCCACCAGAGCACACCCACTCATTTCAGAATTCGACAACCAATTGAGCAGATTGAGATGTTCTGAAGCAACCACTTCATCATCAGCATCATTAAGCCAGAAAATAATTGGCCTTCAGGATTTGAATGACTGTGTTGATAACTTGCTCCTGTTGCCTTTTGCACAAGCCTTAGCCCAAGAGCAGAATCAGAAATGGTTTAATGAGCTGTTGGATGGGTCTCTCAGGCTCTTGGATGTGTGTGGTAACGGGATGCATTGTTGCAAACAAAGGAATGCACACGTGAACTTCAACCAACCCTGCGCAGAAGACATGGCAGCAAAATGGAGCTCGCAAGGGAGGTTGAAAAATACTTTGCCTCTAGGAAGGTGGTAAAAAAGGCAATGCAGAAGGCCTTAAGGGGCATGAAAACTAATTTGAACTCTAAGAAAAATGAAGACCTTGCCACTGTTAGCTTGTTAAAAGAACTAGAGGCAGTAACTATCTTGGTTTTTGAATCGCTCTTGACCTTCATAGCTGGACAAAAGTCGCAATCAAAATCAAACAGCTGGTATGTAGTTTCCAAGCTGGTAAACCCCAAGAGAATAGCATGTGAGGGTGAAGAAACAGATGCAAATGAATTTGAGAAGGTAGATGCGGCATTACAAACTCTCATTAGTCACAAGACAAGCAAATCTGATTACTCCATCCACGTTCAGAATGTGCAGAACTGGATGGGGAAGCTGGAGTCTAGCATTCAAGATGTTGAAGATGTGCTTGAATGTTTGTCTAGGCATCTAGTCAAGATCCGAGTTTCCTTTCTCAACATCCACGACCACTAGCCCTGAAATCATCATGGGCATCCATTTTTGTCTGTAAATTTGTACAAGTTGATAGACCTTCTCATTTTTTATAAATACATGAATGCAAAACACATATTCTACTTCAAAGTCAATCCACTGCCTTTTACACAGGGACGGACGCAGGATTTCAAGCTAGGGGGGCCGGAGATAAGCGAAAAAAAAAAAAAAAATTCAAACGCACATCCATATAGTCATTGGCGGAGCTAGGAAATTTTCTTAGAAGGAGCAAGTTAGTCATGCCTACATTGTGTTAATAGGTTAAGCCTACATTGGCTCAAAATGCAAAAAACTCAAGTTAATTTGGCCCAAATTATGGCCAAAATTAAATTACTTTATTTCACAAACTAACTTTAAGTAAATTTGTGCCTACATTTTTTTCACTGTACTAAATTATTTGTACTTAGATTAATAGGTTTGAACTTACCTTTTTACATTTTAGAGCTTTTCTAAGGAGTTACATCTAATGTTTCAGCATTTAGGATAAAAAATTGATTAATAGGTATGAAATTTTGAAGATTTATACAATAATTTTTGTTAAAAAAAAGTGAGCAATGAAGTGCAAATTACTATTTAAGTGCAATTAGATCAAATCAAACAATTAAAAAATTATTTGTCCTCCTACTATTATCAAATATAAATAGATAATCTAATATTTTAATATAAACCACATTATTATATATTATATTATTATTATTATAAATAGATTTATACAATATATATTTTTTAAGGTTTTCATGGGCTTTTGAAAACTCTTGGGCTGGCTAGCTGGGGGGGCCTGAGCTAAAAACCAAGGGGGGCCCAAGTTAAAAACCAAGGGGCCCAAACCTATTTTTTTAAAAATTTACATACTAAAAAAAAAATTTTTTGGACCCAGGGGGGGCCCGGGCCCCCTTTGCCCTGCACCTGGGTCCGTCCCTGCTTTTACATATATTTGCTCATGTCACTATTGAATTCTATTCTAAGAGTATTCATTTCAAGCACATGAATGGTTCAATTTTTATGAATTCTAGGATATTGTTCTCACAAAGTACCTTGTAAAATAAAAAATCTCAAGTTAACTGTTCAATCCATAAGAACTTGTGAAATTAATTAATTGAAGGAGGTGGTTTGGGTCATAGAAATTTAAATTTGGTCCCTTAGAATATTTTAGCAATCTAGCCTATGGGTTCCAATTTCTGCTCAACATATAACACTTTGCATTTAGAGAATGCAGGGCCTGAATCTGGTTAAGGACCAAGCTCCTCCACTTTAGGCAGTTGAACATAAAAACAGAAGGGACAACAAGACATCAGAGCTGTCAATATTCCAGTTGTCTCCAATAAACTGATTAGTACACATCTAAAATCATTGAGAATCTCATGGTTTACTTGAATTTCATGTGCAAATGCAGTTAAAAATCCTCACTGCAGGGACATCCCATGTTTATAATGAATCAGCCCAATAAATAAATTTTTCTACATTATGAACAGAAATGGATAAGTCACATATCCAGATATCGCCTGCCTATAGCACAAAAATGATGTAAGAATCACATTGATTAAATCAACTAGCGTTTACAGTTATACATGTACATGTGATTAGAGACTGGAGTTGCACCTTGTGGACAAAGTGAAGCTCTTTAGAAGTTCCAACATGGTACAGATATACTAAACACTAAACATTGCTGCTAAATGTGGGAGAAATTAAAGTTTCATTAGAAATATCATTGACCATGACATACTCTATCTTGTAAGCATAATAATATTCAGGACATAGAAAGAGTATGAAAGACTTTGATACATGTGTTATGTGCATATAATTAAGAACCTACAGGAAGCATGTAGTACTAGGAAGACCAATACTATATACACTGAAGAAATTTTTGCATTGCATGAAACAGGTAATTTAATGATATTTATGTGTGCACGAGGGGTACAGACTATTGTCTGCCTGGAAGGCAGACATGTAGGCTAAATATAATGGCTATTACCTTTCCTAGTCCTTTGTTAAATCGTATATTTTAATTAAAGTTAGGAAGATTCCATTGCAATTTTTGAATTTCAAAGTAATTGAATGTGAGTTGGAGAGCTAGTTAGGGGAGACATTGCAAGAACATTGCTGAGATAGTGAGTTGGAGAGCTGGTTCAATGTATGTCAACACCACTCGAGTCTTGCATATTCTATGGATTATTTTGCAACATATTGTGTATATGATTTTATAATTTATTTAATGAGTTGGGGAACGGGTTAGAGGGAGACATTGCAAAAACATTGCTGAGTGTGTGTTTATATCCAGATCCAGATCCGAGATCCCAATCTCAATCATGTTATGACTAATTGATATTCCAGAAGGTTGAGATTCCTCATGTCCCCCTAACCTCAAAGAATATATATTGAAGGGATGACACTGCAAATTGCTAAACCAAATTGTACATTCAACTGCAAGGCCTATTTCTTGTTGAAGGAAAACATGGCTGCCTCTACTTTCAACTCAAAATCCCATCAACACACTCGCTCTAACAGCTTACCCGCTAGAACACACCCTCTCATTTCAGAATTCCATGACCAATTGAGCAGATTGAGAGATCTTGAAGCAACCTCTTCATCATCAACGTCAATATGCCAGAAGTTAAATGGCCTTCAAGATTTGCATGATTGTGTTGATAAATTGCTCCTATTGCCTTTCACACAAGCCTTAGCCCAAGAGCAGTGTGAGAAATTGGTGAATGAGATGTTAGATGGATCTCTCAGGCTCTTGGATGTTTGTGATATGGCAAGAGATGCCTTGTTGCAAACAAAGGAATGCACACGTGAACTCCAATCAACTCTTCGCAGAAGACCAGACAATAAAATGGAGATCACAAGGGAGGTTGAGAAATTCGTGGCATCAAGGAAGGGAGTAAAAAAGTCAATGAAGAAGATCTTAAAGGGCATGCAATTTAAGATTAATTACAAGAACACTGAAGATATTCTCATTATTAGCCTGTTAAAAGACCTAGAAGCTGCAACTCTAATCGGCTTTGAATTCCTGCTGACTTTTATTGCTAAATCAAAGTCAAGCAGCTGGTCTCTAGTTTCCAAGCTAGTTCACCACAAAAGAGTCGCATGTGAGTGTGAAGAAACAGATGCAAATGAGTTTGAGATGGTAGATGCAGCATTGCAATCTCTCATCAGTCACAAGCCAAGCAAATACTCTTTGCTTAATGGTAATGTGCAGACCTGGCTTAGGAAGTTGGAATTAAACATTCAAGATCTTGAAGAAGTGCTTGAATGCCTTTCAAGGGGTATTGTCAAAACTAGAGTTTCCCTTCTGAACATCCTCAACCACTAGCCCAAAAATTGTCATGGGCATTCATTTTTTACTGTAAAGAATTACAAAATCATACAGCTTATATACTTGTACATGAACGAGACAAATATATTTTCACTTCTGATTCTAAAGCTATTCATTGCCTTAAAATATATCTCGCTTATTTCTTGCTGCTTATCTCACTTCCTAGTTCATCAATTTTTAGTACAAGATTTTATCTAACTCTTGCATACTTGATATCAAAATGCCCTCGTCAGCCTCCAATTTTGGATAGAAAATATGCAGATAAATCTGTTTTAAATGATCTCACATTCTCAGGCTGTCCAACAGTTGAGAGCATGCAATGCTTGAACCTGGTTAAGGCTAAGCTTGACCACCTAACAGAGTTAACCCAATGAAAAAAATTAATTATTTAACCGGTAAAGACAGAAAGGCTTAAGCCAAACAATATTAATTCATAATTGATATCAAAGCTGTACGTATTCCGATCGTCTTTGGGAAGTTGATTGATTCACATGCCACTCTCAATTCTTGTTCCCTAATTTAAAATTCTTGAATTCCTTTCTCTGAGGGACAACCCAATATTTTAATTCATTTTGGGATTGAATAATTTGTTTCTTACATTATGAAAAAAATAAAAATGTTACATAGCATGCCTCCATTTCAATCATTGATCAAAATTGCTCTGCTTGCATGATTACTTGTAAATAATAGCATCATCACCTGAAAGTACATGAAAGTAAATAAAAGTGGCAGTTGGACAAAAGAATATTAAATTCTTCAGAATTTTAAAACCAAATCAGAAAAAAGAAAAGTATGGAAAAAATTTGATATGTGTATTTACGATAATTAGTACCTACAGGAAGCAAGGAGTATAAGGTACAGTCTGTTTTAAGTACAAAAACAGTCTGTTATAACTAAACATCAAAGTTCACAAGGTACAAAAACCAGCAAGTTCACAAAGAACACTAGTACATCACTAAATTATCAACCTCCTAACTCCACAGAAACCTAAAAGCCAAATCTACTCCCCTTTTTGTTACAAAATGAGAAAGGGATGTCTTAGTGAGCTCTAGCCAGACAATCCTTAATCTCTCTAATATCTTGTTCAATACGATTCAGACGAGGTAGAATCTGATGCGAGAGATTCATCATATTAGATAACGTAGGTTGTGCAGTGCTGGAAGTAGATGGTCTAGACTCAGCAGCCACAGCATCTGCAATCTCATCAATATCCTGATCTAAGTCATCATTGGAATCATGGACAATGTGGTTTAAAAGTTTTACATGAGATGAACTGAGCTGAAGTGTATTACTCCCAGTCGCAGATAAGGGCTTTGCCATAGCAGCCTGAGCACCAGGTGCAGACGGTTTGGACTTAGTAGCAACAACATCAGCAATCACATCAATCTCTTGATTTAAGTCATCATCGGAATCAGAAAAAGATTGCCTTGCACATTTAGATAAGGGCTTTGCATGAGCAGCCTGAGCAACAGAAGTAGATGGTCCGGACTCAGCAGGAACAGCATTAGCAATCTCATCAATTTCTCGATCCAAGTCATCATCGGAATCAAAATCACTGTCCCTTGCACGTTTCATATGAGATGAGCTGAGGTGAAGTGTACGACTCCCAAAGGCAGATAAGGGTTTTTCCCGTACATCTTGAGCACAAATAGAAACCTTTTGGGCTTCAATGAGCTGAGTAATGATGCAAGTAAGGGGAGTACAGTACGTGACGAGTTAGACTCAAAGGCATCAATTATCACTTGACATATATGTCTACAAATGTCAATGGGTACATCAGTGATGAGGGCATACAACAATTGAGCCCTAGGTACACTGAGTGTATGCAAGTGAGCAATAGGAAAGAGGTTGGTGCACATGATACGGTTCAGTTACTGATATTCAGGGATAAATGATGCAGATTTAACCTTGGAAATCCCATTAGGCCAAATGGTATGTTCTCCACAGAATAGAGTCAACATATCTGTTTGGGATGGTGCAGTCTCAGCTGTGTATGGATATGGAGATTCCAGGACTCGAGGAATTCCTAAAACTGCGGAGACTAAATCAGGAGTGACCTCAAAGCTGATATTCCGAACCATGACAGAAAAAGAACCATCCTCTTTTATGCCATGGATGTTTGAGTAAAACTCATGTACAAGGTTCGTGGGCGGTGCAGGAAAACCAGAGGACAATGAAATCCATCCACGAGACTCGAAAACACGAGGAATACAAGTGAATTGGAGTTCAGACAAGGTGACATCACGTTCCAAATAAAGGCGACGTTTGGAAAAGAAACCATGGTATGAGGTCTGGGCATCGAGGTCATGGAAACGACACTCATCAAAGTCATTGGATGCAGATTCAGTACGCCTACAGCCAGGGGCCATAATTCACCTGTGATCAGTCAATTCATATAACATGAGCTAGATGTGATGATGCAGGTTTGCTAGACTCTATGCTCAAAACACGAGTTTAGCATTTTGTCAAATACTTGTTGTATACCAAAAGTGGGAACTAGAATTTTTTGTAGATTACCCGATTCAGGATTCTGGCAAGTGGGGTCCTGCTGTATTCGTGGTTTACTCTTCAGGGTGGGTCCGAATGACACTGCCTTGTTGAGTTCCGTGACATAAAAATAAAAGATACCGAAAGTGGGAAAAAATGAATGCAACAATGCTTGAAAAAAAATCCCACATTGAATGAAAAAAATACCATCTTTAAGTACAAAGTGCATGACCCATAACACAAAGTCTAAGATTTGAGCTTAGAATGAAAGAAATTTGAAGTACTGAAACATTCTAAATCCTAGAGTATTTAAAAAAAAAAAAAACCAAGGACATAAAGCAAGATTACCTGATGATTATGAGTGAAAAACCGTAGCAGAAAAGACTGGAGATTTCTCCTCAAAATTCGAAAAAACACTTTGGAAAGTCGCAAGGTTCTCTTCGAGCGAAAGTGTAAAAGAAAAGAAGAGGAGCCATTTTGAACTAGGCAAATTCCATTATATACGCTTGACCGAGTTTGGACTTTGGATGGACTACTTTCTATTTTTGGAAAGCCTAGATAGACTACCTATGAGATTTTTTTTCAAAATAACATTAAAACTCAAACATTTTCGTTAGTGGGCACGTTCTCAAAACTATTTAGCAAACTAACATCTCAAGTGTGTGAGAATCGATTTTGTGGTTCTAAATCGAGGGTAACAAACTTGTTTTCCATAGAACTCGAGTTTTTAAGATTCAATTTCCAACAAACCCAAAAAGATAAACATCATCAAACTAAGGATTCAGAAAAGAAAAACAACAAATCATCATCAAACCCTTTTACCCAGATAAGAAAATGAAGGAATTTGGCAAACTTTCGCATTGAGCTTCGCCGCCGTCGCCTTTGGAACCTTCGCCGTCGCTGCCTGAAGTCTGAGTCAAATGGTTTGGGTTAAGGAGATTTGGGTTCGTGCGCAGCTTCTTCATGGTTTTTGTTTGGGTTTGATCTCTCCATTTTCTTGTTTCTTTGTGTTTTTGTTTGGGTTTCTTGAAGGTTTTGAAACCTGGACCGGACCGTACGGTCCGACCGGAAAAACCTCGAACCGTTCAGATTAACGGTCTGTTTAGGGTGAAGAACTGTTCAATGCAAAAAAAGCAGGGACCCGCACGGACCACGGTCTAACCGTCCGGTTCTGTGAATCGTGACCGGTTTTTGAGGTTCGAACGGTTTCTTTTTGTTTCAGCTTTTCCGGTCAATTTTGGCCAATACACCGGTACGAAATTATGATCAGATCTAGAAAAAAAATGAAAGAACACAAAGAAGAACAAAGATCAGAAGGAGATCTGATAATTTCAGATCTTGAACAAAGAGATTTGTAAGGAAAAAAAAAGGTACCAGAGAAGAAGAAGACAAGTTCCTCAAAAAAAAAAAAAAAAAAAAAAAAAAAGAGAAGAAGAACACAACAAAACAGGGTCTACGCCCAGTTGAAGCAGCAGCCAGCAGGTTGCCAACACAGTCGCCGATCACACCTTCATCGTCTGCTGCTGCTTCTTCTTCTTTCTTCTTTTTTTTTCTTCTTTTCTTTCTTTTTTCTGCGGATGGAGATCACTCTGTGATTCCTCCTTTTCGCTGAATACAACTACCATGTGTTCTCTCTCTTTCTTGTGTTACTTTGTTACTCTTTTGAGTTTTGAAATCATATGTCCCTCACGTGGCTAACATTGGGATGATGAAAGTTTTTAATATTTTAATAAAAGTACAAATATTTCAACCGTTAGATTGTGATTTTTTTTTTCAGCTGAGTGACTTCCCTCACGTGGCTAACATTGGGATGATGAAAGATTTTAATATTTTAATAAAAGCACAAAAATTTCAGCCATTAGATTGAGATTTTATTTTTCAGCTGAGTGACATGCATTCCCCAACGTGGCTAACATTGGGATGATGAAAGTTTTTAATATTTTAATAAAATCACAAAAATTTCAGCCATTGGAATGATGAAAGGTTTTAATTTTTTAATAAAAGCAAAAAAATTTCAGCCATTAGATTCAGATTTTTTTCAGCTGCCTAGCATGACGTGAATTTTAAGTATTTTTAAGAAAAGTAATGCTCTGGCACAAATTATTTTATAACATTTTTATAAAATATTGATGTGATCAACTTTTTATTAGTTTTTATCTAAACCCATCATTAATATTACATTTTTATATACCCATAATCACTCACAACATTAATAATTTGTAAAATTTTTTGTAAAATAAGTTGTATCTCTAGTATTATTCTTTTAAGAGTAATGTAGTATCACTATATTTTACACAATTTTTTGCTATAATTTGACACATGGCAAAGTGTGAGTAATGAAAAAAAATTATGGGTCTACATCTCTACCACTCATATCTCGTCATGTGGCAAAATTTGTATAAAATGTTATGATACTATTATTGCTCTAATTTTAATTAATATTTACAGTTAAGTATATAATAATTATTAAATAATTATTTCAATTTAAAATTATTAAATAATTTTATTTATTTTATTTGAGTGTCTTTCTAATCCTTATATAATAATAATAATAATAATAATAATAATAATAATAATTATTATTATTATTATTATTATTATTATTACAAGTTTAACTAATCAATATATAAGTAAATAGATATTATATTTAAATTTGCTTAGGATTTGATATTTCTTATTTGTCTTGTAAAAGTTATGATATGAAAATATATATTTGAAATATAGATATTTATATTTAATTGGATTATTTTAGTTAAATTTTCTATTTATACTAATTTAATATATTTATTTATATTAAAATAATTATTAAATTAATTATGACGTCATCACGGTTCGACCCCGGTTCGACCTCGGTTCGACCTCAAAAACCTTGAACCTCTCCCTTTTACGGTTCAATGAACGGTCCGGGTTTGAAAACCATGGTTTCTTCTTCGTATTTTCTGGTTTGGGTTTCTTCTTTGTCTTCGGGTTTGTTCATCTTTTTCGTGTTGCTGTCTGGGTTTCCTGGAAGGCGAGTCTTTGAAGCTCGAGATCCATGGAACTCGAGTTTATTTTGCTCGATTTAGCACAACAAAATCAAGTCCCTTGCACTCGAGATGTTGTTTTGCTAAACAGTTTTGAAAACATGCTAACTAACTAAATTGTTTGAGTTTTAGTGTTATTTTGGAAAAAAATACACTACTTTTGTCTGGCATATTTTATTGATTATTTTTTAATTATATTGTATATGATATATGATTTTCTTGCATAAGAATCCGAATCATATTGCGACTAGTATATGTTGTAACAAAAAAAGAAGAAGAGAATTTTAGATATTAAAAAAAATCGTTAAATAAAAAAAAAAAATTGTGATTGATGATCGATGGTGGTTGTTGATTGGAAACCAGGGACATTAGTGCGAGATGGTGGTTGGGGGTGGGGTGGGGATAAATTGCAAACTAACACCAATTTTCAAACAATTTCATTAGTTAGCAACGTTTCCAAAATATTTAGGAAACTAACATTTCGAGTCTAAGACACTCGAGTTTAATGTGCTAAATTGAGCCTAAACTGTAAAGTGAACGACAGCAAAAGAGAACAAAAACACAAACCCAACAATAGAGATAAACAGAAATACAAACCCAGCAAAGATGGAAAATGGAAACCACGAAGAAGGCTCTAGGCAGCGACAAAGGCTTGGACTGAATGAAGAACGAAGGGGTTTGTTCTAGGTTTGATTTGGGTCTGGCTGGTGTGGAGAATGAAGAACGAAGGGGTTTGTTCTTAGGGTTTGATTTGGGTTTGTCGATCTGGAGAATGAAGAACGAAGGAAGAAAAGGAAGAATAGTGGGTCAACAAGAAAGGTGTTAGGTTTTTTAGGCCCCCTTAAAACAACAATTGGATTAACCTAGAGAATTAGTCAAGTGATTAACTTAGTCAAATTATGCAAATCTAGGTTAACACAAACATATAATCATATCAAGCATATAAAGCAGCAGAAATATAAAGAACACAAGATATGATGACCTGGGAAACCACACGGTAAAAACCTGAGGAGGATTTGACCTAACTATCTTCAAGGTAAACTTAAATCCACTATCTTGAAAGAATCGAAGTTCATACAATAAGACTTACAAGCCCCCCCGCTTGACTTCCTATTGCTACCCATCAGTAAAACTTACTGATACGACCACGTGCAAACTTCGAATCCACGGACTCCTTCTTTCTTGGATTCTCTACAAATACAAGCACTCTCGCTTGTGTTTCTTTAAGCTTCTATAGCAGCAACTGAATGGTCATCAACGTCTTGAAGTAATCTCCTACTTGATAACCCTAAGTCTATGTGAAGGAAAGCTCTTCAAAGATCTCACAAGAGATTCACACAAACAGCAATATGAGCAACCAGAGCTACTTTAAAAACGTGGCTAGGGTTTCCTTTATATAGTGGGAGAAGTAGATCTGAAACTCTAATCCTTAATGGACTTGGGCTAAGTTGGAAAATTCTTTAGAAAAACGATCTGCCCGATATTCGATTGATCGAGCCTAATTTCGATCAATCGAGTCAGGCAGATTTACACAGTAAATCCTGCAGAACACTCAATTCCAACTTTACATAAAACACACTTTGAGCAAGTCTAAAACAAGACTAAAATGTTTTGATCAAGGTTTGCTAACATTACACATTAGAGTTCTAAATACATTAGTTCCTAAGTCTTTAGAACCTAACAAACTCCCCCTTTGGCAATCTGTGACAAAACACAAACACAAAGCTTAAAGTTACAAGTAAAAGCCCTTTACAAAAATAATGTCCATTACAAAATAATCCAACCTAACTACTATCTATCAGTTGCAAGTGTAGACAATAGCTCAATTGAATCAACCTGTATATTCCTGAAACACTCAACAAACGTATAAATGCATGTGTGACAGAAAAACAGTAAATCAACAAATATGCAAACTAACTCTCCCCTTAAGTTAGATACATAAAAAAATTTATTTTCTCCCCCTTTCAAAAACAATTTCAACTCCCCCTAGACAAAACAATTAAGTTCCCACATATTCCCACATTTCATCTAAATCTCCCCCTTTTTGTCATGTATTGACAAAGACAACTCATACAAAGAGTGAACAGTCAACATACACAATAAAGAATAAGAGAAAATAGAGAATCAAAGGAACACAAAACAATTCAACTCTATAGAAAATAGAGACAACTCCCCCTAAGAAAAGCAACAACTCCCCCTATGAACAACAAAGGGTAAAAACAAGCTTCTCCCCTATGAAAAAAAAAAAAAAGCTTTGGGAAAAACAATTTAGGAGGTGGGGAAATATAACAAAAAACACACAAACCCAACTTAAAAAAAATAAGTTGATAAGGTGAGGATGCATAAAAAAAAAATATTCTCTCTTTTAATAAATGCAAACTTGACACTATGTGACCCATAAACAGTTGCATGAGTAGAGAAAATATTTGCACATTAATTATCCATCATATCTCTTAAGAAAAATATTTTTCACACAGAAAAATAGCATATACTAAAATGTACAAAGGACTCAAAAATTAATTAATCAATTTTTAAATCAAGTTGAGTACCCAATTTACCAAAGTGTATGCATGCTATGTGTGAAAACAATGAGAAATATGACTGCAAAACTGCAAGATGGATACAAAAATCAATGTAATGCATGTGAATCCTAAACACAAATGATGCATGAAAAAATATGTCATGATGCATGCTCCAATGCAATGAAACTAAGTTCAATATAAGTTCAATTTCACAAAATTGGCTTGAGCATAGAGTTTCTAACAAAAACTCCAAACTTTTAAAACCACTTGTTAAGTTTTAGGAAAATTTTGATCAATTGATCATCACACAAGCTAGAATACACAGTATAATGATCAATTACATCAATTCAACAAGCCAATTACATAAATTAAACCCAATTTGAACAAAATCCCCAATTCGAGTACATTCAAGCTCTAGAATTTCTAATTTCTCAAACTTTAAACACATTTTGCATTAAGTTCAAGGAACTTTTAATCTTGGATGGCCACAACAAGATCACACACAATATAATGTACCAAGTTTAACAAAGAGAAACTTGTGTAGTGTGTGCAACTAGTAAAAGCTTGAAATACATGTGAGATGATATGTGAATAGAAATCAAATACAAAGTTTACAAAATTCATCACATGGAATTTGAAAGAGACTATCACCTAAAAAGTTACATCATATAACTCTCACATCTCCTAGAATAAAAGCTTGCAATCATGTAAGTTTCTTAATTTTTGCCTCATAATATACATACCAATTTTAATTGTTCAGAAACTTATTAAATAGCCGGAATAATGTACACACCAATTTTAATTATGTGATTTGGCATCAAGTTTAATAGTACATATCGATTTTAAGCATTAAGCAATTAAACCGAGGCTACACCTTATGTTCTTTTTGTGCATGTGCTACACTTTCTCGAGCACAAAATCTTACGATATGCACTAAGGTGTTTATAATTGGCTAGTAAACAGTTGTGAGATTGTTATTTATACATTTCTCAAAAGAATCAAGTCCAACAGTCAAATAACATGTGACTTCAAGATTAAGACAAAGTGATAAACACCATAAACATCTTTCCCACACAATATGCACTACAAAATTTCAACTAGTCAAGTGCAATAAATAAACTCATCAAAGCTAAACAAGGTACATAAACTTGTTATGTAAAGATAATATGGCCAATCCTTGATTATAAATCTAAGATGTGAAATACAAAATACAAAAAATCGTTTTGGTTTTTAAAAAAAATTTATGATTAATAACAAAAAGCACACATTATGCTAAATGAACAATGCAAATGCAATGCATGATAGTGTTTAACTAAGTTATAGAGGGTACACAAATAAGAAATATCAATTTCTTAATTAACCCATGAGTACATGTACATACTAGTACATATTCACACAAAATCAAAAATAGCTTAGCACTTATATAACGCATGATATTCAAGTATCTCCACAATGTGAAGCATGTTCTAAATCAAGAGAGATATCATAATTCATGTAATCCTTAAAACAAATAAAACAAGACACAAAATAAAATATTTTTGTCTTTTTGAAAATTTTCAATGTTTTTTGATTTAAAAAAAAAAAAAAAAACAACCAGAAACAGAAACAAGACATGTCCACAAACAATTGAAAGAATTAAAACAGGGACAAGTAAGCAACACTCACCTTAGAGAATCTTTTCTCACCCATATAGCACAAGTCTTCGGCTTTGTAGGTGAAAATCCATGAGAAACAGAGTGTATTTGAGGGATTACACCAATCTTCTGAGAAAGACTAAAATCCTGCAAATTTCTTTCACAAGCTAATAAGCTTAAATTTTTCAAAAGCATATGAAACAATTTATTTGGATTTATGGCAGGAGAAATATCATCACATATCCTAGATTGAAATACAGAATGTTTAAATTTCAACTTATGATAATTAGGACGAATGTGACCATGGACACCACAAAAGTGGCAAACAGGAACAAATTTAGGAATATCAGTATTCCTAATAACAAATTTAGTCTCAAATTTCAGTTTTTGCCTCAACAAAGAACAATTTGGTCTAATATGACCAACAACACCACAAAGGTGACAAGTAGGCACAAAAATAAATTTATTATGTTCTCTAACAGTAGATTTAGACTTAGGTTTAGAAACTTCAGCGTCTACATCAGAACTTTTACCTTTGTTTAACCTAGCAAAATAAATCTTTTCTTTATTATTCCTCTTAAAATGAGGGATATAAACTTTCTTAGTTTTAGGCTTAAGAGAAACAGAAACACTTATGTTATCAACAGCAAGCTTGGTACTAGTCAAATTTTCAATTTTAGACTTAGATTCAACTAACTCTTGTTCCAAGCTTTTCATCTTCTCATCTTGAGAGCAAATTTGATTTCTCAAAAATTCATTCTTTTTATTAGATTCATCTAATTTAACAATCAATTCATCTTTTTCAAGATTAGCCAATTTTAACTCTTCCTTGAATTTCTTAGAAATTTTCATATATTTCAATAATTCCTTACAGAGAGTTTCACAGGCATCAAAAAGATCAACAGAAACAACAGCATCTTCTTTATTCAAATTATCACAAACATGAGCAAAAAGATACTTCAAATTATCCATGATAACAGAGGTGAAGGATCAGCTCTTAGATCAAAAAATCTAAAACAGAAAAGCTACCCACTCTGATACCACTTGTTAGGTTTTTTAGGCCCTTTAAAACAACAATTGGATTAACCTAGAGAATTAGTCAGGTGATTAACTTAGTCAAATTATGCAAATCTAGGTTAACACAAGCATATAATCATATCAAGTATATAAAGCAGTGGAAATATAAAGAACACAAGATATGATGACCCAAGAAACCACACGGTAAAAACCTGGGGAGGATTTGACCTAGCTATCTTCAAGGTAAACTTGAATCCACTATCTTGAAAGAATCGAAGTTCATACAATAAGACTTATAAGCCCCCCCGCTTGACTTCCTATTGCTACCCACCAGTAAAACTTACTGACACGACCACGTGCAAGCTCCTAATCCATAGACTCCTTCTTTCTTAGATTCTCCACAAGTACAAGCACTCTCGCTAGTGTTTCTTTAAGCTCCTATAGTAGCAACTGAATGATCATCAACGTCTTGAAGTAATCTCCTACTTGATAACCTAAGTTTATGTGAAGGAAAGCTCCTCAAAGATCTCACAAGAGATTCACACAAATAGCAATATGAGCAACTAGAGCTACTTTAAAAACGTGGCTAGGGTTTCCTTTATATAGTGGGAGAAGTAGATCTGAAATTCTAATCCTTAATAGGCTTGGGTTGAGTTGGAAAATTCTGCAGAAAAATGATCTGCCCGATATTCTATCGATCGAGCCTAATTTTCAATCGATCGAGCTAAGCAGATTTACATTGTAAATCCTGCAGAACACTCGATTCCAATTTTACATAAAACACGCTTTGAGCAAGTCTAAAACAAGACTAAAACTTTTGGATCACGGTTTGCCAACATTACACATTAGAATTCTAAATACATTAGTTCCTAAGTCTTTAGAACCTAACAAAAGGAAATTGAGTGTGTAAAACTTGATTTTCACTATCTCGAGTCTGTTATGCTCAAGTTACTACAGTGAACTCGAGTCTAAAACGTTCAAGATGTTAGTTTCCCAAATAGTTTAGAAACGTTGCTAACTAACAAAATTATTTGAGGATTGGTGTTAGTTTGCAATTTTCTTTGATGGGGTGTGGAGGTTTTGTTTATCAGTTTTAGGTGATACAAAAAATGAAATGACCTTAAATGAAAGTGTAAAAAATTTTACGCTAGAAGTTAAATTTGGTTGACCAACACTTTTAGGCACCCCAAAACACCCGTAGATAAATATTTTCCAAAAATCAATTTCTATCGAAACAAACACAACCTAAATACCCTGACTCTAAGAAAGTGGGAGTGTGCATGGATTGGGTTGGGTTGGGTTAGGTTAAGGGGTTTTTTCAACCCAACCCACCATGGTGGGTTAAAAAAATCTAACCTAACCCAACACATCACAAGGGTCCAACCCACGTAGAACAGGTTGGATTGGGTGGACAAATTTAAAAAAAAAATATTATTATTATTAAATTGAGCATTTGAACAACACCACCATAAATAAGAGCAAATTTATAACAAATTAATCCTAAGCATGCCACCAAACTGACACAAACTATATAAAGAGAACTTAGAGTTTGGATTTTATTTAGGAAGAGGGCAAAAGAGTAAATAACAAACTTGTTTTTATATATTTTTAGATATATATTATATATAGGTGGGTTGTACTGGGTTAGGTGGATTTGTAAATCTTATGGCTTGAACCGAACTTGACCCATTGTAAAATAAAGGCGCAAATACCTTTTTCGTCCCTACATTTTCACACGATTCCCACTTTGGTCCCTAACTTTTTTTTTCACCGATTTTAGTCCCTATTCTAGAAAACGCGTCTCTTTTTTGTCCCTACTGTTACATTAGAGACGGAAATTGCACAGCTGGCAAACGGAATAAATTAAAAATATTAAAATAATACCCATAAATGCCACGTCATTTTTTAAAAACAAAAAATTAATTTGTAAATTTTAACTAAATGAAAAAAAAAAAAAAAAAAAAAGGAAAAAACTGAAATAAAAATAAAAACTATGAAAATTCAAAAACCCAAAAATAAAAACAGAACTTCCTTCAACCAAACACAAACCCAGCAACTCATTTCTTCCATCTTCAGAAAACCTAAATCCAAGCTAAGGCTAAAAGGCCATCGCCGGCGAGAATGGCGAGGGCTTCGCCGAATGCCTTGTGGTTGGTGGGCTTTCCACGGCGGGGATGAGCGTTGTCAAGTGAGATCGTCTTGGATGAGAGCAGCGGCACGGCGGCATCGACATCGACATCGGCGACTTCTCCGTGGCCAACTCCTCCGCCGCTACTGCTCCTCCAACTCAAACCCATTCTCCGTCGCTACCCCGAACTGTTGGGTCTTAAAAAATCGCTCATTCTTCTTCCATTTCCGATTCTTTCTCTCTCGGCGGAGTCATGGTGTTTGCTGTTTTGGGAAATGGGTTTGATCGGCGGGGTCTATTGACCGGTGGTGGTGGCGGTGGTTTTGGGATCTGGGTTTGATTTTGGTAGTCGTGGCTCTCCGTGAGTGAGGTGGTCGTGGCTCGTCGTGGGTCGCCGTGGGTGGGGTGGTCGTGGCTCGCCGTGGTGGTCTTGGCTCGCTGTGGGTCGGTTGGATTTGATGGGTTGGCTGGGTTGGATTCGATGGTGGCTGGGTTGGCTTGGATGGTTGTTGGGTTGGTTTAGCTGGTGGGTTTGTGGCTCGGCAAAACTGAAGGTAATGGATCTCGGGTCTTGCGTGGGTCTCTCAAAACTGAAGGGTATGGATCTTAGTGGTTTGGGTATGGAGGTTTGGTAGTGAATTTTCTGGGCTTTGCGTAGGTATGAATTTTCTGGGTATGGAGGTTTGGTATTGAAGGGTATGGATCTTAGTGGTTTGCGTGGGTATGAATTTTCTGGATTTGTTCTTGTTCTCCTTCTGGGCTTTGAATTTTCTGGGGTTTTGAAAATGGATCTGTTGGTCGGTGGTGGTGGCGGTGGTTTTGGGATCTGGGTTTGATTGTGGTAGTGGTGGTGGTGGTTTTGGGATCTGGGTTTGATTATAGGTTTATGGGTTTGTTGGAGATTGGTTTGTTTACTGAGTTTGTGGGTTTGATTTGCTGAAGATTTGGGTTTGAGTTCTTGGGTTGCTGGGTTTGATTTGGGAGTTCTTGATTTGCTGGGTTTGAGTTCTTGATTTGCTGGAGATTTGAGTTCTTGGTTTCTTCATTCTTCATGTTAGCATTTAATTTAATTTTTTCTTCTTGTTTTCATTTATGTCCTAGTGATTTGGGTTTGAGTTCTTGGCTGCTGGGTTTGTGATCTTGTGATGGGTTAGAGTTCTTGGTTGCTGGGATTGATTTGGGAAGAATACGAAGAACAGGTTATAAAATGAAGAACAAAGTTATAAAATGAAGAACACTAAGAACATTAAAAAAAAAAATTTTAATTAAAAATTTTAATTAAATTAAATTTATGGTTTTTTTTAATTTAATTTAATTTAATATTTAAAATTTTCTGACATGGTTTTTTTAAAAAATTAAAATGCTGACATGGCATTAAAAAAAGTCAAATAATATTTTTTAATAATATTTTAATTGCCACATTAGCGCCACGTCAACTTCCGTCTGCCACCTAGGATTTTGCCGTTAGGCCACTGACGGTAGGGACAAAAAAGAGACGCGTTTTCCAGAATAGGGACTAAAATCGGTGAAAAAAAAAGTTAGGGACCAAAGTGGGAATCGTGTGAAAATGTAGGGACGAAAAAGGTATTTGCGCCTAAAATAAATTAAAAAAATTCACAATCCAACCCAACCCAACCCACCCCACCAATCCTAAAAATCAACAAAACTCGGCGAGTTGGGTTGGATTGAGTCGATTTTGGCCGGTTGGTTGTAGACTCCTACTAGAAAGTAAGTGCATGTAACAAGATGAATTTACAATTGAGCATTGTTATTAACTAGATTTTTTTTTTTTTTTTTTTTTATGCAGCAAAAAATTTTCAATTATAAGAAATAAATTCTTGGTTTAGTGAATATTAAGGGTGTCCACTCCACCTGGGAACCCAACCCACCTACCCAGACCCGAACCACCAACCGTCTAAACTGACCACTAAGGCGATTGGCGGCAGGTCCCCACCCATAGAATCCGACACCTTCGGGTCGGTTGGTGGGTTTCCTCCCCCAAAACGTGAGCCACTTGACCTGACCGTAAAATCAAAAAAATCTGGCAATATTCAAAGGTTTTTCGACGAAATTTACAAAAATCGATGATATTTGAAGTTTTTGATGAAGATTTACTCAAAATCCACCAGATCCAACAAGATCTTTGCCAGATTTGGTGAGATATTACCGGATCTGGTGAGATCTCCACCAGATTTGGTGGAGATCTTGCCAGATTTGGCAAGATCTCAACAAATCCGATGAGGACTTGCTGGATTTGACAAAGATCTAGCCAGATTTAGGTAGTTCTATCATTGCTCTACGAATGCCAGTTTGGACCAACCTAACCTCCATCAGTGACAGCCTCGCCGGTCGGTGGTGGGTCTGAAAATCCTTAACTCGAGCCAGTCAAGTCAATAGCAGGTTGGGCATAAACCTGATCCGAACTAACCTGTGGACATTCCTAGTGAACATATAGTAGAGTCATTTATTTTTGGCTCAACCCTAGATCTTCAAAAGACAAGTGGATATTTTTTGGAAGTGATGCTATCAGTTTATTAGTAAACAAGTTTTATTTGCAAGAATTAACAAGCTTGAAAAACTGCTATTGAACATAGAACTTCACCCATTTTGAGAATAATGTGATTCGAAATCTTAACTTCAAAAAATTGTTCAAAATATTTTTTGGTTGCGCCAATGGCTAGTAAGGACTAGAAATTCAATAAGTTGCCATTTTGTTTATAGAGTGCTTGTACTTATCCTTACAACTGCTAATAAAACCCAGAACAGGTAAGATGGCCTGATCCTGATCAAATTATTGTATCTGATCAAACTATTGTATCCAAAAAGTGTTAATGATTGGAAGATATCGGCCTCAATTAAGGCCTCCCAAAGGTTTGAACTCCCCAATGAAAAGTCAGTTCTCTAAATATATGAAGCTGTTCCAAGAATGACTACAAAAAACCAACGAAGTAGCTGGGCATAAAAAAAACGGGAGATATAATTAAAGTTTCCCTCTACTTTAAAAAATCTGCATATAGAGAGAAAGAGACAAAAGGGACAACAATGAATTTAAGATTGGATCAAGTCTGTGCCATCTTCCTTTTAAGCATGTATATTACATGAATTGTTAATTTATCATTCACCATACAAAGCATCATGCAATGTGTGCAACTATGATATAACAATATTTAGTAGAAACATAATTACACCTTCTAATTATAAGAAATATAGAAAAAATTTCATTAGAAAACAAAGAAGTTCTACCATATATAACCGTGACCATCACTTGTAATTTAATAAGTGTCGTGCTGTAGCCTTCTGGTTCCCAGGAAGGCAGGCAGGCCAAACTGGATAGATGAGCTTCGCCCTTTGTTGTGCTAGAAGGGATGGTGTCAACACTGCTAATGTGTTTCATATTTAACAGATCTTTTTCCAATTCAACATGTATGGTTATCTTCTGCCAAGATGCTCCTGTAAGATGAGAGGCATAAAATAATTGTATATTGAGTTGGGAGGCTGGCAGGAGGGAGACACCGCATAGACAATGCTGAGAGAGAGTCTAGATCCAGATCAAAATCATGTTACAACTCATTGATGTTTGAAAATATTGTGATTCCTTATGTCCACCTCACCCCATCATATATATTGAGAAGCTGCTAACTAAAGCAAAGCAAATTGCTACACAAGATTGTACATTCAGCTGAAAGAAGTCTTTAACTGTTTTAGGAAAACATGGCTGCCTCTCCTGTCAACCAAACCTCCCTTCATTTTCGCTCTAACAGCTTTCCCACCAGAGCACACTCGCTCATTTCAGAATTCAACGACCAATTGAGCAGATTGAGATGTTTTGAAGCAACCTCTTCATCATCAGCATCATTAAGCCAGAAAATAATTGGCCTTCAGGATTTGAATGACTGTGTTGATAACTTGCTCCTGTTGCCTTTTGCACAAGCCTTAGCCCAAGAGCAGAATCAGAAATGGTTTAATGAGCTGTTGGATGGATCTCTCAGGCACTTGGATGTGTGTAGTATTGCAAGAGATGCATTGCTGCAAACAAAGGAATGCACACGTGAACTTCAATCAACCCTGCGCAGAAGACATGGCAGTAAAATAGAGCTCGCAAGGGAGGTTGAAAAATACTTGGCCTCTAGGAAGGTGGTAAAAAAGGCAATGCAGAAGGCCTTAAAGATCCTGCAAACTAAGTTTAACTCTAAGAAAAATGAAGATCTAGCCATTGTTAGCTTGTTAAAAGAGCTAGAGGCTGTAACTATCTTGGTTTTTGAATCACTCTTGACCTTCATAGATGGACCAAAGCTGCAATCAAAATCAAGCAGCTGGTTTGTAGTTTCCAAGCTGGTACACCCCAAGAGAATAGCATGTGAGGGTGAAGAAAAAGATGCAAATGAATTTGAGAAGGTAGATGCGGCATTACAAACTCTCATTAGTCACAAGACAAGCAAATCTGATTACTCCATCCATGTTCAGAATGCGCAGAACTGGATGGGGAAGCTGGAGTCAAGCATTCAAGATGTTGAAGAGGTGCTTGAATGTTTGTCTAGGCGTCTAGTCAAGACCCGAGTTTCCATTCTCAACATTCACAACCACTAGCCCCGAAATCATCATGGGCATCCATTTTTGTCTGTAAATTTGTACAAGTTGATAGACCTCCTCTTTTTGTATAAATACATGAATGAAAAACACATATTTTGCTCTTCTACTTTTAAGTTTTTTTATTTTTTAATTTTTTATAAGAACTTCTACTTCAAAGTTAATCCACTGCCTTTGACAAATATTAGCTCATGTCACTATTGAATTCTATTGTAAGAGTATTCGTTTCAAGCGCATGAATGGTTCAATTTTTATAAATTCTAGGATATTGACCTCGCAAAATACCTTGGAAAATTTAAAATCTCAAGTCAACTGTTCAAAATCTGATAACAAAAATATAGTAAATGATCATCTCACTAGCTCAATCCATAAGAACTTGTGAAATTAATTAATTGAAGGAGGTGGTTTGGGTCATTGAAATTTAAATTTGGTCCCGTAGAATATTTTTTCAATCCAGCCTATGGGTTCCAATTTCTGCTCAACGTATAACACTGTGCATTTAGAGAATGCAGGGCTTGAATCTGGTTAAGAACCAAGCTCCTCCACTTCCGGGAGTTGAACATAAAAACAGAAAGGACAACAAGACAACAGAGTTGTCAATATTCCAATTGTCTCAAAATAAATTGATGAATACACATTTAAAATCATTGAGAATCACGTGGTTTACTTGAATTTTGTGTGCTAATGCAATTAAAAATCCTGACAGTAGGGACAACACATATAAAATATTGAATCAACCCAATAAATAAATTTTTCTACATTATGAACAGAAATGGAGAAGTCACATATCCAGATCTTGTCTGCCTATGGCACAAAAAAAAATGTAACAATCACATTGATTAACCACTTAAATCACTAAGCAGCATAATGGCTAACCAATTAATGATATATATGTGTGCACGAGGGGTACAGACTACTGTCTGCCTGGAAGGCAGGCATGAGGACTAAATTTAGGAAGATTCCATTGTAATTTTTGAATTTAAAAGTAATTGAATGTGAGTAGGAGAACTGCTTACAGGAGACACTGTTAAAACATTGCTGAGATAGTAAGTTGGAGAGCTGGTTCAATGTATGTCAAAACCACACATGTCATGCATATTTTATAGATTATTTGCAACATATGATATATATGATTATCTTATGTGAAAATATTCCTGTGATTTTAGATTTTATTTAATGAATTGGAGAACTGGTGAGAGGGAGACATTGCAAAAACATTGCTGAGTGTGTGTTTATATCCAGATCCAGATCCCAATCTCAATCATGTTATGACTGATTGATAATCCAGGAGGATGAGATTCCTCATGTCCCCCTAACCTCAAAAAATATATATAGAGGAATGCCACTGCAAATTGCAAAACCAAATTCTACATTTAACTGCAAGGTCTATTTCTTGTTGAAGGAAAACATGGCTGCCTCTACTTTCAATTCAAAATCCCTTCAACACACTCGCTCTAACAGTTTACCCTGTAGAACACACCCTCTCATTTCAGAATTCAATGACCAATTGATCAGATTGAGAGATCTTGAAGCAACCTCTTCATCATCAACGTCAATATGCCAGAAGCTAAATGGCCTTCAAGATTTGCATGATTGTGTTGATAAATTGCTCCTATTGCCGTTCACACAAGCCTTAGCCCAAGAGCATTGTGAGAAATTGGTTAATGAGATGTTGGGTGGATCTCTCAGGCTCTTGGATATTTGTGATATGGCAAGAGATGCCTTGTTGCAAACAAAGGAAAACACATGTGAACTCCAATCAACTCTGCGCAGAAGACCAGGCAATAAAATGGAGATCTCAGGGGAGGTTGAGAAATACTTGGCCTTAAGGAAGGGAGTAAAAAAGGAAATGAAGAAGGTCTTAAAGGGCATGAAAAATAAATTTAATTACAAGAATACTGAAGATATTCTCATTATTAGCCTGTTAAAAGACCTAGAAGCTGCAAATCTAACTGGCTTTGACTCCCTGTTGACTTATATTGCTAAATCAAAGTTGCAATCAAAGTCAAGCAGCTGGTCTTTGGTTTCCAAGCTAGTTCACCACAAAAGAGTGGCATGTGAGGGTGAAGAAACAGATGCAAATGAGTTTGAGATGGTAGATGAAGAATTGCAATCTCTCATCAGTCACAAGCCAAGCAAATCTGATTACTCTTTGGTTATTGATAACGTACAGACCTGGCTCGGGAAGTTGGAATTGAACATTCAAGATCTTGAAGAAGTTCTTGAATGCCTTTCTAGGAGTATTGTCAAAACTAGAGTTTCCCTTCTGAACATCCTCAATCACTAGCCCAAATATTGTCAAGGGCATTCATTTTTGTCTGTAAACAATTACAAAATCATACAGCTTATATACATGTACATGAATTAGAAAAATATAATTTCACTTCTGATTCTAAGCTATTCATTGGCTTAAAAAAATTTCTCGCTTATTTCTTGTTGCTTATCTCTCTTCCTTGATCATCAATTGTTTTTACAAGATTTTATTAAATTCCTGAATACCTGTTATCAAATTACCCTTGTCAGCCTCCAATTTTGGCTAGTATAGAAACTATGCAGATAAATCTGTTTTAAATGATCTCACAGTCTCAGGCTGTCCATCAGTCAAGAGCATGCAAGGCTTGAACCTGGTTAAGGCCAAGCTTGACCACCTAACTGAGTTGATCCAATGAAAAAATATATATTTGTTTAACAGCTAAAGTCTTAAGCCAAACAATATTATTTTATAATTCATATCAAAGCTATAAGGATTCCAATTGTTATTTTATAATTAACAGAGAACTAAATTAATTAGATTCACATGCCACTCTCAAATCTTGTTTCCCTATGCTTTTAAAAAACTTGAATGCCTTTCTCTGAGGGACAGCCCAATATTTTTATTCATTTAGGGATTAAGTAACTTGTCTTTCTACATTATGAAAAGAAATAAATAAGTTACATAGCCTGCCACCATTCAATCATTCATAAAAATTGCTCTGCTTGCATGATTACACATAAATAATAGCATGGTCACCTGAAAGTTACATGAAAGTATATAAAAGTGGTAGTTGAGCAAAAGAATATTAAATTCTTCTGAATTTTAAGACCAAATCAAGAACAAAGAGAAGTCTGAAAGAAATTGATATGTATATTTACAATTCAGAACCTACAAGAAGCAAAGAGTATAAGGTACAGTCTGTTTTAAGTACAAAAGCAAACTGTTATAACTAAACATCATAGTTCACAAGGTACAAAAACCATCAAGTTTACAAAGAACATAAATACATCACTGAAACCAAAAAGCCAAACCTAATCCCCTTTTTATTATGAAATGAGAAAGGGATGTCTCAATGACTCTAGCCTGACGCTCCTTAATCTCTTTAATATCTTTTTCAATACAATTTAGGTGAGGTAGAATTTGATGCAAGCAAGGTAGAATCTGCTGCAGGAGATCCATCATATCAGATAATGTAGGTTGAGCATCACCGGATTTATGCTGTCTGGACTCAGCAGTCATAGCTTCTGCAATCTCATCAATATCTCGATCTAAGTCATCATCAGAATCACAAACAATGAGGTTTGAACGTTTTACATGAGATGAATTGAGCTGAAGTGTACTACTCCCAGTGGCAGATAAGGGCTTTGCCAGAGCAGCCTGAGCAATGGATGTAGACGGTTTGCACTTAGCAGAAACAACATCAGCAACCACATCAATCTCTTCATTTAAGTCATCATTGGAATCAGAAACAGATTTCCTTGCACGTTTAGATAAGGGCTTTTCTTGAGCAGCCTGAGCACCAGATGTAGATGGTCTGGACTCAGCAGCAATAGCATTAGCAACCTCATCAATTTCTAGATCCAAGTCATCATCGGATTCAAAATCACTTTCCCTTGCACGTTTCATATGAGATGAGCTGAGTTGAAGTTTACGACTCCCAATGGCAGATAAGGGCTTTGCCCGAACGTCCTGAGGACGAATAGGAACCTTTTGGGCTTTAATAAGCCGAGTAATGACACAAGGGAAAGGGAGTACAGTACGTGACCAGTTAGACTTGAAGGCATCAATGATCACTTGACAAATATGTCTACAAATGTCGATAGGCACATTAGTGATGAGGGCATACAACAGTTGAGCCCTCGGTACCTGGAGTGTAGACAAATGAGCAATAGGAAAAAGGTTGGTTCACATGATGCGGTTCAGCCACCGATATTCAGGGATAAATGATGTAGATTTAACCTTTAAAATCCCATGAGGCCAAATGGTATGTTCTCCACAGAATAGAGTCAACATATCTGTTTGGGATGGTGCAGTCCTAGCAGTGTATGGATATGGAGACTCCATGACTCGAGGAATTCCTAAAACCGTGGAGACTAAATCAGGAGTGACCTCAAAGCTGATATTCCTAACCATGACAGAAAAAGAACCATCCGTTGTTATGTCATGGATGTTTGAGTAAAACTCATGTATAAGGTTCGTGGGAGGTGCAGGAAAACCGGAGGTCAATGAAATCCGTCCACGAGACTCGAAAACACGAGGAATCAAGTGAATTGGAGTTGAGACAAGGTGACATCCCGTTCCAGATAAAGGCGACGTTTGGAAAAGATACCATGGTATGAGGTTTGGGCATCGAGGTTATGGAAACGATATTCATCAAAGACATTGGATGCAGATTCATTACGCCTACGGCGAGGGGCCATAATGCACCTGTGATCAGTCAATGTCATATAACATGAGCTTAGATGTGATGATTAGACTCTAAGCTCAAAGCACATGAGTTAGCATTTTGTCAAATACTTGTTGTATATTACCAATAGTGAGAACTACAATTTTCGTAGATTACCCGATTTAGGATTCTGGCCAATGGAGTCGTCTATTCGTGGTTTACTCTTTCAAGATGGGTCCAAAAGGGCACTGCCTTGGTGAGTTTCATGTCATCAAAACATATATATTACCGAAAGTGGGAATAAATGAATGCAACAATGCTTGAAAAACATCCCACATTCAAGAATAAAATACTTTCTAAGTACAAATTGCAAGACCCATTATAACCTTTCTATAAAAAAAATATATAAAAATTGCAAAACCCATAACAGAAAGCCTACGGTTTGAGTTTAGAATGAAAGAAATTGGAAGTACTCAAACATTCTAAACCCCCTATAGTCTTAGAAAAGAAAACAAAGGAGAGAATGTAGGATTACCTGATGCTAACGAGTGAAAAGTCGAAGCAGAAGAGAGGGTATTGGAGATTTTCGCAAGGTTCTCTATACGAACGAAAGCGTAATGAAAAAGAAGAAGAGCCATTATATACGCTCGTGCGAGTTTAGATTAGATAGATTACGGCAAAATTTGCAAAATGGACTGATTTTGCAAAAATTTTCACTGAACAGTACGCGGCTCAAACATATTGGTTAGTTGGACTGTTTTTGGAACTCGAGTTTGGCAAACTCGAGTTCCAGGCCATTTTTCTCTTAAAATCAACCTGTCATCAACTAAAAAAAAAAAAAAAGTAGAACTCGAGTTTAAGAAACTCGAGTTCCATTTACACAGAACTCGAGTTTCTTAAACTCGAGTTCCACTTTTTAAAAAAAAAAACAGTCTAACTAACAATATTGTTTAACGCGCATTCTGCTCAACCAAAACCATCCAAAAATCAGTCCATTTAGCAAATTTTGCCGATAGATTACTCTCTATTTTTAGAAAGCCTTGATAAACTACTATGACTTGCATGTCTTTTTTGATTACCTTATGACTTGCATGTTTTATAGATTATTTTTGCACGATATTGTATAAGATATAGTATGATTAATATTACGTGGAAATCATGCTGTGCCATATAATATAAAAAGCAATCGTAATCATGCGATCTTGAAAAATCACTTTATCATGGACATCATCAATATGCCAAAAACTAATGGACACGAAATTTCCTCCAAATAGGTTTGCAGCAATTGTTACAAATAGAAATAGGTGTCAATTAAATAAGAAGACACCTAAGCAATCATTTAAGCAAGGGTCATGTGCATTAGTGGATTGCTGTTAAGTCTTCTCCTCAAACAAGCCCCTGCTTCCTCTCAGTCTCTCACCCACAGCAACAGCCTCACCCACAACTTCTCTCTCATCCTCCTCCTCTACGGCGCGGCGGTTCCACCTTTGTTTTTCTCAAGAACCCCAGTCCGGCTAGAGAATCACGGCCACAGAGGCCGCCGTCGATTTCACCTGTTCACCCCCTTCCCTCTTCGCCGATTCAGTCTCATTCCCTTTCCCACTCAACCGTTGCCGCCCCTAACAACCTTCTCTCTCTTTGCCATTCCCATCCCGCACCCATATATTCGCCGCCAAGTACCACCACTCCTATAACTTCAACGTTTCTCAACTGTTCTATAATCTTTAGATTTTACTGATGTTTTGGGTATTCATACCTAAACTTTGTTGCTAATTGCTTGACAGGACATATTGATCATTCTGCTAGAGTGATGCGTGTGATTACATGGAATCGGTCATTTAGAGGGTTACCTAATGTTGATGATAGGAAGGATGACTTTGACTCAAAAGAGTATGAAACTCATGCCACGGTGCTGGATAAGTTGCTAGCCTGGGAGAAGCTATATGATGAAGTGAAGGAATATTGCAGTATTTCTTTTTGCTTTGATTTTTCACACTTTGCCTTGAAAAAAAGCTGTACCCAGTGCGGTTCCATTTTACATGAACTGATTATTAATTTTTTGCTTAATTATAAATTTATGGGCCTTCACATGTATGCTTGAGCATTTCTTGAGTATAAGTAATGGAGATTTTCTTTGAGTTGATAAGAATTGGTGCACGTAGATAATATTCTTATTATTACTTCTAAAAAATAAAAAATAAAAACTTCTAGTTATCTCATCTTGCTTGTCAATTTGTCATGAAATTGGTGATGTGCTTTAGGGGTATGATGCACAATTTGAGTCTGAGAAACATTTATCTCAGACTTGAACAAATTGAGAACCACTGCATTTGTCACTGTCAGGAAGAATGCCGAGAAACGATGGAGTGGTAGGAGTGGTGGTCCTTGGCGGCGAATTTATGGGAGCGGCATCGGCTGAGTGAGAAAGTGAATGGGGCGGAATCAGCGAAGGGGTAAGCAGGTGAAGAGGAGGAATGGAGATATGGTCTGGTGAGATTGGCGGCTGCTGCATGTAGCCACCGTCAATTCCGCCTGTTCACCCAAGTTCTTGCTGGTCTAAGTTTGCTGAGAAAACAGAGGTGGAGGAGATGAGAGAGAGGCGTACGTGTTTGAAGCTGTGGGTGAGAGGAAGCAGGGGCGTGACTCTGCCAAACGCTGTTAACGTTAGGGTTAATAGCAATCCACTAAAAATGGGTCATGTGCTTAGGGTTAATAGCAATCCACTAAAAATGGGTCATGTGCAATGCACATGACCCTTGCTTAAGTAATTGCTTTGGTGTCTTTTTATTTAATTGACACCTTTTCCTGTGTGTAACAATCGCTGCAAACCTGTTTGGAGGAAATCCGTGTCCAAAATTAATTGCCTTTCAAGATTTGCATGATTGTGATGACATATTGCTCCTATTATTCTATTGCCCTTCATACAAGCCTTAAGTCAAGAGCAGCACAAGAAATGGTTATGAGATGTTATAAGATTATAAAGTTTAGGCAAAATAAGTTATAATTAAGCCTGAATTCTAAAATGGTCATGTGCTGACACTATTGTTTTTTGGTATTTATAAGTTAAAAGTTTGAGACTTTGATATTTTGGTGCTACTATGCTTTTTTCACGCTCCACTTAAACTTTTGTTTGAGGTTTTATTTATTTATTTATTAACTTTTTTTTTTTTTTGGCTGAATAAATACTTTATTAATCAACTCAAAACAGGGGAAATACAAAAAGGTTTTGGCCTAGAATCATCTCTATTTAAAGCTTTCACCACAGATAAAGGTAGAATGGAGATGGGAACTAGCTCATACCAAGATAGAAAAACAGCCCATTAGGCAAGAAGATGAGTAGGGACATTGCCCTCTCTATTTACAAAAGAGAAAGAAACATTTACTAAAGATTTAGCTAAATACAAATATCATCAAATATGGGATATAATCTACATTCTTCAAAGGATCAAGAACATTTAGAGCATCACCTTCCAATTTATTTATTTATTACTTGACAAAAAGTTAGAAGAATATTAAATATAGCATAGAACATAATGTTGGGTTGCTAAGATGGAGTAGCTATTTAGTTTTTTTTTTTTTCTTTTTTTTTTTTATAAAAAAAATTATTATTTTTGTTTGTGAGTTTGTTTCTTTTAAAATAAACTATCATGTAACTCCATGCAAACGCATGGATGCATTTAAAATTAAACAAAATTTTTATTATAAAAATATAAATAATTAGTCAAATTATTTTTTTTTAAAGCATGACACATGCATTCATGCATACATATAGATACATTTAAAATTAAACACAAATTTATCATAAAATATAGATAATTAGTCAAATTATTTTTTTAAAGTATACATAATTAGTCACATATTAAAATTCTTACCTAAATTTAATACTACTTATGATCATTTTTTTTTCTAATATTTAATAAGATAGAATGTGTGGTGATTTTTGTTATGTGGTGATTTTTATTTTATTTATTTTTTGAGAAATATGTGGTGATTTTTATTGAGTATATGCGATTTTTTTTTTTAATTTATAGTTTATTAATATTAGATTCTTAGTATTTTGCACTCATTATCTCACTTGACACAAAAATTAAAAAACTTAAGTAGACACATGGCACAAGCTTAAGTAGATAATTATGGTGTAATTTTCACATAAATTTAGACACATGACGCAAAATTGGATTATAATTTCAAATTCTAATTCAATTTTCTCTAAACTTTACCTATTAATCTCTCTCTCTCTCTCTCTCTCTCTCTCTCTCTCTCTCTATATATATATATATGACTTATAAATTTGAATTTTTTTTAGTTATATAATTATGTTTTTATGGTTTATTATATTGGAATCCTCGTTTTCTACACTAAATTAACTAATTTTGCAAAAAATTTAAAATTTTAGATTAAATGAGACATGTAGCACAAAGTTAAACACTAAATTCAATTTTTACACTAAATTAATGCACTTAGCACAAAATTCTAAAATTTAGATTAGATGAGACACATGACGCAAAATTAGACTCTAATTGAATTCCAATTTGAAATTTAATTAGATTTTCTCTCTGTTTTACCTATTATTATATATATAGATATATTGATTATGTACTTGATAATGCTAATAGTTTTTTTTTTTAATTAAAAAAGAATATTGGATATATACTATGAGATAATAAATATGATATTTATTTCATTTATAGATTATGGAGAAAGCTAATATTTGACTTTTTCAGTTAAGAATATTGTCAAAACTAAATTTTAAAGGAGGAAAAAAAAATAAAAAGATGATTTTTAATGGATTTTTTAATTTTTTACATTAAAAGGAAAATGTTATGAAATTTAATGCAAAATCAATAATAAATGATTTTAAAGTTTTTGTTTTTGTTTTTGTTTATATATATATATATATATATATATAAAGGTTGAGTTCCATTTTGATAAATGATTGAGTGAAAACGTATTAAAAAATAGTTTTTTTTTTTTTTTTTTTTTTTTCATATTGATACTGAATTTTCCCTATAAAAATATTGATATTGAGATAAACAAATTGGTTCATATATAGGCTATAGTCCTTGCCACTATTTGGAAATACACATCTAAACTGAATTTCATATTGAGATAAAACACAAAGTTATCATAAGTCAAAGTTAAATATTTAGTACACTGGGTTTGTTTGAATACCACTTATTGCTGAAAACTGAAAACTTATTACTGAAAACACTGTAGCAAAATAATTTTTAAATGTGTGAATAGTGCCATGAGACCTAGTTTTAAAGCAAAATTTGTGTTTTTCCGTACTTGCGGGTACCGTGAACAGTGCACGGGACCTAGGGAAAAAACACCAAACGCAGATGTGGGTTGTTTTCAGTGCATTCCAAACTCAGCTTAAACTCCTAGAAAGCACGTGCATGTCTACACTTCCATATATAGCAAGAAAAAGTGAAAGACACCATAATAAAAGGGTTTTGTCAAAAGAAAAAAAAAAAAAAACCCAAAAATTTAAGTGCCCACATAGCTCTATATGTCATAAGTGGGAAAAAATATTTTGTATCAAATGATACCATATTATCCATGTCAAAATCCAATAAACAAGAGACATGTATGCAAAAATAACTACCCACTAACACATGTCTTTTAATTGTTAGTAAGTTAGTTATTTTTTGCTAACATGTCTTATATATATATATATATATATATATATATATATATAAAACCGAAACTTTTGAAACTCTCATAATTTTCCACGTCAGCACAATCTTTAAAAAATTAAAATTAAAATTAAAAACTCTATTTCACTCAAAAACAAAACTGGATAAAAGCCAAGCATTCTAGGTTTTCTCAAACACAAACCCGCTACTACCTTCCCTCTCTCAAACATTTTTTTTTTTTTGCTCCTCTCTCTTCCTTTTCTCTGCTCATCTCAACCAAACCCTACAATTCAACTCATACAAATCTGATTCTCACTGTCTGGATAAGTAGTGCTCAACGAGAAAGAGCCACATTTTAACCTTTGGAGACAAAAAAAATATTGAAGAGATAAGTGTAAGGAAACTTATTTGGTTTTTAGTTTATTAATTAATAATTAATTGATTTTTAAGTATTGTCCCTCCTCAAACCCTAAATGTAAGACTCTTCGTTTCTCTTCCTTGCTCCATGATAGTCCCTTCATTCCAACCAACACTCCCAAATCAATGCTTCTTGATTGCCCATCAGACTTGATGGGAGGCCTAGGACAAGTATCGTGGTGCTAAAGGTGGTTTTTTTACAAATCTAAATCTACAACTAATAGACCCTAAACTTGGTATGTCCCTTTTTTCATCTAAGTTTTTCTAATACTTCTGTTTTTGCTTAATGGTTTTTCTCTTGTATTTTTGTTGTTGTTGTTGTTGTTATTATTATTATTATTATTATATTTGTACCCGATACAATTTTACAATCTCATATCAGATGACTTCCCAAGTCCTAGACTAGCATCGAAATCCCGCAACAGATAAAACACTTAGATAATGTCGATGTTTGTCTTCTCTTTGTGAGGTTACAATCTGGCCGTGATATAGGAACAAGGGTAATCATAAACCTATTGAAGTTAGGGCAAATAGGTAGTATATCTCCAATCTTCTTTTACAAAATAGGATAATAATAGAGCATGAGATACATTGAAGAATTGAGAACAAATAGTATAAATTGATTGAACACATCTCCATACGAAGAGAACACTTGATGGCTTTCATTAATTTATTTTATTTTTCAATTTCTTTAATTAGATTGCAGCAATAGAATTTAGAGATACTCACGTTGGGATTAGGTTTCAGATAACATAAGTTTTGGTAGTCTCACAATGTTATACATCATTTTTTTTATTAATTTATTTCTTAAATCAATTACTACTCTTCAAACTAAAGAGTTCCCACAATTTTACTCATCATTTTTTTATTAATTTATTAATTATGTCAAAATGAGAGTTTTAAATCAACTACTACTCAACAACATGCAGAGTTTTAAACCAAACTAACCTACTACTATATATACAACACTACACTAAAACCTTCTATGCGGTTTAGTCTCTCTACCATTTCTATCCTTTTGTTTTTACAAACCCTCCTTCTTATGAAGACACTAGAGTTTTTACAGATGGAGTAAATGCTAAAAAGAAGCTAAGAGGTAATGGATGTCACTAAAATATCTTGATTTTTTATTCTTATGTACATCTTTGATTTGTTGGATGAATACTTTGTGTTATAGAATGTTATTTTTATATTACTTTCTTTGCTTTTTTTTCCCTAATTAAAGCCTCGATGAAACTTAGAAATTTCTTTTTGTCAAAATTGTTGTTGTATTTTTTTGTTCCATATTTTATAAAATTTTAAATATGATAGAAATATAAATAGTGCACCTTTGTTTCATCTTTATATATATATATATATATATACACACACGCATATACACACACACACATAGAATTTGGTTTTTTTTTTTTTTTTTCAAAATATGTGTATCGTTATTTCATATAATAAATATTGATTTTTATTCATTTTTAACTAATATATGTATAAACTATACTTTCATAAGATTTTATCCCGTGCATTGGACAAAATTGCTTTTTGCACATTTTAAAAAAACAATCCAGCATTTTGCCCTATTTTCCAAACTAATTACGGAAATGCCCTTCTTTTGAAACTCGATTTACGATAAATCGAGTTATAAAAAAAAAAAAAAAAAAAAAAAATTCAGCAACCCTATAGCGACGTTTTTAAGGACTTATAGTGACGTTTTCAAGACCTATAGTAGCTTTTTGTAACTCGACCTCCATGAAATCGAGTTATAGGCAATTTTTTTATTTTTTATTTACCTATAACTCGATTTCATATAGGTCGAGTTACAAAACGCCACTATAGGTCCTGAAAACGTCACTATAGGTCCTGAAAACGTTACTATAGGCTCCTTAAAAACGCCTCTATAAGGCCTAACTCGATTTATTATAAATCGAGTTTCAAAAGAGTGGCATTTCCCTAATTAGTTTGAGAAAGAGGGTAAAATGCTGTATTGTTTTTCTAAAAAGGGCAAAATCCCATTTTGTCTTCTGTGCATTGCACGTATTAGTGACTAGTACCTATTGGATTTTGATACCACTGACATGGTATCATTTGATACTAAATACTTGGGCAGTACCTCCTTCCACAACCAACAAAAGAAAAGAAGAAAAAAAAATCTTTTTATTTACAATACAATTATAGAATAAAAAAAATTCTCCAAAAAAAAAAAACAATTATAAAAAAAATATCCTTCAAAAAAAAAATTCTCTGCTAAGAAAAAAGTAATGACTAATGAATTATATATAAGTTAGCAAAGAGTGAATAATCATTCATGAAGGGTGAAGAAGATTTGGCAAACCACTGTCGTTATGCAATTTTTTTTAGGCCATAACCAACAATATCAACATGCTTCGTATGACATTTTGGTTATATATTAATTTGGGATCCAAATTTTAAAGTTTGGGACTTCAAGATTTGTACGTTGGTATGTTGTCTAGCTCAGCCTAAAAGATTATTATTATTACCATCAATAAGATGATTTTATAATTGAGCATCAATATTGATTGGAATTTTATTTTATGCCGGAAAAAATTCTCAATTACAAGAAATAAATTATTGGGTTAGTTAACACATAGTAGACTTTTTTTTTTCTTTTTTCTTTTTTTAAATCTTAGGTCAACTCCAGATTTTCAAAAGACAAGTGAATATTGTTTCTAAAAAAGAAAAAGAAAAAGAAAAAAAAAAGACAAGTGAATATTTTTTAAACTGATGAGTTTTTTTATTAGTAAACAAATTCTATTTTCAAGAATTTACAAGCTTGAAAAAAATACTATTGAACATGGAATTTCACCACTATGAGCATCATGTGATTCAACATCTCAACTTTAAAAAATTATTGAATATTTTTTAATTGTGCCAATGGTTAGTAAGGACTAGAAAATTTATAACATACCAATTTTTTTATATAGTTCTTAATTGTACTTATACTTACTTTTCTAATTTTTATTCCAATTATGAAACAAATATTTTCAATAATGAATATTATCAAAAATTTATTTTACAAAAAAATAGAATATGATATTTTAACAGATAATTTGATTTTGCACATTAAAATGAAAATTTTCTCAAAATTTAGCATAAAATTAATCATAGATGATGTTTAGAATTTAAAATAAAATCTTTGAGTTCCATTTTGATGTATATATCTTATAAATGATTGAGTTGAAATGTATTTAGAAATATTTATATATGTATTTTATTTTATTTATATGTTGTTAAAATTGAATAGATGCTAGTTTTATTTTTTTTCATTTATTAATTTAGTTTTGAATTTTAGTATATTTCTCTAAAAATGATTTTTTAAATAAAAAATTTCATGTTTTTCCCCCCCCCCCCTCCCCCCCTCCCCCAAAAAAAAAAAAAAATCCTCCTTCTGTCTCTATGAACTTAGAAGTCAGCACTTAGGCCTGCTTGAGTACCAAGCAAACTAAAGCTTCTATGAGTTAGAAATAAATTAGGGTTGATTGGAGTCTCCACTATAACATTGAGATATTTTGAATAAAGTTTTATTCATCAAAATAATCCCCCTTAATTGGAGTACAATACTTTTGCTGATATAGACTACTAAACCCTAGTTCTAACTAACTTAAAAATCCTAATTTTAATTGACTTCAGAAATCCTAATTATCAAATGATTAAAATGACCTTTGATTCTAATAAAATAAAATTCTAATAACCTAATTAACTGCTAGGACCTAAAATAAAATACAATGATTTCATAATCATATAAGATTAAAATAAAATAAAATTTTCTTTGTGTTAGTTAATCAACTTCCCTATGACAATAGGAATCATTACAGCTTTGGAAATAAGTTTAAATGCGCATTGCTATCTTTCGGTCCAAGACTTTGGGTGGATATGGTAAAATTTACCATATTGAATTAATAATTTTTTTCACACATTCTAGTTTCATAAGGGATAAATGCTCTAGGAAGAGAGTTATGTAACAAGACACTAGTGATAAATTGTGTAAGACAATGAGTTGATTTAGAATAAGAAGAGAAAAAATATATTTCTGTCATTCATGTACACGTATAGAAGTATGATTTTCTAATAGTTTACAGACAAAAATGGCTTCCCATAACTATTATTGGGCTAGTGGTTGAGGATGTTGAGAAGGGAAACTCTGGTTTTGACTAGATGCCTAGACAGGCATTCAAGCTCTTCTTCAAATTCTTGAATGTTTGATTCCAACTTTCCAAGCCAAGTCTGCACATTTTCTATATGCACAAAATAATCAGATTTGCTTTTCTTGTGGCTGATGAGAGATTGTAATGCTGTATCTACCATCTCAAACTCATTTGCATCTGATTCTGCACTCTCACATACCACTCTTTTGTGGTGCACCAACTTGGAAATCAAAGACCAGCTGCTTGGCTTTGATTGCAAGTTTGGTTTAGCAATAAAAGTTAACAGGGATTCAAAATTCAAATCCAGTGAGAGTTACATCTTCTAGCTCTTTTAACATGCTAATAATGAGAAAATCTTCAGTGTTCTTGTAATTAATCATAACTTGCATGCCCTTAAAGGCCTTTTGCAACGCCTTTTTTTGGATCTTCCTTGAGGCCAAGTATTTCTCAACCTCCCTTGCGATCTCCATGTTACTATCTTTTCTTCTGCGCAGAGTTGATTGAAGTTCACGTGTGCATTCCTTTGTTTTCAACAAGGCATCTATTGCAGTACCACACACATCCAAGAGCATAAGAGATCCATCCAACATCTCATTAAACCATATCTTGTGCTGTTCTTGTGCCAAGGCTTGTGTGAAGGGCAATAGGAGCAACTTATCAACACAATCATGCAAATCTTGAAGGCCATTTAGTTTCTGACATATTGACGTTGATGATGGAGAGGTTTCTTCAAAATCTCTCAATTTGCTCAATTGATCATTGAATTCTGAAATGAGTGGGTGTGTTCTAGTGGGCAAACTGTTAGAGCGAGTGTGTTGATGGGATTTGGGGTTGACAGGAGAGGCTGCCATTGTTTTCTTTAAACAAGAGGTTTTGCAGTTGTATTTACAATTTGGTTTAGTAATTTTCCTTGGCATCTCTTCCATATATATATTTTGAGGTGAGGGAGACATGAGGAATCTCATCCTCTTGAAAAATTAATAGTCATAACATGATTGAGATTGGAATCTGGATCTAAGCAATTCAGCAATGTTTTTGCAATGTCTCCCTCTCACCAGCTCTCCAACTCATTATCCTTTAATTTAAAGTTCTAAAATCACAGGACTGTTCTCACATAAGATAATCATATATGAAATGTGTTGAAAATAATCTATAAAAATGGCAAGACATGAGTGATGATAGCATCTTTTCTGACACATGAAAAATTAATAAAAATTTTATCCAGCTTTCTTCCAGAGAGACAAGAAGCCTGCACCACTCTTGCACAAGTATATATAATTAATTATGAAATTTGAAATAATTCAAATTACAGTGATTAAAATTAGCTGGTCATGCTCAACATCCGGTTGAATTTCCCGAGTATCAGAATTGCTTGTCTTTTTTTTGCCTGATTTCTGATACTGTCTTAAATCACACAAACGTGTATTCTTGTGAATGGTAGTATGTTTCTTAATGATTTAATCAAAGGGGTTGTTACATGATTGTTGTGACATAGGCAGGCAAGATCTGCACGTGTGACATCTCCATTTCTGTTCACAATGTAGAAAACATTATTAGGCTGATTCTTCAAAACGTGGGCTGTCCCTTAAAGAGAGACGGTCAGGATTTTTAATATCTTAAGTATTCATCATTCAAGTTAACCATGTGAGTGTCAAATATTTTAGATGTGTATTAATCAGTTCTTTGAGACAATCGGAATATTGACTGCTCTGATGTCTGCTTTTTCTTTTCTGTTTCTATGTTCAACTCTGTAAGTGCAGGAGCTTGGTCTTTAACCAGATTCAAGCCTTGCATCCTCTCAATGCTCAGATTTTTGTGTCAACTGTCAAGAAGAATTTGGAACCCATAGGCTAATTTACTAAGAAAGTCAAAGTTGTCAAATTTAAATTCAAATGGCTCAACCCATCTCCATCTATTTATTCACTTCACAAGGTCTAATGGATTGAAATAGTGAGATGATCATTTACTATATCTTTATTACAAAATTTTGTACAGTGGACTTGAGCTTTAAAATATTACGTGATATTTTGTGAGGTCCAATATTTTAGAATTAATTTTAAATGAACATTCTTGCACTAGGAGTGAATACACTTAAAATAGAATTCAGTTGTAATACTAGGAAATATCTATTAGTTAACTGACTTAGAATTAGAGGACAAAATATATTTGTATTTCTTTCATGTACATGTACAAAAAGAGAAGCTCTATTATGTTGTACTACTTTACCAAAAAAATGGATGCCCATGATGATTTCTGGGTTAGTGGTTGAGGATGTTGAGAAAGGAAACTCTGGTCTTGACTAGACGCCTAGACAGACTTTCAAGCACCTCTTCAAAATCTTGAATTCTTCACTCCAACTGCTCCATCCAATTCTGCACATTCTGAACATGGATGGAGTAATCAGAATTGCTTGTCTTGTGACTAATGAGAGATTGTAACACCACATCTACCTTCTCAAATTCATTCACATCTGTTTCTTCACCTTCACATGCTATTCTTTTGGGGTGCACCAGCTTGGAAACTACAAACCAGCTGCTTGATTTTGATTGCAACTTTGGTCCAGATATAAATGTAAAGAGTAATTCAAAGACCATGAGAGTTAACAGCTTCTAGCTCTTTTAATATGCTAACCATGACTAGACCTTCATTTTTCTTTGAGTTCAAGTTAGTCTGCATACCCTTTAAGGCCTTCTGCGTTGCCTTCTTCACCACCTTCCTGGAGGCCAAGTATTTTTCAACCTCCCTTGCTAGGTTCATTTTACTACCATGTCTTCTGCGCAGGGTTGATTGAAATTCAGGTGTGCATTCCTTTGATTGCTACAATACATCCCTTGCAATACTGCACACATCCAAGAGCCTGAGAGATCCATCTAACAGTTCATTATACCATTTCTCATGCCGCTCTTGGGCTAAGGCTTGTGTGCAAGGCAACAGGAGCAAGTTATCAACACAGTCATGCAAATCTTGAATGCCAATTAGTTTCTGGCTTAATGATGTAGATGATGAAGATGTTGCTTCAGAACATCTCAATTTGCTCAAGTGGTCACTGAATTCTGAAATGAGCGGGTTTGCTCTAGTGGGCAAGCTGTTAAAGCGAAAATGGTGAAGGGAGTATTTGTTCACAGAAGAGGAAGCCATGTTTAAACAGGAAAGATGTCTCGCAGTTGACTGTACAATTTTGTGTAGCAATTTGCTTTGCTTTGTTAGCAACTGCTCAATATATATGATGAGGTGTGGTGGAATAGGAATCTCAATATTTTCAAATATCAATGTCTTGTAACATGATTTTGATTTGGATGTAGACAGTCTCAACATTATTTTAGGAGTGTCTCCCTCTTGCCAGCTTCCCAACTCATTATCCAATTAATATAAGCTTCCAGACTTACAGGAGCATCCTTGCAAAAGATAACACTACATATTGAATTGGACAATAATGTATATGACATGCAATGCATGAGCAGTTTGGCCTGCCTGCCTTCCTGGTAACCAGAAGGCTACAACACTACACTTAATATATTACTAGTGATGGTCATGCTTATATATTGTAGAACTTCCTCATATGCTACTCTCCAATCTTGTCAGCCTATGCACTTATAAAAAGCTTGAATGCCTCTCTTTGAGGGACACCCAATATTTTTATACATAGGATTGGCCAAATTTACTTTACAAAATCATGATAAAAAAAAATAAAGAAGTTGCATATGCAGATCTTGCCTGCCACCAATTGTATCATTAATAAACATCATCCTGTTTGCATGATTACACGTAAATAACGACATGATTACTTGAAAGTTACATGACAGTATATAGAAAAGGAAGGACAGCATAAGAATTTTTATATTAAGAACCTGCTTAAGCAAGGAGTACATTATCACCTATTGTATTTTCATTGAATGAAACTGGTAAATTAAGATGCTCTTGTGATTCTAAAATTTATAAGTAATTAATCATGAATTGGAGAGCTGGAGAGGGGGAGACATTGCAAAAACATTGCTGAACTCACTTAGTATTTAGATCCAAATTGCTGTTATGTTATTTCTAATTTATTTATGAGATTTCTTTTGTTTCCCATACTTCAATATATATGTATATATATCAAATCAATCAATATCTATCTATATATATATATATAATAGTAGAAGCTGAGAGAAAGTGGGTTCCTACGATTAAGGAGGTGCTAACAAATAAGATAAGTGCCTATTTAAAATTCAGAAACATTTAAGTTAAAAGGCGATACATTACATTGTTTAGTAACGCTACAACACCATTTAAAAGCGATAAATTATAATTTTTCACTACGATAAAACACCGTTTAGAGCCCTCTTGGTATAAAAGGAAATTAACTGCTTCAGACAGAAAAAAAGAAAGATTGCTACACGGAGGAAAAAAAAAAAAAAAAAAGGAGAAAGAAAGACCGAGAGAAAAGAGAGACATAGAAAAAGAGAGGCAGAGATAGAGAGAAGGGCGCCACCCAGATCTTTTGCCATCACCGTAAGGACGCCTTCCATTTCTCCTATTCAGATACTTTCTTTTCGCTTCCTTTTCAACTTTCTTCACCACCGATGCTTGCGATCCAGAGATAGAGAAGGAGGAAAAAAAAAACCTTGCGATACAGAGATGAGAAGGAGACAGACATTGAGAGAACTACCACCGGTAAGTTTTTCTTTTTTTCATTCTTTCTTAGATCTGGGTATAAGTATGGGTATGAAATATGAGTTAGTTTTGAGAAATTTGGTTGCATTGATTTTTATTTAGGTATTTGGGTAACATTAGGTTTTGATTTGATTTTTTGAAATTTGGGGTTATATATGATTTAGGTTTGGAGAGGGCAAAAACAGAGAAATAAGAGAGAAGGAGAGAGTTCTCCATTCCCTCTTTAGACTTAGAGCACCGCTGGAAGCACATAGGGAAAGAAAAATCTATGGGCATCAACACCGTTAGGCTACATGTCTGCCACCATTAGATAGTCGGAACCTACTCCGGTACGTTTTCCTTCATTTTTTTTTTAGATTTGGGCATGAAACATTACTTTTTATTGTGTTTTTTTGTTGGATAGGTTTAGATTTGATTTTGGTTTTGATCCCTATTTTGGATTACAACCTTTTCCTGTTTTCAAAATCTCTTTTCCTTAAATCAATGGTTGTGTTGTAATTCTTAATTAAATTATTTGACCCATGAAATTTATGACTATTTATGTTTTCCATGTTAGTGTTTTAGCTTTGCTTGAACTTGCAAGAAGGATAATTTCAGAGATATCTGAAGGCTTAAGCCAAGGGTTTGCATCTAAAAGATATAATTTTTTTTTTTTCCTTCCTGTGGGATCTAAATGATCACATAATAACTTTTAAAGTGGAATATAGACTTCACAAGCCTATTTGCTCAGTGCTATATACCTTAAGTGAACAAATATTGGTCGCCTATAAATTTTAAGTCGAAAAGAAAAAAGGTATTCTGCATATGCGTAATAAATTAGGTTGTTAGTTAATTTTCTATTATATATATGAGGAAATAATCTCATTTTAATATATATATATATATATATTTCTTTTTTTCTTTTTTTGGAACTTTAATGTTTAATGTTACAAACTTCTTCATCTCTACCAAAGCCCCCAACTCTTTAAAGTCTGCAACAATTTCTATTCATGTGAATTAAATATTCTATACACTATCTAAAAAAGAAATTTTGAGCCCATTAATGATGATTATCATTTCTTAAGCATTCATTTATATGTCAAATTTTAAAAATAGTATAAATTATTAAGTAATCAAATTTAGACTAGCAAAATAAACCAATTCCATTTCTTATGAAGTTAGTTAATTTTTTTTAATGGCAGATTATTACTTTCTTCAGTATCTCAATACTATGAACTTTGTTTTTCCTCCCCTTATTTTTTATAATGGCAGATTATTATTTTCTTTAGTGTCTCAATACTATGAACTTTGGTTTTTTTCCCCTTTTTTTCTTAATTCCATTCAAAGTTTTAGAAGAGATGCTTGAATCAAATGTGTTTGATTGGGTTTTACAGATTTTTGTAGATTAGCTTTGATTTTGGGAACATAAAAATTTTCTCACTATTAACGTGTAGGTATAAAGAAAAGAGATGAGATTCTGGAAGGAGAATTCTTGAGTCAAAAGATTGTCATAGCATTGAGCAACAGTGATAGCTATTGTGGTTGCTACAGTCTTCTGTGTAAATTACATGCCTAGAACATAGATAATGTGGCAATAGTGTTTATTGAATAGTGTATGATCAACAAGATACATTAGAGGAAAAAGCGGATTTGTGTAGTGAGGCTGATTTACAATTTAATACAATTTAATATGAAGCTGTATGAAAATTTGGATTTTGGCTTTGAGCCAGTAAAAATACAAAGGTTGCCATTGTCTTTGCAAATAGTTTTTCCATTATCTTTAATGTTGCTTTAGTTTTCAGCATTACTTTCTTCAGAAAATACTGTTTATTTATTTATTTTAATGTCAATCTCTTTTTTTTTTTTTCTTTTTTTTTTTTTTTTCCTTTTTAGCCTTTTCTTGGTGGGCAAATTAGTTTCTCATTGTAAGGAAACTAAAAAACTGTATCAGTTATTGCATATTAATGAACTTTGCATATAGGTCAAATAAAAATACAAATTAAGATCTCCAAAATTTGCATTAGGTCATGGGAATTTTAAGAAAATAAATAAAAGAACTAATTAGCATTTTAATCAAAATTGTAAGCAGCTTAGCATTAACGAAGCCAATTGTTGGCATTTAAGGGCCTTGATAGCCCTTCTCTTTTTCTTATGTTCTTTGCACAACTTTTCTTTTTGTATATCTTTCTCTTTGTCTGCTTACTTTCCCCTTTTTTTTTATAGCTAATTTTTTTTTTTTTTTTGGCTAAATTTTAGTTGACGGTAGGTTTTATTTTTAATTCTTTTGCTAAATGTTTTCTAATTAGAGATTTTTTTTTTTTTGACAGGATCTAACCGTAGATTGGTCATGAATAAATGTGCCATTTTATTAGGTTTGGATTGGTATATAATTCGATAGGAATTGACATGTCACACACACACACACACACACACATATATATATATATCTATATATCTATATCTATTTTATATAAAGGATTTGATAATCAATATATTGGTTGGCTTTAGATTTGCAATTTATAAATAATGTCATGTTACATTATTGGATGACATTTTTTCAGAAAAAAGTAGGTGAAGTATATTGAGCAAAGTGTAAATTTGTCTTTGAAAATATTTAAAAGTAAAAAAACTATATAAGTTTTGATTGCCTTCTAATACGTAAAATGATCCCACGCATTACGCGGGTTAAACACTAGTATATATAAAAGTAGGGACCTCATGTGAGAGTGCATGAGGTCCTGCCACGTGACACTCTAATATTGCATTTAACATTTTTACCTTTTTTCATTAAGTTTTTTTTTACTGTTACCCAATAAATCGTAGTAACTTATTTTTACTATTATATAAATTTGGCATTTTTTTACCTCTTTTTATTAAGTTTTTTTTACTGTTACCCAATAAATCATAATAACTTATTTTTACTATTATATTGATGTGAACTGTTCTTGACAATTAGACGAAAAGTTATTCACTATAAAATGGATTACCTTTTAAAAGTAGACCAAACCTTATAAAAAAACTCAAGCTCAGTTCTTACCTTACATATTATGACCCAAGTTTGACCATTCCAACGTGTAAATCAAAGCAAAAACTCTTACCCTCCTACAAACTCTCTTCTTCCTCCCTCACATATAGATGATACTTCTAGAAAATCTCATTCTCATGAAATATCTCTTCATATTTCCCCAATTTCAATTCAATATGCTTTTGTCTATTAATAAAATTCTATGCAATTTATGCAAGCAAATTCTTTATCATCGACCAGTGCAACAAAAATATATATAAATCTTGAGATCCCTTAGGTTGCTGAAATAATTGACAAGTGCATATTTCTAAAATTTATAATAACAAAAAAGTCTAATAAATAGCATATACTATCTCACAAAATGCCATTAATTCAATATTTTCTTTAAAAAAATTCAATAATAAGAATGGTCAAAAACATGATCATGTACAAGAAATACCAAAAATACATGCAAAACAATTTTCATAGGAGGATTTATCTTTAAATAATATGAAAACAATAGTAAAGATATAATGCATTGAATGAGATCCTACGAAACAGGTTTGTTAATTATTTCAAATTATACTCATCATTTATGTAAAAAAAATAAAAAATACATCATATTATTTACATTAAAAAAATAATACATATTAATTTCAAAGTTCATTGCAAGATGTGAACTGCTAGGGTATTGCAATAATAAGTAACATTGATACAACAATGGGTTGGTATTACATTTTGTGTGTACTTTGTGAAAGGAATGTCAAATTACAAGCATGATCATTTTGGCGTGCAAAATGTAAAACAGAAATAAAACTTTCTATCCCAAAATTAGAGGCACTCACATTAACTACATGCTCTCCAAATATTTATAATATATTTATCTCACTATAACTACTATATATATACAATTGCAAACTACTTCAGATGCAAGATTCAAATTGAAGTTTTTAATGCAACTAACAAAACAAAGTTTGTGATATTTGATCGAGATGCCGAGAAAATCCTAAATAAATCTACAAAATCGAGATCTTGTTGAAAAATAAACTAAGGTACAACTTATTTAAATTATTGTAAAAATATTGATATTTGAGAAGGAATCTCACGTGATTTTTTTTCAAAAAAAGGAAAAAATGGATTTCTCTACTTCATTTGAATGAATTCAATTTAAAAGATGGTTTTGAAAATTACATAATTGCTAAGATTTTTTATTCGCCTTCAAATGATAAAAAGGTATGGAAGAAAAAAAAAAAAAAACACAATTCAACATGTTATATTAATTCTTTTTGCTGCACTATTCCAAAATTAACAAAAATAAAAAATTTATAAAAAACTATCACATCATTGAAGTTTAATATAAATGCAAATACTTAAAAAAAAATCTTAGGGACAAAGTCCAAACTTAATTTGTAAGATCTAATCAAGAATCTCTCAGTGCTAATTCATTAGTAATTAACACAAATGACGCAACAAAAGGAAAAAATGATGAAAGCTAAAAAATTAAACAAATAGGGATGGACTAAATATTAAATGATGAAGATGGAGAAACTGATGATGACAACAAGCGTCACAATACCGCAATAACAAAGCATTGAAGAAAAAATATTTGTAATGAAGCTTTTTATTACATCACATAATAAAAATCAATAATATAGAATGAATTAATATGTTTTTATCAACTTTTATTACACAATATTACTCCAAGTTGTTTTCATTATTGCTCTTTACATGAACAAAATAATTATAATAGATATATGTATGCAATTTATAATTGTTACTTTTTATAATGAACTCATTACTAACAAGTTTTATAATAAATATGCTATAATATATGTAAAATATTTTTCAAAAACAAATTTACATAAAACATTATAACACATTATCCATGCATAGCACGGGAAACTTACTAGTGGATAGCAATGGATGGAAGGCTGATTGCTAGACTGAATTGTACATTCAACAGGAACAGGTAAGACCTCTCTTTCAAGGTAAAATGGCTTCCTCACCTCTAAATGCAAAATCCCAATACCATACTCGTCAAACAGCTTGCCTTCCAGAACACACCCTCTCATTTCAGAGTTCAATGACCACTTGTGCAGATCAAGGGCTTCTGAATCATCTTCACGACTTCATCAATAAGCAATGTGATAGGCCAAAAATTTATTGACCCCTTGTGATGAATTAATTGATTAATTAGCCAAGTTGATTAATTAATCAAATTAACATGCAATATACGTGGCAACACAAACAAATCATCAATTAAACTAAGTATGCAATGGAAATTAAATTGACGCAGTGATTTGTTTACGAATGGGGAAAACTTACACAGCAAAAACCCCACCGGGTGATTTTAAGGTCACCACTCCTGAGAACCCACTATTATCAAAACAAGTGGTTACAAGTAAAGGAATTCCAGTACCTTATACCAACCTACAGTTGAACCCTTATTCCAATACCCAATTGGACTTGTTCTGTAGTGACAATCTATCCTTTTCAATGCATAGCTCCCAGTACGTGACTAACCAATTGCGCGAATCCTAATATGCGACTTGATCACCAACTTGAGAAGGATGTTGGCTGTAAAGTTCTTCAGTTCATCACACGATAAAGATCATGAAGTTGCTTGGTCACAAAACCCTAAGGTATACAAAACACAGCAGCTTCTTCAAGAACTAGGGCAAACTAGGTTTCCGGTCACACCTTTCTTAACACTTGTGGAATTTGCTCTTGTGCAACTTGTGTAACCTTTTATAGCCCTTTGTTGACACCCCATTTTGCAACCCGCATTTAACCTCATCGAGAGGGTAAAAGGGTAATTTTGACTTGGAAATATGCATCTTGACTCTGGTCGTTAGATTTTTAATCTCATTTCATCAAAATGATCTTGATGTTGTAACGATCAAATCGACTGGTCATAAGCCTTAATCGGACCATCAGATTGAAAGTTATCATCAAATCAAGTTTTAATGGCCGAGATGCACTATCGATTCCAATTGGTTATAATTCTAATCAATTTGAGATCAATGATGTGTCATAATTTGATTGGTTGGGACTACATTTTATGGTGAGGTTGCATACATCTAATTAATTAGATAGTTAAACATTAATTATTCAATGAGTAATTTGTGCAATTATCGTTTAATTAGAGTAAATTTGGAACCAATTAAGTCTGAAATGGGAGTGATTGGAGCCATTTAATGTTAATTGGGAGCTAATTTGGGACCTATTAATGTTAATTGTGCTGAAACCATTTTCTAACAAATGACCTCTGCTCACCATCTCATCGATATCTCTCAGAATATTTTGAATCTGTGAATGAGGTTAATTTTCCCAGAAACTAGACATTCGGGGCTTCAATTTGAGCACAAGAATGAGGCAATTCCGATCAGAATTGAGTTAGATATGATTTTTTGAAGTTGGCTCTACAAGCTGTTACAGCAGCTACGGGAAAACCGAATTTTGGCTTGTTCCTCACTCCTACCAATCTTTCCATTTAATGCACCAGATTTTTCCCAAGGCTAAAATGAGGTCTAGGTTCATGATTCTTTGTCAACCCTCATTAAATGGCCTTCCATTCATATTTCCTCCACCACTACTATATAAACCCCTCTCTACTTCATTCCAAAGCACAACAAAAACCCCCCTCTCTTCTCCTCTCTTGAGTTCTAGTGAAGTAGAGTAGTCTTGTCATATCTTGGTCTTCCTGAGACTCAAGGTATTGAGTGAGACTCACTCTCCCTCTCCTAGTTCTTCTTTCCTCCTCCCTTAGGACCTCTACCAAGAGTCTCCTCCTCCACCGTATGAATCTTGCATGAAGGTATAACATCTTGCCCTAACTTGTTTTTTGTGTTGCCATGATGAGAATTTAGGATTAAAGCATGATAGCAATTATTTAAATTCTCTTGAATATGTTTGAATGTTCTTAATTGTTCTTATGTGTTCTTCGCATGTTCTTGGTTGTTCATCACATGTTCATGCATATAATTAGTTTTAATCTTAAATCCACATAAAAAATGTGAAAAACATGTTTGTTTAATAATTCTTTTAAATCTTTGAATCTAGGTTATCACCATCCACACACATTCACTAGAATTTATTTTTTCTCAATCTAAATGTAATGTTCAATAAATTGAATTAGGGTTTATCACATGCACACACATCAAACTCAACATGCAAATTGATTTACACATTGGATGATATGATATGAATGTTGGCCACCATAGTCTAGAAGACCGGTTTCACCGGGCAAGGTAGGTGCCTAACACCTTCCTACCTTGTAACATAGCCTCCGAACTTAGATCAAGGGTTAGTAGATCAAATGCTTATCCTTGTAATTTTCAATTTCTAGATTGTAACTAGGAAACAAAGTCATGTACTTTATCTTAGATTGTATCTAGGACCAAAGCCATGTAATTTTCCTATGATCAATGTAAATTTCAAATTAATAAAATGAGGAATTTTTTTTTTTAATTATGGTTTTCTTATTTTTCCAATAATTAAATAAGTGGCGACTCCATTGTAAAACCCTTAATCTAAAGGGGAAAATATAACTAGTCGAACCTCCATTTTGAGAGGCAATAACACGACTCCACCCATTCACGTGGGTTTGGCCCAACATTCCTATAAAAAAGGGGGCCGGGGGCGCGGTCTCTCACAGTGGCGACTCCGCTGGGGATATTGAGGGCTAAGCTTCAATTAGGTTATGGTGGCCAACCATGTCATTGTTTGTTTATTGCTTTTTGTATATAATATGTCTAATATGTCATTATATTGCATGTCATGCATCATTTGCTTGAATGAAATTTATTTTATTTGTGTGCTAGCCCGGAAGCCCGGTAGTATTAGCCGTGGATTGTGGTCTTCCTGAGACTCACATACCCAGCGGTGAACCTACCACCCACCGCGACAAGGATCATCATGGTTATGCCATGGTGGTTCATAGGGACAAACTGTACCGTTCGGACCAATGCGGCGCTCCTGGCGTCACAAGTTGGGAGGTACGACGTCCTAGCTTGTGGGAACCTTTGACCTACCTTCTACCCATGTTGTAATGACCCATAGAACCTACCTTTAGGTCGGTCCATGTAAATTGCATTGCATTATACATGTGTTTGGCCGTTGTTTGAACTATGATGACTTAAGTCCAACACTTGAGCTCATCATGATTGTTTGAACCCTGTATGTTGTGAATTAACTCAAGCCCAAAAGCCTATGATTAAACTCTACTTGGTAGTGAAGCCCAAATTGTTTCTTGAATGAGTCTAAGCCCAACACTTGAGCCCATCGAAGGTGTATAGACATGATCAACATTGAAGGCCAAAAACTTATAAGATGCATGCCTTCCAAGTGTAAGCCCAAGCCATTTCAAGCAAATACCAAAAGATCAAAATTAAGGTTCAAGCCTTCCAAGTGCAAGCTCAAGCCATTTCATCACAATCAAGGTTCAAGCATCCTAAATGGACCAAGAAGAAGCAAGTGGCCCAACTTTGCCTCACTCCACATTTGGTTTGCAAGATCATGGTTAAGCTTAAAGTTTGTTAGTTTATTCTATGTTTCTATGTTTCTTTGAATTCTAAAAATCCATGTAGCATTTGATGTACTTTGTTCATGTATATATTTTTTTTTTAAAAATTCAAATTTTTTTTTTCAAGATTTCAAAATCTTTCCCAAAAATAGAGAAAAATTTTCAAAAAAAAAAAAAAAAGTCTTTGGACTAGGGGCATTGAGCCCTTAAGTCATTTAAAAAAATTCTTTGAACTAGGACCATTGGACTTCCTAGTGATTTTTTCAAAAAGACTCATTTTTTTCTTTCAAAGATTTCAAGATTCTTTAAAGTCTTCTTTTCAAAATGGTACATGAGGATCCCTTGGACAATACTTTTTCTAAATTGTGATGCTTAAAGGCTTGAACAATCAACTTGTATTGAGAAAGGATTAATTTCATTTGATCCGTGTGAACATTTTTGCTAAATTACTTTGAATAAAAGAAGAAATGGTCTTATAAGGCAATCAAAGAAAATCTATCCATCAAAAAATTCAAAAAGCTCATGTATTCATTCCAAATTTCTGAAAACTTTTGTGTCTCCAATAGAGCATTCATACTTTTTCTTTTAAGAGGAATTTGTTAAAAGAGTTCAAGCCACTGTGCCTACAAGCAAGCATTACTAGGGATAGGAGGCTGTCTTTGGTAAAACAAGATTATACCTTAATACCTAGAATGATCATCATCCATTGCAAGCCCATTTGAGCCTTTAAACACTTAGCCTCTTTTTCTCATGAACCCACTAAAATCTAAACCTAGGGTGGGAAAATTCAAAGTATGCATGCTTAAATCTCATGTTAAGGAGGAGTCGACCTTGAGCTTTGAAGCTAATTGATAAAGCTCTCCTAGAGGACATGAAAGACAAGAAGAGAATTCATTAAGCTAAAGATAAGAGATTTTCAAAGAAAAATGAGCTTTCACTCAATCAAGAAATGAGAAATGAAATTCCATCAATGTGAAAAAAAAAAAGTGTGCATCAAGTTTAAAGAGCCTAAAATTCATCATGCCAAGAGGAATACAAGATTCATCCAAGAGAGATTTCATCAAAAAAGGAAAGATTCATCAAGCATAGAAATGTGCAAGTGCATCGAGCCAAGAAAGATGTATAGAGAGTGCATCAAAATGACTTAAACTGAGAAAAACAAGGGAGGCAAAAGATCCCTAAAAAGTTCATTCAATCAAAAGATGAAAGACAGCCCCAAAAAAAAAAAAAAAAAAAAAAAAAAAAGCCCGCTAGTCTAAAAACCCAAAAGGGTGGTCTAGGCAAAAGCTAGGGCCCAAAAAAAAAAAAAAAAAAAAAGAAGCCCGCTAGGCTGAAAACCCAAAAGGGCAGTCTAGGCAAAAGTTAGGGCTAAAAAAAAAAAAAAAAAAAAAAAAAAAAAAAAAAGGAGAAGCCCGCTAGGCTGAAAACCCAAAAGGGCGGTCTAGGCAAAAGTTAGGGCCAAAGAAAAGAAAAAAATTGGTAGATCCTACAAATTTGGGAACTTGAAGATGCAACCTAAAAAGAGAATAATTTTACAAGATGCAAGTCTAGAGGTATGATTCAAGGGGAATGAGCATAAAAACAAATGTTGGTACAAGTGATCAATGAAAACTAGTGAGAGGATGGCAAAGAAGAAATGGGAAAACTCCTCCAACACTTGATTTTTGAGTAATGCATACTTAGGGGAACATCGTAGGGAATTTTGAGCCTTTTTATCATTCATTTCATAACCTAAACCCGGCCTACATTACAACCCATGAGTAAGACCTCCTTGAAGTCTTGCTAATTGTAGGCGCATTTTAAACTCTAACAATATTTTTCTCTTGAATTAAAAAGGAAAAGTGCTTAAAATTGTCAAACCCCACAAGATAATATGTCTAAGGACAAAATTTCTCAAATTCTCAAATCCTCAAAATGACTCAAAAGGACTTCCAAACTTGAAGCATTCTCCTTGTTTGCACCCAACAATGTGATTCATTTCATTTCTTGATTGCCTTTGGAGACTTAATCTGATGATGTTCAAAAGGATGAAGCAAATATGATTATATGAGTTTAATGATCTTGATCCTTCCTAATCAAAGAGATTTGTTTGGTTCTTAAACAATATGATTTTCTAAAATGGTTGTTCAAAGGATCGCATCTTGTTGCAAAAAAAAAAAAATCTTTTTCAAAATCTAGTTCACTTGAACTACGTCTTGACCTGATCCTCTACGAGAGAGGTACGTAGGCAGCCTTGCAGAGGCCCGGTCCCATTCACCCAAACAACCTTGGAGAACAAAGTCAAAACAATTGTTTGGGTGCATGTTAGGTTAAGCCCATTTGTTTGCATTGAGCATGTTTAAACTTGAAGCATTGGCCTATTTATATTGTGTGCAAGTTTTCATGATAATTGGTTTCTAACAAGCTAGAGAAAGAAAGTCTTGTTGTAGGAACCAAGGATGGTGAACCATGATCTTTTTTCATGTTCTCCAATGGTCACAACATCAAATGGATTCAGCTTCAATCTAAGCATGAAATATGCCCCAAACTAGGGGCATTGGGTAAGTACTTTCAATTCATTCAATGAATAAATCCATTGCTAATTGAAATTATCTTTTTGCAGGAATTAAGTAAGGACTTATCCAGCAATCCGCATCAACTTCCATCCAAAGTTATTCTCATTCAAAGGATAGCTTTTTTAAATAAATAAATAAAAAAAAAAAAAAAAAAAAACAGTCATCATGAATAAATCATCATCACTTTTATTCCATCTTCATCTTCATCTTCCTCACTTTTTGATAATGAACAAATCTTCATATTTCAAAAAAAAAAAAAAAAAAAAAAAAAAAAAAAAAAAAAAAGAAAAAGAAAAAAAAGAGGAAATTTTCAAAAAAGGCCTTGGGACTAAGGGCATTGGGCTCATACTTCTTAGGTTACCATATAAAAAAAAATCATCAATCAAAATTTTCAATTCCTTCAAAAAATTCAGGATTTCCAAATTTTTTTCAAAAAAAAAATTTCATCAATCAAAATTTTCAATTCTTTGAAAAAATTCAAGATTTCCAAATTTTTCAAAAAAAAAAAAAAAAAAAATTCACCAGTCAAAATTTTCAATTCCTTCAAACAATTCAGGGTTTCAAATTAAAAAAAAAAAAAAAAAAAATCTTCATTAAATTCTTCTTCCGGAACAGAAAGCTATGATCCTCTTCCATATTCTCCAGTCGTGAAACATCAAGTCAATTGTCCACCTTCAGCATTCATCGAAGCATGGAATATGTCCCAAACTAGGGGCATTTGCCAGGTATGCCAAAGTCTTTTCAATGAATAACCCTGTTACTAATTGAAAATATTTATTTTGCAGTTACTAGGGTAAAAGGCCCACACACATCGGTATGAATAATGCCTTTCAAATCCTTGGACCTCTGGGAAGCACGTCCAAACTTCAAATCCATTGGACCTCTGGGAAGCACGTCCAAATTCAATCTACGGACCTCTGGGAAGCACGTCCAAATTTCAATCCATCGGACCTCTGGGAAGCACGTCCAAACTCCAACTCCATCGGACCTCTAGAAAGCACGTCCAAATTTCAAATCCATTGGACCTCTGGGAAGCACGTCCAAATTCAATCCACGGACCTCTGGGAAGCATGTCCAAACTCCAACTCCATCGGACCTCTGGGAAGCACGTCCAAACTTCAATCCATCGGACCTCTGGGAAGCACGTCCAAATTCAATCCACGGACCTCTGGGAAGCACGTCCAAATTTCAATCCATCGGACCTCTGGGAAGCATGTCCAAAATCAATCCACGGACCTCTGGGAAGCACGTCCAAACTTCAATCCATCGGACCTCTGGGAAGCACGTCCAAATTCAATCCACGGACCTCTGGGAAGCACGTCCAAACTTCAATCCATCGGACCTCTGGGAAGCACGTCCAAATTCAATCCACGGACCTCTGGGAAGCACGTCCAAACTCCAACTCCATCGGACCTCTGGAAAGCACGTCCAAATTTCAAATCCATTGGACCTCTGGGAAGCACGTCCAAACTTCAATCCATCGGACCTCTGGGAAGCACGTCCAAATTCAATCCACAGACCTCTGGGAAGCACGTCCAAATTCAATCCACGGACCTCTGGGAAGCACGTCCAAATTTCAATCCATCGGACCTCTGGGAAGCACGTCCAAATTCAATCCACGGACCTCTGGGAAGCACGTCCAAACTCCAACTCCATCGGACCTCTGGGAAGCAAGTCCAAATTTCAAATCCATTGGACCTCTGGGAAGCACGTCCAAACTCCAACTCCATCGGACCTCTGGGAAGCACGTCCAAAATCCAACTCCATCGGACCTCTGGGAAGCACGTCCAAAACCTCAAATCCATCGGACCTCTAGGAAGCATGTCCAAAATTCAAGATCACGACTGAAATCCTCATCTTGTCGTGACCACTGGTAAGCATGTCTTGTACTCATTTCTTTTCCCAAAAAAAAAAAAAAAAATCAGCATGTATGAACTACGTTTGGACCTGATCCTCTCACCAAGAGGTACGTAGGCAATCTCCCCTAAGATTCGGTCCACATTTTGATCCACTACATTCTTATCTGCATGCATCATACATTCACCACGGTTAAATACTGATTGCAAAGTTAGGTGTCTCTTTCATACATTGACATTCGCTTTTCAAGCTCTGTCAATGAGGGGCATTCTGTTGACACCCCATTTTGCAACCCGCATTTAACCTCATCGAGAGGGTAAAAGGGTAATTTTGACTTGGAAATATGCATCTTGACTCTGGTCGTTAGATTTTTAATCTCATTTCATCAAAATGATCTTGATGTTGTAACGATCAAATCGACTGGTCATAAGCCTTAATCGGACCATCAGATTGAAAGTTATCATCAAATCAAGTTTTAATGGCCGAGATGCACTATCGATTCCAATTGGTTATAATTCTAATCAATTTGAGATCAATGATGTGTCATAATTTGATTGGTTGGGACTACATTTTATGGTGAGGTTGCATACATCTAATTAATTAGATAGTTAAACATTAATTATTCAATGAGTAATTTGTGCAATTATCGTTTAATTAGAGTAAATTTGGAACCAATTAAGTCTGAAATGGGAGTGATTGGAGCCATTTAATGTTAATTGGGAGCTAATTTGGGACCTATTAATGTTAATTGTGCTGAAACCATTTTCTAACAAATGACCTCTGCTCACCATCTCATCGATATCTCTCAGAATATTTTGAATCTGTGAATGAGGTTAATTTTCCCAGAAACTAGACATTCGGGGCTTCAATTTGAGCACAAGAATGAGGCAATTCCGATCAGAATTGAGTTAGATATGATTTTTTGAAGTTGGCTCTACAAGCTGTTACAGCAGCTACGGGAAAACCGAATTTTGGCTTGTTCCTCACTCCTACCAATCTTTCCATTTAATGCACCAGATTTTTCCCAAGGCTAAAATGAGGTCTAGGTTCATGATTCTTTGTCAACCCTCATTAAATGGCCTTCCATTCATATTTCCTCCACCACTACTATATAAACCCCTCTCTACTTCATTCCAAAGCACAACAAAAACCCCCCTCTCTTCTCCTCTCTTGAGTTCTAGTGAAGTAGAGTAGTCTTGTCATATCTTGGTCTTCCTGAGACTCAAGGTATTGAGTGAGACTCACTCTCCCTCTCCTAGTTCTTCTTTCCTCCTCCCTTAGGACCTCTACCAAGAGTCTCCTCCTCCACCGTATGAATCTTGCATGAAGGTATAACATCTTGCCCTAACTTGTTTTTTGTGTTGCCATGATGAGAATTTAGGATTAAAGCATGATAGCAATTATTTAAATTCTCTTGAATATGTTTGAATGTTCTTAATTGTTCTTATGTGTTCTTCGCATGTTCTTGGTTGTTCATCACATGTTCATGCATATAATTAGTTTTAATCTTAAATCCACATAAAAAATGTGAAAAACATGTTTGTTTAATAATTCTTTTAAATCTTTGAATCTAGGTTATCACCATCCACACACATTCACTAGAATTTATTTTTTCTCAATCTAAATGTAATGTTCAATAAATTGAATTAGGGTTTATCACATGCACACACATCAAACTCAACATGCAAATTGATTTACACATTGGATGATATGATATGAATGTTGGCCACCATAGTCTAGAAGACCGGTTTCACCGGGCAAGGTAGGTGCCTAACACCTTCCTACCTTGTAACATAGCCTCCGAACTTAGATCAAGGGTTAGTAGATCAAATGCTTATCCTTGTAATTTTCAATTTCTAGATTGTAACTAGGAAACAAAGTCATGTACTTTATCTTAGATTGTATCTAGGACCAAAGCCATGTAATTTTCCTATGATCAATGTAAATTTCAAATTAATAAAATGAGGAATTTTTTTTTTTAATTATGGTTTTCTTATTTTTCCAATAATTAAATAAGTGGCGACTCCATTGTAAAACCCTTAATCTAAAGGGGAAAATATAACTAGTCGAACCTCCATTTTGAGAGGCAATAACACGACTCCACCCATTCACGTGGGTTTGGCCCAACATTCCTATAAAAAAGGGGGCCGGGGGCGCGGTCTCTCACACCCTTAAAATAATCCTTATATATGTTTAGGGTTGTGAGAAAAGAAAGCCCAAACATACATTCACGGATTGGATGAAAATCAGCATAAAAAACTGAACTTCATAAACCTCGATAGATAGCCATCTATCGAGCTAGCTGTCGAGCCATGGGCTTCAGCAGTTTTTAAATCTCGATAGATGCTAGCTGTTAAGTTTTAAAGAACAGTACTTTCTTCACTTGATTCTTGGACAGACTTGCATATCTTTAACACTTGAACTTGAAACCTTGTTTCTTAAAGCATTAAACACATCCTAGATAGGGGTGTCAATTCGGGTTAGCGTGTTGGGTTCGTGTCGTGTCGAAGTAGGGGTATTCGACTAAATGGCTTAACCCTAACTCGACCCATTTAATAATCGTGTCAGAATTCTTCAACCCTAACCCGGCCTGTTAATTAGGCGAGTTGACCTGACCCAACCCATTTGACATGCTTAATAAACGAGTCGTGTTGGGTTGATACGAATGTAACACAACCCATTTCAACCTGCATAATATTAAATATAACACCCATCTAGAAATAATTTTTTTTACATCCCAAAAAGTAGTGCATACACTTCAAGTCTTCAACCCACATTCAAAATAATATAGTTCAACAAAAATATAACATTCATCTAGAAATAAGTTCTTTACACTCCAAAAGAAGTGCAACACTTCAACCCAAATTCAAAATAACATAGTTTAACAAAAATAAAATAACGTAGTTCAACAAAAATATAATATCCTTGGAACTCGCCAAATGCTAAGTATCAATATTGAAAAAATTTGAGCAAACTCCAAAGTTTATTGTACAAAAGCTGAAAAGCATTATGCAGAAGGAAAAAAAAAAAAAAAAAAAAAAACACACATTAGAGAGAGAGAGAGAGATAACCGGCTTGAGAGTTTACACTTGAGTTAGAGAATAGGCGTGAGAAGAATAGTACGGCTGAAATAATAATAAAAATTAGATATGTATAAGAAGGTTTAGAGGTTTAGGGTTTGTAGGGTTTAGAGATTTAGGGTTTGTAAAGTTTCAATTTTCAATTATATCTCTTGTAAATTTTTGTAATTACTCACTTTTCTTTTTAAATTTAAAATATATGTTGGATATAAAAGGTATTTGACAAATCTAAAATAAAATAAATATTTATTTGTTATACGAGTTAAACGGGTTGTGTTAAGCGGGTCATTTCGGGTTTGACCCAAATAAATTGGCGTGTCAAATGTGTCAATTGCGGGTTACGCGGGTTGACTCACTTATGACACGTTTTTTATCATGTCGCTTTCGGGTTGACCCGTTTATGACCCAAACCCATTAAGGCCCAACCCTAACCCGAAAAAACCCTTGTCGGGTTCGTGTCGTGTTTGTGGGTTGGGTTGAACATTGACACCCCTAATCCTAAATCTACCCAATTACAAGTAAAGTGCGTTTTGTCAAAGGATTAGCCAATTACATAAAATGTTGACATATGTTCCTAACATCAAATCACATATGTCCTAACAATCTCCCCCTTTGGCAATCCATGACAAACCACAACAAACAAATGAGATATGAAAGAAGTCATAAATCACTCAACTCATATTCACTTGTTGAATACAACAAAATCTATCCTAACACAAACTCTTGAAAAACTTTGCAAAAAGAGAGTTTATGACAAGTAGACTTTGACAACCTGTATTTCTGAAACACTTTAAACAAAACTCATCAAGGCATCTTAGTGTGAAACAGAAATAAAATATTGCATACATTAAATAAAAAACATGTGTATAAAGAAAGAAAAGAAACAACACATGTAAAGATAGGTGAATGAACTGTAATAACAACCTCAAAATGTATGTATATCAACAAGTACAAGGTATGCTATCACAGTATGATCACAAGATCTAAGGTACATGAACAATGTATCTAAAATAGAAAGAAAAGAAAAAAGATACATAAAATCCTCACTACATCTCTCAATATACATACTCCCCTTAACAAAAATCTCTTATACTAACCATCCCCCTACGAGTATGACAACCCTCATATCCAAAACCACTACCCCTTTTTGTCACGAGTGACAAAGGGTAAGAGTATTAAGTAGACATCTCGTTAGTACTGAAAGAGCTAGCATTTCCATCCTCATCATCATCATCGTCGTCAGAGTCATCATTGTCCTCGGATGCCTCAAGAGGAGGAGAAGGAGACTCCACAAAGCCACCAAGGTGAGCCTACTGTCTGGCAATATGGCTGACAAGGGTGTTCACCTTATACAACTCAGTAGATAGTGTATCAAGGTGAGCATCCATGCACTGAAGCTGCGCCATTGCGCCATGATCGCATCAAGAGTCACACCTCCCACAAAAGAAGAGGGAGTAGAGGTGGATGAAGCTGAAGGAGTGGGAGGAGTTACCGACCCGGACCGCCTCGAACATAGCTGTACCTCGCTCCATTTAACAGTAGTGGCGTCAATGGCACACATAACATGGAAATGGTCGGAAACGGGAAAGGGAATAGAAAAATGGCATAAAATCCTCGTGATAGCCGAAGGGAAGATGAACTTATCATGGGTCGCTGTATCCCTATATACATCTATGATGGAAAGAATGAAATGAGAGGGAAAATCTATAGTAAGATGTTCTAAAAGAGAAAGCAAAAATCGAGCATGGGGCTCGATAATAGAGTTATAGTAAGAAAGAGGATGCAAAACAAAAGTCATAACCATGTTAAGAAATCTAGGGCCGTTAGCAAAAGCCGTACAAGAGGTGAACTAACGATCACCACGATCAGATGGATGCTCACAAAAAGCAGATATAAGCTTGTCTTTGGACACAGTCCTCAGACGCTCACAACCGGGGTAGGGACATGGAGCACGTCGGATACAATATCCAGAGTGACCATGATGCGCGTACCTCAAATGCGAGTAACAAAAAGAGGTACTGAATAATCAAATTCATGCATGTTGGAGTAGAACTCCTGAATCAGCATGGATGGAAAAGTGACTGGGACATCACATAGTGACTTCCAACCCCTACTGTGAATGACAGTGGGTAGGTCAGTGTCGGAGAAGTCTAACAAAATGACTCGGCATTCCGAATGAACGCCTCGTCGAGAAAAGTTCTTCGAAAAGTCCTGTCGGGCTTTATCATCACGGAACCGAACAAAAGAGGGAGTAGGGTCAAAAGAAGTGGATGCCCCGGAATAAAGAGGGTTTTGGGATGGAGTAGATTTACGCTTAGGTGCCATGACGCAACTGACGTAAACAAGAGAGAGAGAGAGAGGGAGAGAAAGAAACACACAGAAAAGCACCAAATACAATCAATATATAAGAATATAGAGACTGTAAGGTACGTATGCATGAAAATGCATGAGCATGTGATATGCAATAGTAAAGACATCATGGGCTCAGCCCAATCCAATCCTACCAGCACACAATCATTTCAACAATGTAAACACACATCTAAAATGCATGAAGCAGTGTTATAATGCACATGTGATGCAATGCATGATGTTTTAAGATCAAATATACACAACCCATCCCAAAATTTTTACACAAACTCATTAATTTTGAAAAACCCCCAAAAATTCTTCAAAACTTAAAACTTAAGTCAAAAAAGAGTGAAATGCATGGTTAATGAGTGGGAAAGAATCATACCAGATGAAGAACACTTGTTTTAGGCCGAAGATCAAGTGAGGAATGTGAGGGGTTTGAGTTTGAAGAGTTTTGGAGTCAGAAAAGAGAGAAACTTTTGAGAGAAATCAAAGAAATGAGATCGAAATCGTGAAGCGCGTATATATAGGAATCTCATAATTCTCGACAGATCGAGAGGTGTCAAGAGGTGTTGAGCTTTAAAGGCATAAAGAGATACAGCTATTGAGTAGCTGTCCAGAGGTATCCACAGCAAAACAAGCTCGATGGATCGAGGAGCTATCGAGCAGCTATCAAGGAGACAGAAACTTTCTCAATGGATCGAGGAGCTATCGAGAAGTTGTCGAGATTGCGATAAAAAGAAGCTGAAGAGCTTGATAGATAAGCCAGGTGTCGAGAGGTGCCAAGGAGCTGTCGAGATTGCTTTAAAAACAGTTTTTCAAGAAGAGAAAAACACAGACATGAATGCAATCAAATATGAAACTCAACCAAGGATCCAAACAACATTTTAAACTCTCAAAAACATCTCTCAATTAAGAAAAAAGTAAGCACATAGATCCCAAAACACACACACACACTAAACAAGTCTAACCAATTTTACATTTCAAAAACAAGTTAAAACAGTTTAGTAAGCATACATTAGCACATGTATTCCTTGTAATGGCCAAATCACATTGTACCTGTACATGTGTCAAAAATAGCAAAGAATATTGCGTGTTATGTGTGAAAAACATCGCAAGTTTGCATAAGTGTCTACATGTTATGATGATTTAAGATATAAGAAAATCACTTTAACTCACACACAATCATAACTGTTTGATGGGGACTATCACCTTTGAGGTACATCCTATAACCCCCACATCTCTTAGTATACATGCTTGCAATCATATATAAACCATATTTATTCTTTTTACTTTTATTTTTTTTGCATATTTTTCTTTTAATAAGCATATAATACATGGGCATATAGGAGAGAGAAAAGAAATACCCAATGATGTTAAGCTTTTAACATTGCACTTTTGCTATGCCGAAGCATACAGATGTCATTTCATGATTGGCGGGCAACAGTGGTGAGATGGTTATTAATGCCTTTCTCTTAAGATTTTCTAGTCCTTCCCATCAAAAGAGTGATATGAGTGTTAAGTACAAGAAATCACTTAATCTTGCTCATCACAAACACGAGCCACAAAGCTCACTTGCTTAGTTGTGCATAAAGATGCTCATCTAAGCTACAAAAGATATAAAGTTTAGAAAATTTTGTTTCGATGACCATCCAACGTACACAAGTACCAATATACACATACACACACTGTTTTTGTATTTTTCAATTTTTCAATTTTTTTTTAATTTTTATATGAAAAACAAAATAAAACAAAATTGAAAACTAACCAAACAAAAACATGTTAAACAAAACAAAGCAATGCATAAAACTAGACTGACTCAAAACAATAAAGCAAAACACACAAGTAATGCAAAACAAAAACAAGAAGGGGAGAGAGGAAAAGTGACAGAATTACTTGGAGCCCTTTTCCTTCCACACTTTGGAAGAACCTTTCCGTTTAACAAACCCTTGATCTGGTGGTGAGGGGGAATAGTTAAAACCATTCAAGTGTGAAAGGAATGTGAGGGCTTTGAGAAGATCTCCAAGAGAAGCAAAGGAGGATGGAAACTAATTCTGGTCTCCTGAGGCGATCATGCTGTTGCTCTTTTGAGTGGCTAACCACTTGTAGCAATTAGGTCGAGTAAGTCTAGCTGTACCACAGTGATGATAGAAATGCTGCTTTTTCTGTTTTGGCTTTTGAGAGTTTCCCTTCTTAGCCCTAGGGTTGTTAATCTATTTCTTATCAAGTTTAGGGGGTGCTCCTAAGATAGATTTACGCTTGTCTATATTCTCACTAGCTAATTCATTCTTAACATCATTATTCTCAGTTTCAACATTATTAGCAAGCGGAACAAAAACAATAGTACTGGTAGAAGCAAAACTAGGAGAAGAGAAATCATACCCTAAACCGGTTAGATTAGAAGCAGATTTCTAAAGAATGAGTAGCTCATCAAGCTTAGCGCTTGAAGTCTTTTCTAGCTGAGCTCTGACTTGGAACAATTCTGCCTCAAGCTTCTTAGTCTTTTCAGCCAAGAAATTATTTTCAAACCTCAGTGCTCCAATAGTCTGATTGGTTTCATCAAATTTTGTAGAGATTTCTTCTCGCTCCAGCTCCATATCACTAAGCTTCTTGGTGGCCAACCTATACAACTTCTTATGCTTTTCGGAGACCTTGTATAGCTCTGCATAGGCTATATGGATGTCATCTTGTTCATCCATCTTTTCAAACTTAGACTCCACCAATTCCTCTTCTTCATCCACATCTTCAACAATCCCATCAGTAGGATTTACAGTAGCAGTAAAGGCATTTAGGATTCCATCATCCTCATTATCGGAGTCATCCTTAAGCTCAGTGTCACTCAAAGTAGCAGCAAGTGCCTTGCTTTTTTCAATGGTCTTGAGATAAGTAAGGCACTCTTATTTCATATGACCAAAGCCTTGACACCCAAAGCACTTTGGTCCTGAGGGAACAGTGTACTGACCGCTATCCCTAACATCCTTCTTCCCTTTGTCTTGGCTCTTAGATTGAGAATAACTCGACTGTCAACAGTCCTTGTTGAAGCCCTTTGAATTGGCATTTTTCATGAACTTCTTGAATTACCTAGTGATGTTGGACTTTATCTTAAAATCTTCATCATCAAAAGACTCATCAGTATCACTGCTCTTGGCCTTCAATGCCATGCTCTTACTTTTGCTCAATTTCCTGATCCTTGTCAAACCCAACTCATAGGTCTGCAGATTGCCAACCAACTCTATCAAATGAATTTTGTCAATGTCCTTTGATTCCTCAATGGCAGTGATCTTGGCATGAAATCTCTCAGGTAGAGATCTGAGCACCTTTCTCACAATCTTGGGTTCAGGAATGGTTTCCCCAAGATTAAATGCTGAGTTTACTATGTCCTTGAGTTTGGCATAGAACTCATCAAACGACTCATCCTTCTCCATCTTGATCTCTTCAAAGCTTGTAGTGAGCCTCTGAAATTTTGAATCTTTGACAGCCTTAGTTACTTCATAAGTTGTCTGGAGAATGGTCCATGCTTTCCTTAGCAGTTTCAGTGGATGATATCTTCATGAATTCCTCATTTGTGATTGCATTGAATAGAGCATTCAATACCCTGCTGTTGAAGTTTACCGCCTTGATCTTAGCATCATCCCAATCGGCTGGCGCTTCCGTAGGCTTGGTCTAGCCTATCTCCATAGCTTGCCATACCTTTTCATCTAATGACTGCAAGAAAACTCTCATGCGTACTTTCCAGTATGCATAGTTAGTGCCATCAAATAAAGAAGGTATAATAAGAGACTGTCCTCTATCCATGACAAACAGGGGTCAATGGATTACACAGTAAAAATTAACCTTAATCAGAGTGTACCTGCTCTGCTACCACTTGATAGGCCAAAAACGTATTGACCCATTGTGATGAATTAATTGATTAATTAGCCAAATTTATTAATTAATCAAATTAACATGCAATATACGTGGCAACACAAACAAATCACCAATTAAACTAAGTATGCAGCGGAAATTAAATTGACAAGGTGATTTGTTTACGAATGGGGAAAACTTACACTGCAAAAACCCTACCGAGTAATTTTAAGGTCACCACTCCCGAGAATCCACTATTATCAAAATAAGCAGTTACAAATAAAGGAATCTCTGTACCTTATACCAACCTACAATTGAACCCTTACCCCAATACCCAATTGGACTTGATTTGTAATGACAATCTCTCCTTTTCAATGCACGACTCCCAATACGTGACTAACCAATTACGCGAATCCCAGTATGCAACTTGATCACCAACTTGAGAAGGATGTTGGTTGCAAAGTTCTTCAGTTCATCACATGATGAAGATCATGAAATTGCTTGGTCACAAAACCCTAAGGTGTACAAAACATAACAACTTTTTCAAGAGCTAGGGCAAACTAGGTTTCCGATCACACCTTTCTTCACACTTGTGGCATTTGCTCTTGTGCAACTTGTGTAACCTTTTACGGCCCTTAAAATAATCCTTATATATATTTAGGGTTGTAAGAAAAAAAAAAGCCCAAACATACATTCACGGATTGGATGAAAATAAGCTTGAAAAACTGAACTTCATAAACCTCGATAGATAGCCATTTATCGAGCTAGCTGTCGAGCCACAAGCTTCAGCAGCTTTTAAATCTCGATAGATGCTAGCTGTCAAGTTTTAAAGAATAGTACTTTCTTCACTTGATTCTTGGACAGACTTGCTTGACTTTAACACTTGAACTTGAAACTTTGTTTCTTAAAGCATTAAACACATCCTAGATCTACCTAATTACAAGTAAAGTGCGTTTTGTCAAAGGATTAGCCTACATAAAATGTTGACATATGTTCCTAACATCAAATCACATATGTCCTAACACAATGGATTGAATGACCTTCTAGATTTACGTGATTGTGTCGATAAGTTGCTTCAGCTGTTGTTTACTCAACAAGCCTTAACCCAAGAGCATACAGCACATGACGTGGGATTGAAGAGCTGTTGGATGGATTTCTTAGGCTTTTGATGTGTTTGGAATCACAAAGGATGCCTTATTGCAAACAAAGGAATGCCCACTTGAACTCAAATCAATTATGAAAAGAAGAAGAGGAGGTGAAATGGAGCTTACAAGGGAGGTAGGGAAATACTTGATTTCTAGGGAGGTGATAAAAAAGGCCATCCACAAGGCTTGGAAATCAAGTGCACCACCAAAAACCATAAGACTTTGACCATAATTAGCATATTGAGGAAGTAGAAGTGACCATAATTAGACAAAGCTGAGATCAAAGTTCAGCAGCTGGTCATTTGTTTCCAAGCTGATGCATCCCAAAAGAGTGGCATGTAAGGATTCAGAAACAAAAACAAATGAACTTGAGGTGGATGCAACATTACAATCTCTCATAAGTCACACGATAAGCAAATCTGATTACATCACGCATGTTGAAAATGTGAAAAACTGGCTGGAGAAATCAAAGTCTAGAATTCATGATCTCGATGAAATGCTTGAATGCTTGTTAAGGTGTCTAATCAAACCAGAGTTTGCCTTCTTAACATCTTCAACTACTAGCTTAAATTTCATATTTGTTCAAACTTGTATAAGTGCAAGTGTAATTTCTTTTCTCAGTTTTTGATGTAAATTAATATCCTACACAGTCATTACAATTGTTTTTGCACTTAACTGCCTTCTAGAGGACTAATTTTACCACTGGGATTAGGGTTAGGGTTGTAAATGAACTAAGATGTTTATAAGCAGCTCAAGCTCGGCTCGAGAATGAACTTGTTTATGTTCGTTTGTTTAGAAAATAAGCCAAAGCTCAAGTCTTAAGTTTAGAATTGATTATAAAACGAGCCAAGCTCAAGCAAAATAATGTGCTTGTGAACAAGCCGTAAACATGAGGACTCGATTTAACTATATATAATATTATATTTTTACATGCATATTTGTCTAAAAATATATTTATATAGACTTCAAATTGTATTGTATAAATTTTTCAATAGGTTTATATGATATTAAATTATTATTTGTAGCTTATTAATGATATAAATAGTCTATTCATAATCAAATTTCATAAAATTATGAAAATGTAAAATATTTTAGTCATGGTATCACACTATATATATAGGAAAAGAATAAGTTATTCAAGTAACTCATGAACAAGCTCGAGCTTGCTTGACAAAAAAATAAGTCAAGCTTGAACATAAAATCTTGTTTGATAATAAACTTGAGCTTAGCCCATGTTCGAAAAAAAATTAAATGAACAAGCTTGAACATTTACTTCTCAGATCGGCTCGGCTCGTTTAGAGCCCTAGCTGGGATGGTTTAAAAGTGCTATATACATTTTGGTCATTTTAGTTCTTCAAATTCCTTTCCAATGCAAATAAACGATTAAAACAAGTAGATCTAAACAATACTCATTAAAAAAAAGTCAAAATCAAAATCAAAAAATCAAAATCAAAATACATAATATGATATAATCATCTCTGAAATGAAACGATTAAGAACCACAGACAATGGCCTTGTTGGAACCGGACTAACTGAAGGCTAAAGCTCCTTATAGGAAGGGAAAAATAGACAAATAGACATTAAACATTTATAACACCTCCAAAATTAAAATTAAAAAAAAGAACCCTAAAAGTTAAATTGGACCCAAAAAAATTAAAAATTACCCATCTAGCCAATGCCTCAGTTTTGTGACCCTCCAAAGACGAACAAAACCTCTCCTTTGACAAATTGCAAAGCACCAATATTTAGATTACATATCAATAACTAGAAAATTAAGCCGGTCTCTGTATGCTTGCACTAGAATGTCAATTATAATTATTAATATATATATATATATATATATATATATATATATATATATATTTTTTTTAGAGAAAGAAAACCTATTAACTTAAACTAGTCGCTAACCCGTGCGATGCACGAGATAGTTGTTAAAAAACATATATATTTACTTTTCTTAGAGAAATAATCACTTGAAACAAATAAGAAATCACCTCTACTTACTATGGCTCAAAACATACTATGTAAGTAAAATTTTATTTGAAATGTAATCAAACATTAAAGGAAACTAAACAATTGTATATCAATTATTGCAAAATATCTAGATGAACAAAAAATATATAATAAATGAATGCTTAGGCAAATATTCTATTTAATATTTTTTGTTTATTCATCTTTTGACTTATTTAAAAAATATATAACTAAATTCATATTCTACATGAGCACAATATAAAGGAAGAAACTCATAACAAACTTTAGGGATAATAATTTAATGATTTAACTATTTTTAGAAATAATTTTAAAACTAAATTAATACAAATAAGTTATAAACACTCCCTCTCTCGAAAACTTTAAAAACTACTGTTCAAGCATAAGCAAATAAAGATACAACAACTACCAAAACAGCTTTCACATAAATATTTTGAAATTCCCAAGGTCTTCATACACAAAGGCAAAACAAATCTCCAGTGTACAACTCCTAATCTCCACTTGAAAATATTATCTGCAAAATAAGAGAATTCATACCTAAAAAATAATTCATTTAGAAGGAAATAAAAGGAATCAATATATATTTTCCGCTGTTAATGGAGGCTTGCAATTAGTATGCACTTCCCTCCCTTTACCACTCATCTGAAACAATGGGAAGAATACTGTACATAAATCCATGAACTGCTTATACTCATGAGATAAAGCAATTATGAAAGATACCATTTATTTCAACACAAAAAAGAAAAAATAAAAAAGAAAAAAGAATAATCATAATGAATCAAAAAGCAAGCAATATGGATGGCTTAGAGATGATGATCCAATATGTTTTGAAAATATTGAACATCAATGCAAGAACCCATATGTAACTTTCATTAAACATTACATTTATCATGAATTCTATCCAACACATGCTAGAAACTTTTAATTCAAAAACTTTTCACAACTAAAGAAAATCAAATATGACTACAAACGATGTGAAAAAAAAAATTAAAACTTTATTAGCGAAATATATTAAAAAACAAACATAGGCCAAATACAATATAAACTGATAAGGAACTTCATTAGCACAACTTTCCAATCAAAGCACGAAAGTGTACAAAAATAAAGAAAATGCTAAATGTACTAATAACTTTACAACAAAAGGCTTAGACAACTTACTTCAATGAACAATTGAAGGAGCAAAATTTCATAACTTTGTACAAATGAGTTATTCTATCCACTACAATGACAACTTCAAATTCTAAAGCATCATCCAAGATGTTGGATTTGTGAATGTAGTATTATACAAAATATGAATGATTCCAATTCATGGGCAACTAAAAAGGCCTAATAGATGCGTCTAATGAGGGAAACATGAAAAGAAAAAATGTCAGCTCGAATTTTATTCGCCTTAGTCAAATGAGTTCGATGATGTTCTAGACAAAGAGACTTTCAAAGGATGTTACAAACCCCAAGAAATTGCACATTGGAGATGGTGAATTTTTTAAAAAAATAATGTATGATATAGGTGGAACATTTTGAACAATGAATTTCATGGTTTTATCTTCTCATATACTTGGTTCAACCACAAAAATATTGCTTTACATGCATAGGAGGGGATGCGGTGTTTACCTTCATTGGTAAAGGAACAATGTTAGCACCGAATCACCTAGATCTAGAAAGACAAATAAGACTCTAGTAGAAAAAGAATTTATTGGCATAATCACAATCCTTAAAAGAAGCAATATAGAAAGAGTTTCTCTATTCCTGTTCCAAAAAAGCACTCTTTAAGCTATAGAGTCCCACTCCATGGTCAGAAACTCAATGCATAAACCGCTATTGGATATAACTATCAAACTAATGGTTAAAAAAGCCTATCAAACTAATGTTTAAATAGAGACAAATAGAAATGCATATCATTAGTTAATATAAAAACATAATACATAAGCTAAGACATAGGCAATAGGAACATTAAAAAATTTTATCAGATTAATATGAAATTGAAGTATTCTAAACATAATATACAAAGTTTGAGAAAAATGATTTGGCAATTTTTCTATTATTTGAATCTTAAAATTTTCTCCTATCTTAAAGCCAAAAACAGTTCCAATTATAAGACATCACATTAAGGAATCATGGATGAAAAGAAAAGATACCAAGTGTCAGATTAATTTGAAGATAACTATTATAAAAATAAAAAATAAAAACAAAAAACAAAAAACAAAAGAGTTAGCAATGAAGTTGGATAGAGAAAATTAAACATCTTAGACTTCTAAAGTGATCAAGTAGAGGAGGCATCCAATTCATATTCATTTGTAGGCCCAAAATGTCATAACTATAATTGAAGCAAGGTGAAGGTGACTGTTGCTACCATTTTGAAATAAAAAAGGTAATAATTTCAGTTGCTCAAGTCTTTGCAAACAATTAAATGTTATTGTTCATGAGAGAGGGCCATAGATCATATTAGTTTTATGCTGATTTTAAAAGGGGAAGATGAAAGAAAAAAAATCAGAAAAATTCAAAGAAAAGACAAAAGAAAATAACCAATTTATCTTAAATAGGTACAGATCCAACCACAATTCTTCCAGCATACAGTCTAAATGCATAAGTATAGAGAATCAGGACATTTTGGAAGTAGTTTGGTCAAAACTGGCTGGGTTAACAGCATTTACTGTAGCATTTTGTGCTTCATTAGGGCCAAGGCTAGTCCAATATTTTTCTTAACAGATTTGTGAAGGACATAATAGCTTAGACTCATGATTCTTGTATTTGAATTCAGTCAGCTGTTCAACTCAAAGTTTTGTTGATCTGGGTAAAAGTGACTTAGAGTAATTAATAATATGTACAATTCCCCTACTACATAGCCAATTTGTCTTTAGTTGCGCATGCTTAAATATCTAAAGCATTTAGAGAATGTAGATGTCAATGGTACTGAAATCTTAACTTCCAAGGATTTGTTCATAAATGATGGAAATATTATAACTGAGCACTTATTATCTCTAACTAATGCATAAATCATTATGAAATTTGTAATTCTCATGCCTATAGTGGTTCTTTTTTAAGAGAACCATCTATAGCTCACAATATCAATGGAATAAGAATAACAAATTCTAAAAAACAACAATCTCTTCCCAATCAAAGTGAGTATTGGCTTTGCAATGCCCCAATTTATACTATCTTCCCTTTGCCCTGCTCTTCCTCATTTATTGGCCAACAATCTCTTCTTTTTTTTTCTTCTTTTTTCTATATCAATTAACACATGTCAGATCAAAGAAAAAAAACAACAAAATTGAACTTTATGTGATATCCCAGAACATTAATAGTGAAACTAAAACAAATCCAAATATTTTATTAATAGTGAAACTAAAACAAACCCAAACATTTAATTAGACTGAAAAAAGGGGAAACTCAATATAGATCAAACCAAAAAAAAATCCATCTTTGTTTCTCATAAAAGACCTTAAAACATAACAAAATTTTCCAACATACTCAATATATGTCTTTACCTGCACATCACAGGGTCCAATTGTATCCTTATGGCCTGCAGAATCTTGATGAGTAATGCCTCCCTAAAATCCAAAAAACCCAATTTTAATTTCTTTACAATTCAACCTGATAATAATCAAGTAATTGAATAGCTTTGTGACAAAGTGTACCTGTAACATGTATGTGACAGTCAAATAACCTGTAAAACAGAATATATATCAAAATATACTAAAATTATCATACACAATGAGTTAAGATTAATGAACGCACATAATATCAAAAACAACAATGAGTGCAAACCTCTGTGTGGATGATCTAGAAATCCACTAAGAGGAATCACTGCAATCCATATCAATCAAAGAAAATTGAAATATGAAAATGAGACACACATTTTCAACAATCTTGAACAACCATACTAACCAACCCAAACCTTCAAAACAGAAATAAAATCGCCACAAAATGCAAAATAGTAGCATCCCCAACATAACATTCTGCAGTCTAGCATATAAAAAAACCAAAAGATTATATTACCCATTAAACTTGTTTACTGTTTCTTAATGTACAAAACTAACTTACGTTTACAATGCCCATATAATAAATTATAGAAAGGGAAAACCAATGTAAGATAAATACAACAACCCAGAATCAAAACCAAATTAAAGAATCCCAGGAAAATAAAAATCCAATAAAAATTGCATTAAAAAAAATTCAATACCAAAATTTTAATGATTCTTCTTTGGTATAACTCTGACAACAAAGGAAGAAGAAGACATAGAAACTCTGCAAAAAACAAAAAATCAATTAAGAGGAAAGGGAAAGAGAAAGAGGAAAAGAAGCACACCACAAAGCAACGATCGGGTTTTCTGAAGGACAGCTCAGTCGGCTGGGTCAGACTAATGGACGGGCTAGGAGGTGATCGTGGAGGCCACTTTCGCCTTCAACAGTGGCAATGTCAATGGCTCCGGTTTAGATTAAGCCCGCTTATTTATTGTCGTTAGATTCAGAGAAAGGCAAGAGATAAAAACTAATGGTGGTTCTGGGTTGTGGAGAGAAAATTGATAGTGAAGATGGGCAAAGAATCTGGTTTGAGAGAGGAGAAATTTTTTGTTGTTGTTAGATTCAAAGAAAGGTGAGAGATAAAGACTGATGCTGGCTCTGGGTTGTGGAGAGAAAATTGATAGTGAAAATGGGCAAAGAATCGGGTTTGAGAGAAGAGAATTTTTTTTTTTTTTTTTTTTTTTTTGTATTATTGGGTTTCATGTATTATCGGGTTTTAGTGAAAAAAAAAAATCAAAATTTTTGTTTTTTTTTTTTAAATAATGCTGACGTGGAAAATTGTAGTGTCAGCAAGGCTTCGGTTTTATATGTATATATAGATGACAATATCTCATAAAATAAAAACTTAAATGGCAATAAAACTAAAATTTAAAAAAATAGTAAAAATAAATAAATAAATAAGATGAGGAATATTGGAGAGGAAACTAGATTCGTAAGATGAAGCTGTCTTTATTGGTATGCTTCAATTGTTTTGAAGCTTTATAGGTTCTTTCTTATATATAATAAGGTAAGAGATTTTCCATCATATCAATTAGTAGAAATTTTTTCTTTTTTTTGAAATAGTTTAAACTTATGATGTCTACTCCTGATGATAACTATTTATCATCAAACTAAGACACCAATCGATTTTTAGCATAGGCAGGGATTGAACCCCAGATCTCTTACTCAACCATCATAAACTTTACCACTTGAGCTAACTGAAACCCACGAGAGAAACGTTTTTTCAATTCACTATGTAAACTTTATGAGTGTACTATAATATACTTTTAATAACATATTTAAAAAAAATTATAATCAATACTTTATTTAATAATTAATTGAATTTTTTGGATAACGTAATAATTATGTGACTGTTTTGGATGACTACTATAATATACTTTTAATAACATACTTTAAAAAAATTATAATCAATACTTTATTTAATAATTATTTAAATTTTTAACATAACATAATAATTGTGTGACTGTTTTAGATGACTAATAACTAATAAGTCTTATGATTAAAATATAGGTAGACAATTATCCAAACCGTTTAAGGAGATCACTTTTACTCAGTTACAAGACTGTCTTAAGTAGTAGGTTGTTATTAGTTGTTATGGATGGGGTAAAAAAGTAATTTAAGTTGTGAGATTCAAATTAGAACCAACAACAACTTACATACCTATGATTTGTTGTGAAAAATGTTGTGGACATAGCATCTTTCTATATAATATGTCCTCTCTAAATATGTAAGGAGAGTACTATTTTCACTTCTTAGTTTGTTGCTTTAATACCCCTATATCACTTAGGTGGATCAATTTTAAATCTTTTAGGTGCTGTGTTGTTGAAATGACATCCCTAATTTTGAATACTAAAAATGTGGAAGAGTTTGTTTTTAAAATGTTTTTTAAAAAAATTAACTAATTAAAAAACCAAAAAAAAAAAATTTATTTTTATTTTTATTTATAGGTTAGTGTATTAGTGAAATAAATATAAAATTTTGAATTCAAATTGTAGCATTCCCAAATTCTGCAATTTGTGGTAAGTGGTTCTTAAGGACTCTTTTTTCGGCCCATATTGCATTACTTCATTGGCAACCCATGCCACATTAACATATTATTGATTTTTTGGGTAAATCTCTTTAAAGCCCAAAATAAGCTCATATCTCATTCAACTACATGGATTGAGCTCACATGGCCCACGAAATTCTTACTTCAAGAGGTGGATTCATGGTCCACATTCCTCTTCATCAATTGGGATCATAATCCCATGACATCATCAACATCAATATATGGATCGGGCTTAAGCAATGAATCAAAGCTCACGGCCCATATTACCTCTCTTACACTTATGGCAAGCGGTTTCTTCAACAAGAACACATATTTACACCAAATAACAATAAAACCCGAGGTACGTCATCTCATCTTCAACTTATGATCCAAGCTCATAAGTCTCTTTGGGGAAATTTTGGGAGTCGTGGTTTGAAGGGCCAAGAGGTATGTTCAGTAAAGCTCCAGCAGTTCAATGTTAATAAAAGAAAACATATTGCTTGGCATGTCTTCTCCAACTCTTTGAACTCTGACGAGTCCGTGTGTAGTGGGTAACATATGGTACGCCATCTCATCTTCGACTTATGATCCAAGCTCATAAGTCTCTTTGGGGAAATTTTGGGAGTCGTGGTTTGAAGGGCCAAGAGGTATGTTCAGTAAAGCTCCAGCGGTTCAAAGTTAATAAAAGAAAACATATTACTTGGCATGTCTTCTCCAACTCTTTGAACTCTGACGAGTCCGTGTGTAGTGGGTAACATATGGTAAGCATTTTTTATCACATAGCACTTTAGATGATAAAATTCCCCATTGCTCTTTTCTTAAAACCCGATATTTATCATATGACAAATACTCAATATCTCTAGCCATCTAACTGCTAAACAAATAACTATGCATTCAATCCTCAGCTGTTGCTATACAAATTTAAAAACTTCATTATATTATTCTACATAATCTCATTACTACTTTCAGCTAAAATCTAACTCAAACACATGGCCTAATTTGATTGGCTATCTTTTATCTCCAAATATATACAAAATATTCATGATATCTCTCATAACCAGCTACTATCTGCCACAATTAGACTATATATTTCTCTACCAGTTGCCAGAGCAGAGCATTAAATACTCTTCTTTCTCACCAAGATTAAGTCACAACACAATGAGACCTTAACTAGATCTCTAAAGTTTCATTAACTATCAACCGATCCTTCTATTACTTACTAAAAATGTGTTATAATGGAACTTTGGACCAAAAACACAAACACCCGAAAAAGGAAACATTTCCAGCTGAACCCAACAATGTGCTCAGCACTTGACACCTGGCTGGAACTAATATCATTAGCCTTTTGATGCTCAAATCCCATCAAGCTTGACATCTGACCTCATTTGCTTTTGCCCCAAGCAACAGCTGTCTCATGATAGTTGTCACAGCTTTTCCTAATAGCTGGGACAGCCTTTTCAGAACAGCTGTGACAGCTGACCCAGCAACCTGAGCATTACTAATTTTTACACATTTGGCTAAAACCAAAAGCAACTAAAGAAACTACATTTCTCTTACTAAAATACTTTCCTTTTTTGCTACTTTTTCCCCAGCAGCTGTTACCCAAAATAGCAAAAATGTTTTAAAGTTAAACATACCATTTTTGGCCAAATCTTAAGATGGATTCTCTGAAGATTCATTGCTATTTGGGACAGATTTTGGCTAATATTCTTTGCTAAAAACCCCCCCTTAAACTCAATTCTAAAGAGAACCCTTGGTCTACACCTCAAAGGGGGGGGGGGGGGGGGGGGACCAATGGAGGAGAACTCTCTCATAAGCTTCCATATTCTTTCTCCCTTGAATTATCTTCCTAAGCTCTTAATGAAGTGCTGAACTTTTGAGTTTTTAGTTTCCAAATTAGGAACTAAACTCTTCAGCCCTTAACTCATAAATGCCCTTCATAAGCCCTCATACATCCCAGCAGAAAATTCCAGTAGCTGTGCTAAACACACTACAACACCTTTACTCTCTTATACTCATTCTCTCACTCTCTATATTCAAAACACATCTATCTTACTACTTCTATCTCCAAATACCTAAACACATTTCCATACTCTTCTCTTACGAAATCTTTCCTCTTGGAAAGCAATCTCTACTACTCCTCCAACAGAAGATCCCAGCAATAAATCCCAGCAACATTGCTAAATACACTACAACGCTATTACCCCTCTTATACTCATTCTCTCACTCTCCATATTCAGAAAATACACCTATCTTACTACTCCTATCTTCAAATACCTAAACACATCTCCATACTCTTCTCTTACAAAATCTTTCCTCTTGGAAAGCAATCTCTACAACTTCTCCAGCAATTATAATCTCATATTTTTACTATTTTTAATCTCCATATCTCTCATACTTCCATATATCACACATATTACAAATACTACATCCCACAACACATCTATATCTTTTACCATCTCCACACTTCTCAAGAGATATAAACACTCATACTAAAAGCCCTTCTCATGGAAGGCATGAACTTCTACTACTAAAGTCCTTCTCCTAGAAGGTACCAAGATCTCATATCAAAACCCTTCTCCTAGAAGGCACAAATCTATCTTACATAAAGCCCTTCTCTTAGAAGGCAGAAATACTCTAAAAAAAGAAGCAATTAGCACAAGCTGAGGATTTGTCTATGGCCAGGGATCATCATGACCAGATTTGTGATCTTAGAAGTAAGGTGTATGAACTCATGGTGAAGGAAGAATTTTTGTGGCACCAGAGATCAAGGGTTGATTGGTTGAAGAGTGGTGACATGAACACGAGCTATTTCCATAGTCGAGCAACACAAAGAAACAAGAGGAATTTTATTTCAAAACTGAACTTGAATGACGAATTGGTGGTGACAGATGAAAAACAAATTAATGAGGCCATGGTAGACTACTTCAAACAGATTTTTGCTTCCATCATGCCCACAAACTTTGATCAGATTCTCCAAGGCATTGATACAAAGGTCACTCCAGCCATGAATACAGATCTCACAAAAGAATTTACTGCAGATGAAGTCGAATTTGCTTTGAAACAAATGAAGCCCCTCACTGCCCCCGGCTCGGATGGTATGTCCCCAATTTTTTTCAAGTCTTGCTGGAATCTTATTGGACATGATGTCATTGATGCTTCTTTAGCAATACTAAATTCGGGTAACATGCTAGCTAGTCTCAATCATACTTACATATCACTCATTCCAAAAATAAAATCTCCAAAAAAAGCCACTGATTTTAGGCCAATAAGTCTTTGCAATGTCTTATATAAAATTGTCTCTAAAACCATTGCCAATCGCCTAAAGAAACTTCTCCCCAGATTGGTGTCAGAATCCTAAAGTGAATTCATGTTAGATAGACTTATATCAGACAACATCCTTGTTGCTTTTGAAACCCTTCATCACCTCAAAACCAAAAAAAAAAAGGGAAAACCGGATACATGGCCATTAAGCTCGATATGAGCAAAGCATATGAGAGAGTGGAATGGGTGTTCCTAGAAAAATTAATGGAAAAATTGGGCTTCGATAACAGGTGGATCACACTTATTAGTTCTTGCATTCAATCTGTCTCTTTCTCTGTGTTGGTAAATGGTGAACCCCATGGTAATTTCACTCCTAATAGGGGACTCCGCCAAGGGGACCCGCTATCACCTTATTTGTTTCTCTTGAGTGCAGAAGGGCTACATTCACTTATTCAACAAGCTAAAATTTCGAGCTTAATCAAAGGAGTCTCTCTTTGTAGTGTGGGTCCAACGGTTTCACACTTGTTCTTTGCCGATGATAGCTTGCTCTTTTGTAGGGCAAACTCACAAGAGGCTAGCACTATCATGGAGATTTTGAAATAGTATGAAAAAGCATTAGGGCAGCAAATAAACTGAGAAAAAACTCAACTCTTCTTTAGCCCCAACACGAATCCACACTTGCAGGAGGAAATCAAAACTTTGTTAGAAGTGGCAGTTACTACCAATTATTAAAATATCTCAGTTTACCCTCATTTGTGGGGAGAGGAAAAAAACAAAGTTTCAGTTACATTAGGGAGAGGATTTGGCACAAGATGCAAGGGTGGAAAGAAAGATTACTATTGCAAGGCGGTAGAGAAGTGTTGATAAAAGCGGTCCTTCAAGCTATGCCCACTTACACCATGGGATGCTTCAAACTTCCAAAAAGTCTATGCAAGGATATTGAATCTCTAATTCAGAAATTTTGGTGGGGCTACAAGGGGGAAGCACGAAAAATTCATTGGGTGGGATGGAAAAAATTGTGCAAGTCAAAGTGTCACGGAGGGTTAGGATTCAAAGATATTGAACTCTTCAATATTGCTATGCTGGGTGAGCAAGTTTGGCGGTTGCTCCATAACAAAGACTCTCTCTTCTACAAGGTCTTTAAAGCCAAATATTTTCCCAATTGTTCTATATTGGATGAGGGGGTGAAGGTGAATGGCTCATATGCTTGGCAAAGCATACTAAAAGCATGTGAGGTGGTGCGGTTGGGGTTGATGGGATTGACGAACGCAATTTACCTCGACGGTCTCATCCGAACCAACAAGGCAGCATTGACAAACGAATCAACCAGGTCCCTCCGACGAAGTGGCCACATTACTGACGAAGCTAGAGAAGATATTCAATGCAGTCAAATAAATGCCTCAGGCGGTTACAAAGACAACTGTACAGACCGTTGGGAGCCATCAAAGCTCACATGATTGACCAGGAGGCGTTACTAAAAGAGGCATTAAAGCCGCCATAATAGCCATAACGGCTAGGAGCTACGTGAATGTATATATACAACCCTCCCAGCACCAACATGAGGTACATAGACACACTTAGAAATACTTCTTGCTCGATTACATTACATTATTCTTTTCCAAAAAGTTTCCTTATACTGACTTTGGCATTGAAAACATTGTGGCAGACACCGCACTGGTGACCATTCTAAGGGAGCGACCTTACCACTTCTGTAGTCACAGGGACGAGGGCTTGACTCCATCTGGACGCACTTACTTCGACTAACGAGTTTGCACTTCATTAGGAGTCAAAATGGAGAATTGGGGATAGACAATCTGTCATGATCCATGGGGACGAGTGGCTACCTGATTTGTACTATAGTCGTGTGGTGTCACCGCAGAAAAACTTCCCCAACAATACTCGGGTTTGTGCTCTTATTGATGAGGAAAATAGATGCTGGATGGAGGACCGGATACGTGAGGAATTTTTGCCACATGAAGCTGAAGCTATCCTCAGCCTACCTTTGAGTTTTAATGGCAAGGAGTACAGGTTGATCTGGGCTGAAACGACGAATGGTTATTACACCACCAAATCCGCATATCGACTTCTATTAAAAGTAGCAGACGTAGCGGCACCTGGCACTTCAAACTCAGCGGCTCAAAAGCATTTCTGGCAGGAGCTTTGGTCACTGAATGTGCCCAATAAAATTCGTCATTTCATGTGGCGAGCGGCCAATGATTCCCTTCCAACAAAAAAGAACCTGCAGAAGCGGAATATTACTCAAGACCCAACCTGTGATCGCTGTAGGGATGGAATTGAAGATGGAATTCATGCAATATGGGGCTGCCAAATGGTTAAACAAGTGTGGTGGGAACAGGAAAATTGCAGAGAGTACTTGAACGAAAAATTTGCTAGTTTCCATGACTTGCTGCAAGGAATTCTTGCTCAAAAAAATCCAAAGTTGGCTGAGCTATTTGCATTTGTCGGGTGGAGTATGTGGCATGAACGAGATGCAAGGAGGGTGGGCTCACCTTCTCTGCCAATGGAGAAAATTTACAGAGATGCTGTGGAGCGTATGAATGAGTTCCATTCAGTCCAAGAAGAACCTAGAAACCAAATAACGGTGCCCCACCCGACCCACTGGATGCCACCATTGCCATCAGTTTACAAAGTTAATTTTGACAGCGCTACTTTTCCGGACATCGCCTCGGCAGGTTTGGGTGTGGTTGTCCGTGACTCAGAGGGCTTGGTCATCGCAGCGCTATTGGAACGAATCCATTTACCTCCAACTGTGGCAGCCGTGGAAGCATTGGCTTGCAGGAGGTCCATCTTATTTGCAATTGAGATTGGGCTTCAGGATGTGGTTTTCGAAGGCGATTCAGAGGTTATCTTTAAATTCCTCACTACAGAGCAGCCTTGCATGTCAGCATTTGGGCACATTATTGAGGACTCACGTTCCTTAGCAGCAAGATTAAGGTTGGCTTCTTTCACTCACACCAAGCGCCAAGGCAACAACGTTACAGACAAACTCGCTAAGCTAGCGAAGAATTTGTATGAACCACAAGTATGGTTAGAGGACATTCATAGCAATGTAACAGAGCTTGTAACTGTGGACAGATTTTTTCTGCATGTTTAATGACAAGTTCTTTCCGGTTTCTCAAAAAAAAAAAAAAAAAAAAAAAAACAATTAAGAACCAGAGACAATGGCCTTGTTGGAACCGGACTAAATGAAGGCTGAAGCTCCTTATAGGAAGGGAAAAATAGGCATTAAACATTTATAACACCTCCAAAATCCCAAAAAAAAAAAAAAAAAGAACCCAAAAAGTTAAATTGGTACCCAAAAAAATTAATTACCCATCTAGCCAACTGCCAATGCCTCAGTTTTGTGACCCTCCAAATACGAACAAAACCTCTACTTTAACCAATTCTAAAACACCAATATTTAAATTACATATGAATAACTAGAAAATTAAGCGGGTCTCTGTATGCTCGCACTAAAATGCCTATTATTAGTTTCTCCAAAAAAAAAATGCCTATTATTATTATTTTTTTTTTTTAGAGAGAAAGTAAACCTATTAACTTAAATGACAATATCTCATTAAAAAAATAAAAAAAATAAAAAACTTAAATGACAATAAAACTAAAATTTTAAAAATAGTAAAAAAATAAATAAATAAGATGAAGAATATTGGAGAGAAAACTAGATTTGGTAAGATGAAGTTGTCTTTATTGGTATGCTTCAATTGTTTGGAGCTTTATATTTTCTTTCTCGTATATAATAAGGTAAGAGATTTTCCATCATATTAATTTGGAGAAATTTTTTTCAATCTAAAATGTAAACTTTATGAGCGTACTATAATATACTTTTAATAATATATTAAAAAAAATTATAACCAATACTTTATTTAATAATTATTTGAATTTTTTAGCCAACGTAATAATTATGTGACTGTTTCAGATGACTACTATAATATACTTTTAATAACATACTTTAAAAAAAAGTTTATAATTAGTACTTTATTTAATAATTAGTACTTTATTTAATAATTATTTGAATGGAGCAAAAAAGTAATTTAAGTTATTAAATTCAAATTAGAACCAATAATAATTTACCATTTATGATTTGTTGTGAAGTGTTGTGGAAAATGTTGTGAACTTAGCACAGTTCTATATAATATGTCCTTCTCTAAACATGTAAGGAGAGTACTATTTTCACTTCTTAGTATGTTGCTTTAATACCCCTATCTCACTTAGGTGGATCAATTTTAAATCTTTTAGGTGCTGTGTTGTTGAAATGACATCACTAATTTTGAATACTAAAAATGCGGAAGAGTTTTTTTTTAAATGTTTTAAAAAAAATTAACTAATTAACAAACCAAAAAAAAAAAAAATAGAAGAAATTTTGATCTATAGGTTAGTGTATTGGTGAAATAAATATAAAATTTTGAATTCAAATTGTAGCATTCACAAATTCTGCATATTATGGTAACGTAACCTGTTACTATCGACATTTTATTAATAAAACAAAGGATTAAGGGGAGAAAAACCTTAAAATATAATTCGAAAATTTTTGAAGTTTTATTTTAAAAAAAGAAAAAGAAAAAGGAAAAAACCTTTATCACGTAATTGTGTAGTACATGCATGAAGTACAATTTCTATCCTTTTTATTTTGGTTTGGTCATTTGGTGAGCCAGTGAGTAGAAACTTTTGATCAAGATCAGTTCCAGTAATTAGGATACTTAGAGCTTGGTTTGTAATTTAATAATTTGATAGATGAGAAACCTATTCCATAACGAATATAGGCTTCTTATTAGGTCTTGATTTGAAAATGAGTGTTTTAGTTTAAGATTGACTTAGCTTGACTACTTACCCCAAAACCTGAATATTTTTAAGTTTGTGATGGATCTACAGTTCATGTGAAAGGGTGTCATTCTACTGTAGAAGTAACTATTAATTTTCAAAAAAAAAAAAAAAAAAAAAAAAGCTTCTAACTAGTTTGAGATTGTCTTCTTCCAACCCACTATGTAACAATTAAAAAGATCATTCATATGTAATTTTAGTCACGTGACTTTTAAATGAGTCATATGATTTGTTTAAATATATAGTACAAATTTTAAATAGGTTCAAACTAGTTTTGAGCTAAACTTTGTCAATTTTCAGTTATATAAACAAAGGATTGTTATGTCCATAATATTTTCATGACACTTTCACAATAAATCTTAAGTAACAAATTATTACTCATTCTAATTTGAATACAGCATTAACAATACATTTTTGCTCATCAATAATGTCTAATAACAACCTGACATTTAGTATTTATTGTAAAAATATTGTAGATATAACATTTCTTGTATAGATATAAATACAAGAAAAATGTTGAAAATACTACAAACATTTTAGGCAGAAACACCATTTTAGTCCCTACATTTTAGGAGCGGTCAATTTGGTCCCTGCTATTTTCAGGTCACAATCAATTTAGCCCCTACCATTAGATGACTAACAAAATCTGCTAAGATAGCAGACGGAATGCATGCGTGGCATAAATTAAATTAAAATATAAATAGCCCTTCCATCTCAACACATCCACATCAACTTCCATGTGACTCTCACATGACTCACTTATTATCAACACTCTCACCAACTGTCAAACACAATTGAATTTAAAATACCCAAATTAAAATTCCAAATCCCTAACCCACGATGAACATGAACTCCTTCTCGCTGAAGTTAACTGATTACCATGACCAAATACTTTGTTGACACGTATATTCCCTTTGCACATACAGCACAAAAAGACCAATAAAAATGTCTTCTTTCACTTAGCTTAAACCGCGTTCGATAATGGCTATCCTATCTTGTTTCCCCACTTCACAAAATAAGGGGGCAAGGCAAAGTTTAATAACAAATGCCTCTTCCAATGCGCTTGCCCCTTCAAACAATGAAAGAGGCTTCTTTGTACTGTCATATGAAAAAATCTAGTACATCTAAGCAACAAAAATCATAGCACCGTCATATAAAAATATCTTAATGTAAGCAACTTGGCAATTTTGCTAACATGGTCAGAGTTTAATACAGGCAAGCAACTTTGACTGTCTAAATTAAACAAGACATGGGATGATATAAATGAGGTCGGTTAGCAATATGTGTCCTCCATGAAACCAAAGGGACTAGGAGTAATCCTAGACACTTCAAAAATACCCAAATTAAATTTCAGAAAAGATTTTGGCTGTGAAGAATAAGGAGTTCATGTTCATTGTAGGTTACAGATTTGGAATTTTAATTTGGGTATTTTGAATTCAATCGTGTTTAACTATGAGTGAAAGTGTTGATGATAAGTGAGTCATGTGAGAGTCACATGAAAGTTGATGTGGACGTGCTAACGTCACTACAAGAAACTTGATTTGTTTCGACCCACATTTTTCAAGGGTTCACAAAACATCATGGAAATAAATGCTAATTAATGTGCCGGCCTGATTTAAAGCAACCTTATTTTGTGGGTCACAAATTTTTAGAAGAATCCTTGAAATAAACTACTCCATACAACCAATATTTTAAAGAAAATTTATCCAAAAAAAAATATTTTAAAGAAAAGCGGGCAGTTTTTGCTCTCCCACGTGAGCTGGCTTCAAATATCAACCTTTTTTCAACGCAACCCTAACCCAACCCTTAAAATACATATCTAAAATATTTTCATCCCTTGAGATAGATATAGATAGAGAGGCATAAACCCACATTTTCGTTCTCTCTCACACTGTAGTCATTTTCCATTTTCGTTCAGAAAGCTCTCTCAGAAACTCAAATATCGGAAAATTCACTCTCTCACAAACTTCCATTGCTTTTGTACTTTGAATATCGGAATCTGAATCAGCTTCCACAACAAGCTTTTCTCTCTCAATCACTCAGAGACTTATATCCGATTCTGTTAGGTACGATCTTCTACTGCTTTTCATTTCATTGCATTTCTATAGATTTACTCGGAGAAATTGTTTGCAATGAATAGGCTTTGTTTGAGTTTTTATTTATTTTAAAAGTTATATTTATTTCAATTGCTTTGAAATTCTAGCTCAATTCGTTAGCTTTGTGGTGGAATTTGAGCTCGATTAAATTTCTTTGGACTTGTTTAGAATCTGTTTGGTTGTTGAGAAATCGTAGGAAAATAAATGACTTTATATTGTATTTGTTTTGTTGAGATTTTTTTGTTGAAAATTTTATTTATTTATTTATTTTTTTTTTCATTTTTATAATTTTATTGTTGGTGTTTTCAATTGGTAAATTTTCTAGCTCGAATCCCTAACCGTTAACTTGTGCTGAAATTTGAGTTCTATTAAATTTCTTTGATTCATTCGAGAATCTGTTTGGTTGTCTAAAAATTGTAGGAAAAGAATGATGTATTGGAGAGGATTTTGGGATTGAAATGGCTTTGTGTGTGTGTGTGTGTGTGTGTGTGTGTATTCAATTGCTTAAATTTCTAGCTTAAATTGTAATTTGTGCTGGATTTTGAACTCGGTTGTCTTGTACATTCTGGTTTGATTTGAGCTTAAATTATTGGTTGATTTTGCTATTTGGATTTTGGATGAAAAATATAGTAAGTAAAGCTTGAATTTTTAGGTTCTATGTGGAAAGATTAAGTCCTGAAATTTGATCTAGATCTTGAATTTCTATAGCGAAGGATTTATTGCATTATTCAGATCTACTCGCTCGATGATGATTTTGGGTTTTAATGATAGTTCAGAATGGAAGTATTCAGGGCTTTAGATTGTGAATTTTGAATCTTTTAAGGATGATAAAAAGATCTTGCGGTACTGTTCTTTATAGCCAAATTCTTCAGATTAGATTGATGTTATTTATACACCAGTGACTTGATGTGAGCATTCGTGTGCTTTGTATTGCCAATGTGCTATTAGTAATGTCTTTGATTGTGTTTGCAATGCCTTTTTCATGTGGAGGTTCAAACCATTTATGCAAAAAGAACCTACGGGGCTTGAAGGCCATTCGCTTGATTGATCATAAAGGACTAAGAGGCATTGGGAGAGGAACAATAACTTACTGCTTGTGTTATAGTAGTAAGAATTCATATTGCACTAGGAATTTAAAATATACAATATCTATCATGTCTATTGTAATATATAATGTGCAACTCAGGTTTTTCACTCCAGCATATTGCACTGGTGATTTGTGCTGAATGAAGTCCTGTTTAATTCATTTGAGTCAATCCATTGGTTTCCAGACGGGAGCATCCAAGCTTGTACAAACCCTCTTGCCTCAAGCACATGGAGGAGGTACTACTTAGTTGGAACCAAATCTATTTCTCATTAAAGATCAGCTGTAATATAGGTTTCCCCAATGGATACATTGATTTCTCATTAAGGAGACAATTCAAATTGGATAATACAGTTACATAAGCTATTTCAGTGCAAGTAGATTTATATGCATTCTGTTTCTCTTTATAAGTTATTGTGCATGTTTTCTTAAGTTATTTGATTGTACTTATGATATTAAATTATAATTTTGCAATAGAAATGAATAAGCTTTTTCATTAATCTGGGAAGTTCCTTTATCTATCATTTACTGTTAATTTTTCTAGGGAGAGTCTGAAGCTCATTCATCGTCAGAAATTCTCTTTCACAAAAATATGGCTTTTAGCTACTCAATTTGAGATCCGACAGTTGAATCTCAAGGCTGCACTACAGATCCTATGCAATGCAATTGGAAAAACTCCTAAAGATAAGGTAATTTACTGGTTGAGTTTAAGTATGTACTATATCATATTTTTCTGGAATGGAAGATTGCACCACCAAAATTAGTTTTGAGGGAGTTCTAGAGTGTCTAGATTAGATTATGAGAATGTATTATCATAGTGATGAAATAATAATTCCTTCAAACCTTTGGGGCACAAGCAACAAAAACTATTGGAGGCATGTCGTGTCATAAATTTTGGAAAATTGTCCTTTTCCCTTTTTATCAACGTAAATCTAAAATTTACTCTATATGGGTGTATTAATCTAGTTAATAAGTATACTTTGCGTTTTATGGCCAGCCAAAGGTTATTCCATCTACAAAAAAGACCCCCCTTTGAATGTCACACCTTCCCTACTAGAGAATGAGTTCAAGAAGTTTAATACAATGTTTGAATTTTCTGCCTCTTGATGTCAATTTTATTACGAATCATGCTTCAGAATTTTCTGCTTCTTGGTTCAAGCTTGCCAAACAGTGTAAGATAAGTTTTGGTGGTATTCCACTTGAATGGAACACATAATAGTCCTAATATCAGTTATGTTTTCTGTTGTGGTATTAGGCAAGATAGTGGTGTCCTTGGCCATTACCGAGGCAGCTTATACGCCCATGTTGCACTCTTGCATTTTTACCGAGACTGAAAAGTACCATGACCAGGAATTTACCACTTGCAAGGTATTTAAAACTAATATTTTATCCATTTACCTCTGTAAATTTATACTGTTTTTTTTTTTTTTTTTTTTTTTTTTTTTAACTTTGCTATGAATTGCAGGAGGATCGGCCATTGTTTGTCCAATTTTGTGCAAATGATCCAGACATTTTGTTAGAGGCTGCAAGAGAGTGGAACCTTTTTTTGACTATGTTGACATCAATTTGGGGTAATAATTTCATTTTTGTCCTTTCACTATTAGTGTTATATAAGGTTGTTGTGAATTATACATCTTTTGCTGCATTGAGATTTATCTTTGTTATGGTTGGCTAGTAGATTATAAACTATTGCTGTTGAACTTTATTTGAGAATGGTTCAAGAAAACTATGGTCTATTTTAGTTATGGGATGGTGACAAATAAAGTATTTGAGTTATGTTCCAATTTGTCATTGTTATGAAAAACTGAGTAGAATTTTACTATTTGAAGTCATTTTGAACTGGTCTATTTTATGCTACACTTGAGTTCAACTTCAGTAATCATGGGTCAGTACTCGCTTGTGCAACCATTTTTACGCTTCCATGTAGGGTTATTTCATTAGACTAGTAACTAATAACTAAGAAGACTTTAAAACCTGTAGCACTTGGAAAGACTTGAAATTGAAGGTGAGTGAAGGCCGTGAAAGAACTCTATAACAGGACTTGGAATGACAAAACACCTAGGATTTCATAAAGCATGACTGTCGTACCTCTTCTATTTATTATGTTGCGCGGTGATTAACAATATTTCATTTCCTGTCTGCAGGCTCTCGCTTGATGAACGGTTCATGAACTTACTCTTCTGTCTCTCAAGATTCTGTTTTTTCGGGTGGTTGTTCCTAGGCCGGGTTTAAGCCCCGATAGTGAGTTTGATTAAACTGGTGGCCCTGTAAAGTTTGTTCTTACATATGAAATAATGGCTCAAGTATGTTTCTTCATTTTTCCTTCCTCGGTTCTTCCATCTGTTTTACTTTTTAGTTGCACTGTTTTTGGATTTTGGAATATTTCTATTTTATTTTATAATACAATTATCACTTTCCCAGGTTATATTTAATGGATCATTTGATCACATGAATATTGATGCTACCAGGTACCATCCCTTTCTTTCTTAATAAGTTAATATATTAATATATTAAGATACTTATCCCCTGTCCCACATATATTACTGCACCTTTAAATAGGGGTACCTTCTATTGAAATAAATATTTGGTTGATGTAGGTAATGATCTAGTCTATTTTATAAACTGTTGTCAAGAAATTTTAAAGTTGAAATTTGATTGCAGTGTCCAAAATTTGGAAATTATTGAGCCATTTCATTCAAACCTCATTTGGAAGCTGTGTTAATGCAATTGCATTGTTTTTCTTCTAGGTTTTGAAGAAAGACATGGATATATATCAGCTCCAGTGGTATGGTTATTGTCTGTTTAGGGCCCTTGCATGTTTGCATAACCAGTTAAGATACTCCTACAATTGTACATTTAGAGAAGTTAAGCCTGGGAACTTCATCTTCTCTTGGAAGCTAAATAAAGGCTATCTCATTGATTTCAATCTTGCCTCGGTTGAGTTACTTATCCTGCTAGTGCTGCCATACTAATGTGAATTTATAAAGCAATCATTTCACTGAATTAAAAGTTAAAACATCAAAATAATCTGATGGTGTCTCTGTCTTCATTTTTCTTTTTCACAGGATTTGCAAAGCAAGTACACTATTGGAAGTAAGCTCTGCCATTTTAATCCTTATAAGTTGTCCTACATGAATCTTTGTCCACTGTATGAGTAATTTCTCTTGTTGGCTACTTAGTTATATTCTTGAGTTCCACTGTATGAGTCAGCTTATATCTTCTTAAATGACTATATTTTATTGCTGTTTTGTTCCTTGGTTAACTGTGCTGTTAGTTATACTCAGTTATTTATACTGTTAGTTATACTCAGTTATCATAAATATTTAGTTTCTTCGATATATATATATATATATATATATATTTTGTGCATGATTATGGTTTTTTTTTTTTAAATAAAATAAAATCTTATTTTGAGGGCCAAGAGACCCCCTAAATAACCTTATTTATCAAGGGTTGTAAAGGTAAATCTCTTAAACCTTGGTAAAAGGTTATTTAAGGGTCTCTTTACCCTTAAAATAAGATAGAGCACTTGTTTTGAGGACCACGAAGGCCTTCAAAATTTCATTTTCGAAGGTTATCAAGGGTCAATTAGACTCTTAAAATAATTTTTTTTTTAAGGTTTTTTAATGCCTTTTTCAAAGATTTTGACCCTTGAAAAAGTTCAGATTTGTTGTAGCGTGGAATGGTTATTTATATTTTAATTTAATTTATGGCACCTGTGCATTTCATTTGCCATCTCAGTAGATTCTGTTAGTCATCTAACGGTACGGACTAAATTGATTATGACTTGAAAATTACAGGGACCAAATTGACCAAATTGATTGTAACTTGAAAGTTGCAGGGACCAAATTGACCACTCTCAAAATGTAGGGACCAAATTGATTGTGACATCAAAATGTAGAAACCAAAATGATGTTTCTGCCAAAATTTTATTAAAAAAAACTAATAAAATAAGATGGCAAGAATGTGTTTGGAACTTCCTATGGTCATATTACGTAACTTATTCATTTAAGTTGATTCCCAAAGGTAGAATTAATAATGGTTGCTTTCCAAAAGTCTTGAGCACTAATGAAGTTACCAATAAAGCAGTCAATCATCGTGTGCTGATTTTGTATACAGTTTGGGTGGCATGTGCAAGACACGTGTTATCTTTTTGAGTGAGAAAATTAAGATAGAATTTATGTTTAAAGAAGAATGAAACTATGTATTTAAACTTAGAGTAAATATTTTGATATATGAGTATTTATTTGCCATGATAGTTTCTTAGAACCTATTTGCTAAAGACAGTATCTATTCACTAAAAACTTTCAAGAGTGATAATGAATATCATCTTCTTCAAATAATAAGCAATTGAGTTTTACTAAGATTTTATTACAATATATAAATTTTTTCAGTAAATGATGTCATATATTACAATTGAAGGTCTTCATCAAATACTTGCAATTATCCACAATAAATATTTTGTTATTCATACTTCCTTTTTTACTATCTTACATTTTATGAGTCTAGCCATGATATTTAGTTTACTTAGTTTGTAATGAACACCCTTTCAAGTAAGAAGAGGAAAAAAAAAAGTGGATAACAAATAACATGTGTCATTGAAGTTTCCATTAGAAAAAATTTTAAGTCTAGAATATTTAAACCTAGGAAAATCAATGTTCTTTAGGTAATAAATAGAATACCATATATCACCATTCCAATTTTCCAAATATAACTACTACATAAAACTCAAAATACAAAGAAATTTTTTTTGAGATATTAAGATTTAGTAAGAGTATTTTAGACATTCTATAATAGAACATTTTAAGAATCGTAAGATTTTAAAATAGTTCAACTAAGAGAGTAACAGTTAGGGGTATTTACTTGGTTTTAAAATTTAGGGCCCAATTTTATTTTTTACTTTGGTGTAAAACTGTCTTCTTATTCTTTTCTTTTTTTTTCCTTTCTTTTTCTTTTTTGACTTTTAATCTTAAACAGTGTATAAAAAAAATTCAAATCAACCTAAGAAAATTGTGCTTCAAAAAGTGAATTTTGGCTTTCCAAATATGACTAAACCAAAAAAAAAAAAAAAAAAAAAAAAAAAAAAAATCTAGAAACACAACAAAATATTACAACATTTTCACAATACTTCTATTTTTAAACTATGGTGGATCTCAGTCTAATATTTTATTATCTTATTTTGACTTATAAAGAACTTACACCTTAATAATTGTGAAAATATTATGATAATAACAAAATTTCACAACATTTTCACAATATAATACCTTTATTTTACTTGTGCTAGATCTTGATCTAATATTTTATTATTTTATTTTATTTTTGTTTGACCCAAAAAGAATTGACATGTGTCACAATATTTTCATAATATCTCTATGTTTACATTGTACTTATAATGTAAATTTATATTGTAGTCACATAAAAATTGGCAAATGTTGTACACATTTGCAAAATTTGTACAATGTGGGGTCATGGACCCAAAATCATATAATGGGGTTTGGGGCTTTGGCCGAGAGCGTGGTAGTTCGATTACGAGGAGGAATATCTCTTCGGAATAGCTAAGGCACGGTCAGATATAATTCCTAAATAGTCAAAGTGACTTTCCAAGAAGTTCTAAAGGATAGGAACTCAAAAATATCTAAGGAAAAGCTACTAATACCGAATTTATGTGGACAGGACCCCTGAACAGTGCTACCTCGGTTACCGCAACTTACAGAACGCTAGAGAAGGTGTCCGATGGGACAGGCACTCAAGTGTAGGCTTGGATGATCAACAAGTGAATAGGCAAGATCGTTCAAAGGGGACTATATAATTGGAGAAACTCACCATGGAGAAGGGATCCTGGAATTAATGGAGAAAGCATTGTAGCAATCTCAAGAACTCCTGGAATCATTCTTATTCAATATTTACTAGAACAAAGTTCCTCAAATTGTGCCGAGGACAAACTTTCTTTGATAAACTCAGTTCATCTCTGTTTGATTGTCATGAAAACCATATTAATTGTTATCCATACACTAAAACCTAGCTCTTTGACTCACTTTCTACAAAATTATTGTATTGGACTCACTGGACCAAGATCCAATACATTTTGGAATTGGTCTGAAAATCGTATCTCTACAATTGGCGCCGTCTGTAGGGAGAGCTTGTGTGATAATGAGTGCAATGGTTAATTATGGTAGGATAAAGCTCCTATCAACAAAAGTCCTTGGGGAAACCATTATGGTGGCCAGTTTACTATAAGCTTCCCCATTATTTTCAAGAGCACACACAGTTCTAGGGGCTTTTGACATCAAGTATATGCCTCGTACCTCTGTCAAGGGATTAGTTCTCGCGAATTTGGTGGCTGAGTTCGCTGAACCTCCATGAGAGGAAGTGGCAGCAACACAGAGCAAATCCAGGGGGCTCCGCAGCGGAGTTAGTTCCATGGCATCTAAGAAGTGTTTAAACTGAACTCAATTATGCCTGAGTCCTCGGACCAAATGAAGTAGGAAGGTTAACACTCAATGACAACTTTTTAAAGTGTTTAAACTGAACTCAATCATGCCTGAGCCCTCGGATCAGATGAAGTGGGAAAGTTAACACTCAATGACAACTTTTTAAAGTGTTTAAACTGAACTCAATCATGCCCGAGTCCTCAGACCAGATGAAGTGGAAGGTTAACACTTAATGACAATTTTAAAGTGTTTAAACTAAAACACTCAATGACAACTTTTTAAAGTGTTTAAATTGAACTCAATGATGCCTGAGTCCTCGGACCAGATAAAGTGGGAAAGTTAACACTCAATGACAACTTTTTAAAGTGTTTAAACTGAACTCAATCATGCCTGAGTCCTCGGACTAGATGAAGTGTGAAGGTTAACACTCAATGACAACTTTTTAAAGTGTTTAAGCTGAACTCAATCATGCCTGAGTTCTCAGACCAGATGAAGTGTGAAGGTTAACACTCAATGACAACTTTTCAAGTGTTTAAACTAAACTCAATCATGCCTAAGTCCTTGGACCAGATGAAATGGGAAGGTTAACACTCAATGATAACTTTTAAAGTGTTTAAACTGAACTCAATCATGCTTGAGTCATCGGACCAGATGAAGTGGGAAGGTTAACACTTAATGACAATTTTAAAGTGTTTAAACTGAAACTCAATCATGTCTCAGTCCTCGAACCAGATGATGTGGGGAAGTTAACACTCTGGCATCTCTCTAAGTGATTAAACAGAATATTAGTTATGCATGGATCCTCGGACCACATAGTTTGGAGAAAGTAACGTGCCACGATATCTATGTGTTTCTCACTAAGTGTCAAGATAGACCCAAGATCATAACTAACTCCTCAGATTGGCAGCTCTATAAAGAGCAATTTACAGTACAAATATGGGGCGCGTGAAACGGCACTCCCATGAGTATGAATCAAAGGATCAAGTAGAGTTAACTCTTAAAGAATTCAAAACCCCACTTTTCTCCTTAGATGAGAGGAAAAAATCAGAGTTTTGAGGGGCTATTGTGGGGTCATGGACCCAAAATCATATAATGAGGTTTAGAGCTTTGGCCGAGAGCGTGGTAGTTCGATTCCAAAGAGGAATATCTCCTCAGAACAGCTAAGGCACGGTCAGATATAATTCCTAAATAGTCAGAGTGACTTTCCAAGAAGTTCTAAAGGATAGGAACTCAAAAATATTTAAGGGAAATCTGCTAACACCGCATTTATGTGGACAAGATCCCTGAACAATGCTACCTTGGTTACCGCAACTCACAGAACGCCAGAGAGAGTGTCCAATGGGACAGGCACTCAAGTGTAGGCTTGGATGATCAACAAGTGGATGGCCAAGATCATTCAAATGGGACTATATAATAGAAGAAACCCACCATGGAGAGGAGATCTTGGAATTAATGAAGAAAGCACTGTAGCAATCTCAAGAACTTCTGGAATCATTCTCGTTCAATATTTACTAGAACAAAGCTTCTCGGATTATGCCAAGGACAAACTTTCTTTGATAAACTCAGTTCATCTCTATTTGATTGTCATGAAAACCATATTAATTGTTATCCTTGCACTAAAGCCTAACTCTTTTACCCACTCTTTACAAAATTATTATACTAGATTCACTGGGCCAAGATCCCATACATTTTGGGATTGGTCTGAAAGTCGTGTCCTTACATACAATATTTACCATTTTTTTGCAAATATGTATAATATTTGTCACTTGTTGTGTGTCTACGTTCTACGCTGTAAGCTTACATTGCAAAAGTACAAAGTAAACATATAAAAATCATTAAAAACAAAAACAAAAACAAGCTCAAACCAAACTAGCCATATTTAAGGAAAAAAAGAAAAATACAAAAGAAATAGAAGAAGAAGAAGAAGAAGAGAGCTCACCAATTAATTCTCCTTATTTTAAGGTATTAAGGTAACAATATTAAATATTAAATATTACGTCTACAATATTTTTACGACAAATATTCGGAGGTATGTTATTTATGGTTCTAATTTGAACCCACCACTAAAATTATTTTTTTTTCACCAATAATAGTCAATAATAACTTGCTACTTAAAATTTTTTGTGAAAATATTGTGAGCATAAATTTTTTTAATATTAAAAATTTTCCTTTTTCACCTAAACTCAAATTTTTGGCTTGTTAAAAAAAAAATGGTTGAATAAACCATAGGGTACTATAGCTGGAGCTAGACATGGCAAAACAGATCAAAATTTTCTAATCCGACCTGCAACCAGATTGACCCGTTTAAAAATGACCCGTTTGGACCTGTGACCCATTTTGACCTGCGACCCGATTGACCCGACCCAAACCCAACCCGACTCACCCGTTTTGCCACGTCTACCAACGTTGAGTAGATTGAGATTGAGGTATAATTCTTATAAAATATTTACTTATTCTTCTTCACTTAATATGTTATGTACTCCATTATAGTTTGTCATTCTTTACTTGCCATCTTCATTTTCTCTTCCTAGTTTAAACAGATCGAAAATTATACCAAGATTAGCTTCTAAAAAACTGGAACAAGAGTTGCACCAAATTTGAGTATCAAGTGTTTAGTGATAATTAGTAAGTGATAAGAGTATCACTAATGAGAATTTAATCACAGCTAAGGAACTTAGAAACAATTGACAAATTGCATCTATTTCAAAAAAAAAAACTTGTTTGAAAAATACAGGTCAACTCGACTCGTCCCGAGACTCGACTCGACCTGCGACCCGACTCGACCCACGACCCAATTGATCCGCAATCTGATTGACCTGTTTAAAAATGACTCGTTTTGACCTACGACTCGTTTGACCTGCAAACCCGATTGATCCGTTCTGCCACGTCTAGGTAGAGCCATTGGCTCTTTTTATATAGTTAGTAAATGGAACTAGAAGTAGAAGTAGAAATTGGTAATCACTAATAATGCGGTCAAACTCGGCGTGCTTCATTTTGTTTCTTTTATATGTAAATTTATATGAGTCTTTCTCAAAAGTAGGTTATACCAATCATGCACTGCCAGATCACCAATTGAGAAAGTAAAAGAAGAAATCAAAAAAGAGAAAAAAGTTTCACAGGACAAAGAAAACCTCTTAGCACATCAAAGAAAACCTATTAACTTAAATGACAAAAATTAAAATAGAAAAAAATTAAGATGAGGAATATTGGAGAGAAAACTAGCTGGTAAGACGAAGCTGTCTTTATTGGTATGCTTCAATTGTTTTGAAGCTTTATATCTTCCTTCTCATATATAATAAGGTTAAGAGATTTTCCATCATATCAATTTGGAGAAATTTTTTTCAATCCCCTTTGTAAAATTTATGAGCTTACTATAATATACTTTTTACTAACATACTTTAACAAAAATTTATAATCAATACTTTATTTAATAATTATTTGACATTTTTAGATAATATAATAATTATGTGGCTGTTTTAGATGACTAATAAGTCATATGATAAAAATATAGGTAGATGATTATCCAAACCATTTGGAGAGGTCGCTCCTACTCAACTACTAGACTGTCTTGTTCCTCGAAAAAAAAAAAAAAAAAAAAGTAGTATAATGTAAAAGATATTAATACAGAGAAAATGTAAAAGTAGTACAAACATGGCAAAATGAGTTTGAAACTTCCTACCGACAGTTACTATTATTTGAGTTGATTCCTGATGGTGGAAGTAATAATGGTTGCCTTCCAAAAGTCATGAGCACTAATAAAGTTAGCAATAAAGCAGTCAAAAGTTTTTGTATCTTTCTTACTTTATGTGGTGCGCACTAATAATATGTGCTGTCGAGTTGGGCGTGCTTCATTTAGTATTTTTTATATGTAACTTTATATGACTGTTTGGAATCAAGTAGCGTACTCCAATTCCAATCAAAAGAGAAGAAAAGTAGCGTACTCCAATAAAGCACAACCAGATCACCAACTGAGAGAGCAAAAGAAGAAATCAAAAAAAACAAAACAAAGAAAACCCTATTCAGTCTTCACTCCTAACTCATATCTAAGAAGAGTGTCTCTTTGTCTTTGGTTACTTCGATCATTTCCCATATTTGAAATTTCCTTCTTTCCCACGAGTTAATCATGTCAGTAATCGGAGAGGCCGCTTTATCCTCTTTGTTTGAGGTGCTGTTTGACACGTTAACGTCCTCTGATTTTTTGAAGATCTTTCAGCAAGGCCAAGTTCATGCTGACCTCAACAACTGGAAGAAAACGTTACTAAATATCCGTGCAGTTTTGGAGGACGCAGAAGAGAAGCGGGAGACAAGCAGGTTGGTAAAGATCTGGCTGGAGGATCTGGAAGGCTTGGCTTATGATGCGGATGACATATTGGATGTGTTTGCTACTGAAGTTTTGCGACGTAAGTTAAATGCAAAACCCAGCACAAGTAGGGTACGGAAGTTCATCCCAGCTTGTTGTGTGGGTTTCAATCCAAGTTCTATTATGTTTGATGCCAATATGCGGTCCAAGATTGCAGATATTGACTCAAGACTACAAAGAATTGTGACTGAAAAGAATGGTTTGGGTTTGATAGGAAGCACTGGGGGAAGGACTGGGACAGAAAGATCAAGGGTGCCCACTACTTCTCTGGTGAATGAAGACAATACTTATGGCAGGGATGAGGACAAAAAGGCTATCATCAAGTTATTGATGAGTAGTGAATTTAGTGATGCTAAACTCTCTGTGATTCCCATAGTTGGTATGGGAGGTCTGGGTAAGACAACTCTTGCCCAACTAGCGTACAACGACGATGATGTCAACAATTATTTTGATTTGAAAGCATGGGCTTGTGTTTCTGAAGATTTTGACATCGTAAAGTTGACAAAAGTAATTCTACAATCTATCACTTCCGAGCACTGCGATACTAATGATTTAAACTTAATACAAGTCAAATTGAAGGAGAAATTATATGGCAAGAAGTTTCTGCTCATTCTAGATGATGTTTGGAACAAAGACTACGATGATTGGACTAAACTACGTTGTCCGTTTGAATTTGGGGCTCTAGGAAGCAAAATTATTGTCACCACTCGGGATCATAGTGTGTCAACAATAATGGGAACTACTCAACCTTACGACTTGAAAGTGCTATCAAATGATGCCTGTTGGAGTCTATTTATCCAACATGCACGAGGGTCAACAAATTCTACTGTGCATCCAGAGCTTGAAGAAATTGGTAGTGAAATTTTAGACAAGTGCAAGGGGTCACCTTTGGCGGCAAAAGTACTTGGAGGCGCTTTACGCACTAAATGCAATCCTAAAGAATTGAAAAATGTGTTAAATAGTAAGATTTGGGAAAAAAATGGTATTATTCCAGTTCTTGAATTGAGCTACCAATACCTCCCTTCACATTTAAAGAGGTGTTTTGCGTATTGTTCACTATTCCCAAAAGATTATGAATTTGAGGAGAATGAGTTTGTCTTGTTATGGATGGCAGAAGGTTTGGTTCAAGAAACAGAAAGAAACAAGTCGATGGAAGATCTTGGTGTTGAATATTTTCATGATCTACTCATGAGATCATTCTTTCAACAATCAAGCAATAATGAATCACTCTTTGTCATGCATGATCTCATCCATGATCTGGCTGAATGGGCAGCAAGAGGCTTGTGCTATAGAATGGAAGATAAATTGGGCAGTAACAAGCAATTTGAGATTTCTTCAAAGGTACGACATTTCTCTTACACTCAATGTTATTGTGATGGCATCAAAAAGTTTGAAAACCTTGACAAAGATATGCATCTACGAACATTCCTATCCCTACCAAGAAAGTTCACAGATAACTACTTAACAAACTATGTTCCCAATTGTTTGTTGCCGCAATTAAAATGCTTAAGAGTATTATCTTTATGTGGATATAACATCATTGAGCTACCAAGCTCAATCGATGATCTGAAGCATCTAAGATACCTCAACCTTTCTAATACTCCAATTAGAAGTTTACCAGAATCAACAAGTTCTCTATACAATTTGCAAACATTGATGTTGAATGGTTGTTACAAACTTACAAAGTTACCGGAGAAAATTAGGGATCTAGTTAATCTTCGGTATCTCGACATTACAAATGCCAATAGAATTAGAGAAATGCCAGTGGGAATAGAAAAATTAGAGAACCTACATACGCTATCTAATTTTATTGTGGGGAAAGATAATGGATCCAAGATAGGAGACTTGATGAACTTGGAGTTTCTTCAGGGAAGACTTTGTATTTCTAGTTTGGAGGATGTGCTTGATGCTGAGGATGCAAGAAGGGCCAATTTAAGTGGTAAGAAGAATTTAGATGCACTAGAGATCAAATGGGGGTCTGCTGAATGGGGGTCTAAACCTAATGATTTACAAAATGCAAGCATTGCAATAGCTGTTCTTGACATGCTACGACCTTCGACAACGGTGAAAAAACTTTCAATTGATGGCTATATTGGTGTGAAATTCCCAACATGGTTAGGAGACCATTCCTTTTCTCATATTGAGGACCTAAAGATTGTTGGATGTAAACAATGCATATCCTTACCTGCTATTGGACATCTATCCTCCCTCAAATTCCTTGTCATTAAGAGTATGTCTATGGTGCAGACCATTGGTCCTGAGTTTTATGGGGAAGGTCGGTTGAAACCTTTTCAATTGTTAGAAAAACTTCACTTTGAGGATATGCAAGAATGGCAAGATTGGATTCCTTGTGGAGTTGAGTACGGAGAATTCTCTCGCTTGCGTGAGCTTTTTATCTCTCGATGCCCCAAGTTGCAAGGGAAATTGCCACACCATCTCCCATCATTGGAAAAATTTTCTATTAGCAATTGTGAGCAGTTGGTTGTTTCAATTCCAAGCCTTCCAATGCTCTATGAATTAAAAATTGTGGGTTGCAAAGAGGTGGTGAGAAAAAAGATGGAAGAGTTATGCTTGCTGGAGTCAATTACTTTCTCTATTCCAGGTCTTAAAAGCTTATCAAAGGAGTTCATGGAAGGATTAGCAAAGGTAAAAAATCTAAAGATAGATAATTGTAACGAGCTGACGTCTTTGTGGCAAGATAGTCTCATATCCCTTGTTAGGTTGGAAATTCAGTCGTGCCCGAGTCTCATCAACATCCACTTGGCTTCTACATTAAACATATTGACTATTAAAGGTTGTGGTGCTTTAAATTCCTTACCAATGTCCAATTGTACATGCTTGGAATATGCAACTATTGAGAAGTGTAGTTCTTTGATGTTCATTTCAAAACACCAGCTACCTCCAACTTTGAAAAGGCTAGAGATAAGAAATTGCAAGAATTTGCAATTTTTGATAGACGAGGGAGAGGCTTCTTCTTTATTAATGAAAGAAGAGAGCATTAACAGTAATGCATCTCTTCTTGAGCACTTGGTTATTAGAGATTGTCCATCTCTAAAATGTGTACCATTAAGAGGTGACCTATTTGTGAAGCTTAAATTCCTTGAGATTGAGAATTGCTCAGAGCTGACATCATTATCATCAAGTAACCAGTTACCTATTGCCCTTAAAAAACTTGAAGTACGTAATTGCCCAAAGTTAGAGTCACTGGCGGACAACTTACACAATAATGTGTCTCTTGAATGTCTTAGAATCATTAATTGTAAAGAGATTAAATTCTTACCGGAGGGCCTACACAAACTCTGCCACTTGAATGACATAATCATTAACTGTCGTAGTCTTGTTTCATTTCCGGATGGAGGGTTTCTCCCCACTCACCTGACAAATCTTTCGATCCGACGCTGTGAGAAACTAGAGGCCTTGCCCCGCATGCATATGCATATGGCCTTACCAGAAGAGGGCTTGCCGACAAACCTAAAGGAACTTTGGTTGGGAGGGATGACTAACTGTAAGCAAGTATTTGAATGGGGATTGCACAGACTCACGTCTCTTACACATCTCACCATTTCTGGTAATGGATTTGAGGATTGGCAGTCGTTTCCTGAGGAGGAGGATGGGAAGACGATGCTACCGCTACCTACCTCTCTAACCTACCTGTCGATTCAAGCATTTCCAGATATAGTGTTCCTATCCTCCAAGGTATTTCAAAACCTCTCTTCACTTGAACGACTGTGGATCTGGAATTGCCCTAAACTCGCATCCCTCCCAGAGAACGGCCTGCCTCCCTCACTTCTGGAACTACAAATTTTTGAATGTCCAGTGCTGAAACAACACTGCAAGAAAGGAAAAGGGCAAGAGTGGTTGAAGAATATCATCAACATCCCTTGCATTCAGATTGATTTCCGGTCCATCTACGAGCTGCAGGAGGAGGAGCAGCAATAATTGTGTAAAAGAGAGAGAGCAAAACGTACAGAAATATACATATTTACTCCCTCAAGGTACAACATTTAGAAATTGGTACCTCTCTTCTCTCTGTGTGTATATTTATGCAATATGAATTTTAAAAATCCAACCCTAATTTAAGCTAATTCTTCTAGTGTTGCAGCAGAGGCTATCTTCTCAACTCCAAAAAATTCTTCTCAAATTCCTAAAATTTGGAGGTACGTAAAACTTTTGGGTTATAACATTGCATTCAATAATATGATTAAACTTGGACATCCTGGCAATAAATACATGTAAGATTCACATTATTGGATCAAATTTTATGGATGTTAATGATTTAAGCTTTCAAGTTGACTTTCCCTTGAAAACAGCCTTTAATACTACCTCACGCACTACAAGTTATCTTTAATATCTATTGCTACAAATCATAATTTTGTCAACCTACTTAAAATATGTTTGGAATTCAGATCGCGTATTTAGCTAAGCAATCTGATCTTTTTTTTAGTAAATTTGGCTGATTAATTTTTTATTTAGCTAAGCAATCTAATCTATGCTTTTAAAAATTCAGATTTGTCGGAGTACTCTATCAGCTAATAAGTCCATTAGCCATGTCATGAGTCATGACTAGACTTATCTACAAAGCTGAATTGTTGGGAAAAAATAATGTTTACATTATTAATGTCAATCAGTCTTCAAAAGATTGTTCTGTTGACAAATATTTACCATGGGCTGTTTTAATATGGTAAAAATTTTGGTCTATTGTGTGGTTTCACATCTTTGGTGAGGAATTTCATTTGTATTATTCATTTTGGGAATTTTTTTTTAAGGGAAAATAGTTGTAAAGAGGTGCTTAGATGTGTATGTATTCAATTTTTTTCCCCTTCTAAAAATGTACTTCTAGCACTTTGAAGTTTTAGCTAATCAATATCTCTTAAAGTCTTAAATGAATCTTTATGCATAAGGCACATAACTGTTCGATGAAATGCCTGAAAGAGAAATAGTAATATGGAATTTGATGATTTTAGGTCATATATGATGCTGTGGAACATGCTTATTTTTTAGGTATGTACGGAATGGAGGGATGGCTATTTGATACTATGCCTAACTGGAATGTTATTTCAACTGGACATCATTCCTTGCACAGATGATTGAAGCATCGTCACCTATGTGTTGCAGATGGGCAGGTGTAAAATGAAATATAATAGTTTCAGTAAAATCCTTATTAATGATATTGATCATTCCATAACTTATGCATATATTTACCCCTTTATTAGAATGCAAGTATCCTTTAGTTTGGATAAGATCACACAATTAGATCTTAATTTATTGAATCAAATTCCATTATTAATCCACTCTTAGGGATTTTTTTCTTTTTTTGGGTTAATTACATTTTGGGAAATTGTAAATTGCAGGAGTGAGGCCATGCTTGAAGGGAAGGCTGTCAATGCTTCTCAAGTTCTTAACTACTACAAGCACATGGTCATGATTTGTCAAGAAGCAATGGCTGGGATTCATTCTCTAAAAAGTTGTAAACTCCTGTTTGCAAGTGGACATGATTTCTTGATTGCTGAGAATGTCAAGTGCTGATTTCAATGGAAGTTAGTATCAAAAGAGAGAACTGCAGGTGAGGTGCAAGCTTTCTATGTAAAGATTGAGAATGGGGAACCAAATTGCAATAGGCTTTTATGATTTGATGGCTTCGGAAAAATCCATTGTCCCTCAAAGAATTTGGGAAGCCTTATCCTTTGTCCTTATGAAAGGCAGGGTGACTGCCTTTGTACTTACCAGTAGATCTGAGGATTGCGGCTTTTGTCGTGGAAAGAAAACACTAAGCTGGGAGATATAAGCTGTTAAGAAAGACATTGCTTAACGGAGAGAAAAAAGTACCGAAATAAACATACTTTACTCCTTCCAGGTACAACATTTAGAAACTGGTACCTCTCATCCTCTGTGTGTATATTTATGCAACCTGATTTTTAAATATCTGAACCTTAACCCTAGCTCATGTTCATAGTGTTGCAGCAGAAGCTAACTTCTCAACTCTTAAAACAACACTGCAAGAAAGGCAGAGGGTGAGAGTGGTTCAAACAAGGCAGAGGGCCTCGTGGTTGAGATTGATAGGAAGTCCATCTATGAGGTGGAGGAGGAGATGCAGCAATAATTCGGTAAAACAGAGAGAAAAAATGTACAAAAATAAGCATATTTACTCCTTCCAGGTACAACATTTAGAAATTGGTACCTCTCATCCTCTATGTGTTTATCTTTATGCAATATGATTTTTAAATATCTGATCCCTAACCCTAGCAAATGCTTGTATTGTTGCAGCAGAAGCTATCTTCTCAAATTACAAAATTTGGAGGTACGTTACAATTTTGGGTTGTACATGTTCAATTTTAATTTTAATTTTTTTCCCTTTTACTATTCTACTTCTGCCACTTTGAATTTCAGCTCAACAATTATATTTATCGGTTTCCTTTTACTTCCTATGAATGTGTGGGGTCATAAAGAAATTTGAGTTGTAATTTTTGGTGAGTGCTGATTCAAATTGTGTTTTTATACTGTTTATTAAAGTGGGTTTTGTGGGGGCATATATATGGTGTGGGATTCATATTCATGACAATGGGTGTCAGAAATTAGGTCTAGTTTGAAGAGGCAATCAAACTTTCGAGCAATTTCTTTTTTCTATATATATATATATATATATATGTATATGTATAATAAATTTTTTGTTGTTGAAGATTCTTTAATTGTAAGAGGTATTGCGTTTGTATTTTTCATTGGGGACTATTTAGAATGTGCCTTAGTAAGGTAAATTTTGGTTCCAACACTAGATTATAATGATCTCATACGTAATACTTTATACTTTATAACCCCACCTCTTGTTTTTCCACTTGCTTGTTTCTCAGTTTCTTGTGCTTCCATATCATTTTTCTTTTTCTTTCAGATTTAGTTTGTTCATTGAAAACATAGTAACTAGTTAGTAAGAAGATGGACTTGTTATAAAACTGGTAATAGAGATCATGTTTGCTTTGGATGTTATTTTGGTAACAGAAGAGATGTAAAGCTTGAATGATGATATCAATTAGACAGTAAACTCTTTGAAGGGTAAGAGTTTCAAGTAAATTGGCTTGGACACAGCAATGTTCTTCATCTGGTTAGAAAGGATTGCTCGAGTATATAAAGACAATGCAAAAAGTAAAGAGGCATTAGTCCAATCAATCATGGCAACTTGACCAGTGTTAGATTCTTGTTAGGTAAATTCATCCCAAATCTTATAAGAATCTGAGTCTATTTTACTGCTGGAGTATTTATACTGCTAAGTCAGTTGTAGTTTTTCTCTCTTGAATGAAAATTTTCTTAATCATTAAAAAAAGAAAGAAAGAACATTGTGTGTCTTCAATTGTGTGGTTCCTTACTCCTTAGCATGGCTCCTTAGCAACAGATCTGTGGTGAGGAATTTCTTGTGTATTATTCCTTGGGAAAAATTACTTTGGGGGAAAATAGTGGTGAAGTAGTTCTTCTATTTGTACTTGTTCACCTGTCAAAAAAAAAAAATATATATATATATATATATATAGAACTACATGTTAAATTTTTTTTTCCCTTCTTAATATTGTGCTTCTAGCACTTTAAAGTTTTAGCTCATCAATATCTCTTACAGTTTTCAATCTATTTCAATTAAATGAACCTTTATGCCTAAGGAACATAATGAATTGGCTCACTATTGGTGTGGGATGCTGATTTTTTTTTCTTCCATTATTGTTGTTATTGGGGCTACTCTTAGGCCTTTTTTTTGGCTAATAACTCTTTGGGCAATTTGGAAATGCAGGACTGGGAACATGGTTGAGGAGAAGGTTGTCAATGCTTCTTAAACTTTTAATTACACTCATGGTCATGATCCGTAAAGAAGCAATGGCTGGGAATCATTCTTTAAGAAGCTATAAGCCTCCTGCTTTTAAATTGACACAATTTGTTGATTGTCGAGCATGGCAAGTGCTAATTTCAATGGAAGTAAATACTAAAGGAGAATGTTGCTGGTGAGGTTCAGGCTTTCTATGCAGTGATTGAATGGGGAACCAAATTGCAATAGGCTGTTATGGTTGGATGGCTTAGTTGAAATTCATAGTCCTTTTTCAGACAATTTGTGAAGCCATGTCCTTTGTATTATGGAAGGTGAAGTGGCTGCACTTGTACTTAACAGTAGAAGGTTTTCAGTCTTTGTTATGGAAAGCAAATACCAAGCTGGGAGATACAAGCTGTTAAGAGAGACTTTGCTTAATGTAGTATGTTCGCAATTTTCTAAGTTCTCAGCTTGCTAACTCTTCAGTTTCCTGTTTGATGCACATAACCTGGTCTTCTTCTTATGCAACATTTATGTTAAACATCATATGTACTGATGACAATTTTCAAGCTTAACAGTTTAAGAAATATAGTTTAGGATGCTATTGACTTACCACCATTTTGACTAACGGGTTTAAAATTGTTGTTGACACTTTACTTTCAGCCATCAATAAACCCTGGCATGAAGAATAATCTGGACAGCATTGCACATTGTGCTCGAAATCATAGCTTTAAGATATACCACTATAGTAAATACTAAAGTATACTAGCTAGTAAGACCATCATTCTCTGTCTCTTTTGGAATTTTTCTTGATAGTGAGAGCACAGAAATTTTAGCTTTGATTTGTAGTTTATCTTTTCATTTAAAAAATAAATAAAAAGAAAGATTTGTATTTTAACTTAATTTCATTTCAAATTTTCAGTTGCTTTATGATTGACGGTAGGATGCAAAGTGGGCCAGTGATCTAGCATTGGATTGATTTATTGGATTCTTGCAAAGATGGTTACATTAGCTAAATTCTGGCATCAGGTAGTAAAAACTTTTGTCTTGTTTTCTTATCTTTGTTACGTGTGGGTCAATTGAAATACAAAAGTTAATCAGTAAGGAAGACACGTTGACTGACTTATGCTATTTGGGAGGGACTTTGTTGTAGATATTGAATGAAACGAAGCAGCCTTTTTGTAAGAATACATCTTCCAACAGAAGGTATAATATTGAAAAAAACACTCTAGAACCTGAATTTATATCTTGCTAGCATTCAATGTGTTTCAAAACAAACACTAATTATAGGATAGACATGAAATTTAGATAGAAATGGGAAACTGTAAATTCATATTTCTGTTTGTTTGATCTGGATTTAAGTTAATTTTAGTGTGACAAGATGGTTCACCTGATTGTGTTTCAGTGGGAACAACCTTTACTCTTATTATATGATCTTTAAGAAGTAAAAAAATTATTACTGATGGTAGATCTGGTATATTGCTTTGAAGTTATTAGCTGATTTTTCAATCTTTCTTTTTCCTTTTCTTCTCCATTTTATTTTTCTATGTTTCTCTCTACAGTCCGTTTTATGGTTTCCTTTCTCTTATCTTTTTTATCTTTCGAAACAGAAGCAAGTTTGGGATAAGTACTAGAAATTTGTGATGAAATCTTTCATTTTCGAAGTTGTCTTAAGATTAGTGTATGCTATAGTACCTTCATTTCCATAAATATAGAAAAAAACAAAAAACCAAGGTGTTGGTTGTCACTGAGTTTTTATTTGTAAATTTTCAGGCAAGTTTTACATTGGTTATGTGATCTAAAGGAGGCTAACCAGTTATTGTAGATATTCTAAACCATTGAAAACATGGAAATGGTGAAGCACTTCCACTCATTTTGCAAGTTTGGTAATTACAAATATTTTTCTTGTCTTCATTTCATAATGTGCCACTGCTTTACTTGTCCTGTATATTCCCTTTTTGTCTTCATAAATAGTATAGTGCCTCCACTCCCTTGATAACTAATTGGATCTTGAATTTCTCAACAGGCATTTGCAATTCCTATAAGAAGCTTTTGGAAGCAAACACCATAATGCCAAAATCCTTTCTGTCTTCTATGAATTTCCTGCCCCTCAGTACTGACGATCATAAACTACGTATAAAGCTTGACCTGCTTGTAAATTGTAATATCTATCCCTTTAAGCGTGCATATTAATGAGAAGGCGTATTACGCTTACTTTACAGCTTCAGATCGTGGTAATGATGGAACTTGTAGTCTTTGAAATCCTGACTCAAAACTATTCAGTGGTGAAAATCCTTACTACTTGAGAGATGTATTATAATGTTGCTGCTTGAGAGATGTATAATGACTGATATTTCAGCAGTGGATTTCAATGAATTTGTTCTCTTTTCAATACGAAGTAGATAAAATGAAAGCTTTTGGGGCTAGGCCGTGGTCTGTTAAAGGTCATTTGTTGATCATCAAAGAATGCAACCACAACTAATGGTGCATGAAATTAATTTCGACCCTATTGAGGTCTGGGTCCGAGTCCATGGTTCGCGTTTGGACTCAATGTTGGATGGTAGGTAGGGTGGTAGAAGTGTCCATGATTTGGCAGAAATATGCCAGAGTTAGAGTTGAAATTGAGGTATCCTTCTCTCTCCCTCTTTATTTTCTAGGCATCTAAACATGATTAATGCTAATTTTTGTGTGCAGGGCATGACATGGGCTAGAAGTAAATCTTTTTATTTGTTTTAATTTTTTGCTTCCTTTAGGATCCAAATCATGGTCCAACTCCAAATATTGGCTCTTTCAATCAGTCATGCCAGCAGCCCTAGCCACAATGAAACTCATACCTCAACAGACCCATCAACAAAAAGAACACCTGGTCAACCTTTAATTCCAACGAAGTGTAAACAGCGTTTTTTTCCACCAACACGGGTCTGCAGAGGTACACAAGCTTTGTAGAAGTAGACCCATCTGGTGAGCCGGGCCAGTGGGAGTTGGGCCCAAATGGTGTTCAAAATATCTTAATCTTACTAACATAATATTAAGCTTGCTTCCTCTTGTTTCTTCTTCATTTTTTGGGTGAGAATTGACATAGTATTAAGCTGATTCCATAAGGTGGAACTAATAATGGTTGCCTTCCAAAATGTGTTGAGCACTAATAATAAAGCATTCATTCTGATTCTTGGCGTGGTCTGTTTTGCCTATTTTTCTTCCTTATAAATGATTTCTTCCTATCAATAAAGCAGTAGAATTTTAACATAATACATCTCATATAAGTACAATTCGATCTATTAGGCGGCTAATATTGTTCTCCTGTTTTAACGTGGCAACATCAATCCTTTCAATGCTTCTCTTGATGCAAAGATGTTAAAATTATGGTTAAATAATTAAATTCAATGTTTTTTTAACTGCTTAAGCTCTAGGAAGAAATAGTAATTTATCAGAGAAGAAAATATTTTAAAACTAAGTTGGACAAAAAATAAAAAATAGCTCTGTAATTTAAAAAAGTCACAATTTATAATCAAGTTGTAGGAAAACAATGAATTAATGAAAATACTATAAAATAGCAATAACAGTAAATGATTAGCACTTAAATTTAAAAATTAAAGAACAATAATAATACTTAGTATAATTTTTTATGCTAAATAGTTTTAAAATACAAATTACTGTTATTATGCCATCTTTTGTTATTCCTGACATCTAAAAACTTTATATCAATTAAGTTACTAAACAAGTTACAAGTGTAAGTGTGTAACAACTTTAAAACACTTATAACCGTGATTTGCTATATGTTCGAAAGTTAAAAGCTTTTCAATTAGATCTCTTTTCTAATATATGTTTTCTAATTGAATTACATTTCTTCTCAAAAAAAAGAAAATAGAAAAAAAAAATTCTATTATATATTTAAACCCTCCATTAGAATACTCCCACATCACATTTTATTTAAATTTTAGAATAAATAGTTCCATATATGAATACAAACATAATAAATGCCTATTAATAACTACGACAATTATCAATTTTATATTTAAGACAAAGATAAAATAAAAAAAATTATTATATTTTGTTTAAATTTCTTGTGCATTGCACAAGTTATTGACTAGTTATTTTAGTATTTAAGAAAATTACATTTATATCTCATTCATTTAAAGGCACCGCATGGCAGCAAAATCCTAACATTTTTTTTTTTTTTTTTGCAAATTAAAAAATATAAAGAAAAAAAAAAATTGCCATGAGACTACAACATGATTTGTTAGCTAGTGGTTGAAAGTGTTGAGAAAGGACACTTTTTTTCGGGGATTATGTATATGCAATCTTAGTAAATAAAGAGAAAAGGCAAATAACAAGCAACATTGAGATTTACGTGGTTTTGTAACATATCTACATTCACAGGAGAAGCCACAACTGATTTCACCATGAAAATTAGAGCTGCAACAAATTTATATTATTTGAATTGAAGTATCCTAACCAACTTGTTGACGCTCCTTTCACTTTGCTACCTCCCACTCCACGAGGCCCGTAAACTAGAGACCATTATTACTTTCTTATTCAAAATATGAGCCACCATCTCTAGGAATTCTTGTCCTCCTTCAAGACCTTGAAAGCATGAATCCAATTTCTCATGCTGGTTTTGTACAGTCTTGAGGATTCCATCATAATTTCTTATCTTGTGACCAAGATTGCAATGCAACATTTATCTTTGAAATTGCAAGGTAACAGATAGAGTGCCTACAACCATAAACAAGCAATCTTGAGACATATAACAAAGAAAGTGCCTACAGCAATACAAAAGCAAGCAGTAACGTAAAGCTGCACGTACCATCTAGTTGCATCAGATTTTGTGGCAAATGCTAGCTACTATAACGGACAAAACAAATAGTGAAAGCCTCCAGTATGCCTCAAAATGAATGAGCCTGCCATAATATAAATGAGAGCTTCTAATTGATTTATTTATGAATTTATCTGTTTAATGATTTGTTATGGTAAATAGAAATAAAATGCAGCAGGGCAGCTACAAATTTAGATTAAAATTTAAAAATACAGCAGGATCTTTTTCTAGGCAATACAACAATTATTTTTGCCCCGTTAGTCAAAGATTCCAAACTAACCCAAATTAAGCCAACTACTAAAACAATTAGACAATATAATTGAAATGAAACAAAGTCAGAAGAGAACTCTGAAGAACATACCATTTCATAAGAAGAAGAAGAAAGTGAACTCTGACAAAGAAAGCTAAAGTAAATAAGCCAAAATTTTGATAAAAAATTACAGTCAAACATCTTCATGACTCATGAGCAACTTTTAGGCAATGTCAAGAACATAATTGTATGATTTAAGCCTATCAATTCTAACTACCATTTACATTTATTGGTGGAATATGTCCATAAAGAAGTTTTCGGAATAGAAAGAGTGGAAGTAATAAGGATTTTCATGGTTCTGGCAGCCTACACTTATAATGGAAATCCCTTAACGAGCTACATCTTTTTTGTTCTAAATTGTATGATACAAAGAATCCAATGAAGGTTATAAATAGGCATACATTAGGTCGATTTGACAACCATAAAATCATGGTAGCTAATGGTATACAAAACAACAGTATTCTTTAAAACCATGGTGTAGTCTATTTATGATATAGGTCTTCATCATATTACATCAAACACAGAAATATCATTCAATCAAAATAAATCCAAAGAAAAACAAAAGGACAGATGCATTAGGAATGAGACCAAAAAAATAAAAAAGCATGCTCACCTTTCAGAGACACTGCTTGCAACTGCTTGAGTCACAAACAGAGTGAGAGAGTGAGTGACTAAGGCCGACATACTCAACAAAGAAAAAATTAGTTCAAAATAGACAAAGAAAGTTGAACATAAGAGAAGAACAGATAGGGAGGGAGAGAGAGAGGTTTGCTTTGTTACCGTTGATGGAGCAAGTTGAAATGTGTAGAGAATGACAAGATAAGGATGCTTTGCTTTGTGAGTTTTCTGTAGGGGGCAAACATTTTGCCAAAATGTATTCTGTTGACCAATAAGTTTGTTTCTGGATCATCTGTCTTCTATCCTACCAAACACAAGAAAATGTTTAAATAAAAGTTTTCCATTGGAACAAACAGAACATAAATAAGAATTTGGCACTAAATAACCCAAAAATAAATAAATAAATAAAGAAGTTTCAATCAAACAAAAAAATCATGTTTATATGGTTGATTTGCATTAACTTTCCTTGTACTTTTTTCCTGATACAAGTTTATCAAAACCGGGAATAAAAGATGGTTGTACATAATTAGAAAAAAAACAATAAAGCAAAAAAAAAAAAAAAACAGGATAGCTATAATTTATTCCTAAAACAATATTAGAGACAACAAATTTCACAAATTTTTTCAAAACTTAGGTGCATCACATTACGTTTCCTAGTTAAATTCAAGCACTTGGTTGCATTGAGAAATAAAATACAAACAGTGCAATTTTTTCCAAGGACAATTGAATCAATTCATGAATCGTTGAAAAAAACTAAAGTTATAGATTATGGTGACCCCAAGTATAATGTGGTAACTTAATTTAGAGAATGTTTTAAAATTGCTATGAATTTTTATTGTATCCCAAGCTTTATTGTTGCACATACCAAATGGTTGATATTTCAATAAGATGAAAGCACTAAAAGTTGAATTTAAAATTATAGTATCTTAATCTACTATAATGTCAAACTTGCATGTGTTTGCATGTCTCTATGCAAATATAATTTTCACTAGGTTTTTGCTCCAATTTAGATTGAAGGCTTCATGCCATAAATTTATTAAGCTAGAGATCTGTGTTCACTTACAAAAGGTCTAAAGACACCGACAGAGTTCTATCCTGCTTTTGAATCTGCCAATAGTTCATTGGCAGTTTTAATATAAGATGTCAACCCCCCAGGATAGCTTGAATAAAGCCAAACAACCTGGAGCAAAATTGCAGTTAGAAGAAGAAATGGAAAGACAAGTAGCTAATTTAAAATTAATCAAGCACATGAAGAACCATGGTTAAGATCCTCTTGAAAAACCCAAAAACAGAACTAAAAAAAAAAAAACAGATGAAAAGACAAACTCTTTTTAAGGAGGAAAAAGAAGATTCTCAATTAAGTCATGCATGAGGCATTGGACCATTGGTGTTACACCCAGGAAACAAAACAAATAAAATTTTGCCATTTCCAATTTGTCCCTTTTAACTAAAAGGATTTTTTTTTTTTTTTTTTTTGAATATTCTGTGGGACCTTATTATTAGCAATAAAAACCTGCTGGCATGTTTAATCTCAATCTGTAAATCAATATCAAAAACTTCTTTATCCTTAATATTTGCTAGTTCTTTGAATTACCTTACACCCCAAATCCCAAACAAGTTCTTACAAAACCAAACAGTCCCAAAAATTTCTCACCAACCAAACGAGCCAACTAAACTCCAAAAACAATTCCAGCCACAACACAACAATCAGCTTAAGCTGATATACTCTGAAGAATTAGAGTTCCCATAAGGAATTAAAATAGGAAAATATGAACTGTTACACCCCAAATACTTATCATACATCACCTATAAACAAAAAATGAAAACAAAGTCATCTCAAATTGCAAGAGTAACCTATGTAGTAAACCAAAGATCCCCTCAGATTGCATATCAGCAGTTCCTTGCTATTGCTAATCCACTGTCACGCAAGAAGGCTTAATAGCACACCTAATCAAATGCATACATAATGAAGCCCTTTAATTTCTCAGAGATGGCTCACATATAAAAGCAAAACATATCACAACTATATATGATTCCTGTAGTCAATGATAGAATTTGGATCATCAGTGTTGATATATTAAATATGTTGTATGTTATGTTTATAAAAATCAACTCTAATGTTTATTTGCACACATAAGCTATTAGATTTTCTTTCATACATTTTATCAAACACAAATACACAGTTCTTATAAGTCCACAAGAGAGGTTAATAATTAACAGTTCAGCCATGGAAAATTTTATTAATTTGTTATCAACACATGGAAAGTGACACCAAATTAATTGAAATAGGAACACATATATAGTCAAGTTCTAATGATTAGAACATAAATATATATACAGGAGGCCCTTTTTCAGTTTGGCTCAGGCATTTTGTCAAACACTTTGAGGGCGATGGGATTGCCTCTCTTAACATGCAATGAGGAACTATCAAAAGGTACTGATTTCTATTCGTAGTTCCTAGCTTTTGAAAAAGTTTTCCCACTAATCTTGCTGAGTTCTCACCCAACAACAAATGGGTGTTTTTATCTTAGCCTTCTGTTAAACTTTGCCGTAAGCTCTCTATTTACTTTTTGAAAAAAGTAGCTGAAAGGAATGGGCATAGATTTGAGCAAAAATGTCCACATTTGCAGGCAGAAGAATAGAATCAAAGTCAAAACTCAAATGATATGATTTATATACATGGACAGATTTAAATCTCAAAAATAGCATGCTAAGAATTAGAATCCTTCCAAAAGCAACCCAAAGTTTTTGAACTTGGAAGTTCAAATTTTAGTTTTACATTGATAAGTTGAATTGTGTAGTAATATTTTCTTTTTCTTTTTTTAAGGGACGATTCATAGTGATTGTCAACAGAAGAAGGGAAGAATTAGAAAGAGTGAGAGGAGGAGGGTTTCAACCATAGGGAGTTCGAAGAAGAAGAAAGAACAGAGAGAGTATCATTAATCAAGTACGGACTATTGAAATATATTATAGCTTGGATAACTCTAGGACACCATTTTTGTCACAACTTGATGAAATGGTCGGCAATTTTCAGAAAGCGTTCTTTTTATTTTTATTTTTATTTTTTCTCAATGAACTTGAAGGGCTTTTAGTAACCCAAAGATTCAAAGTTCCATCCACAGCACATGGGATTTTCGGATACTACTTCTTTAATAAACAAAAATTAAGTTGTGAAAAAAAAAATCATCAACAATAATAAAAGAAGGGAACCGATAATGAGCTATGCAAGATCAATATTGAAGTTGAGCTACAGCCTATTTAAAGTTTAGAAGGGTCTATGTAGCAAGGGATGCACTTAAAAGGTAGTTTTTAAAGTTTAAATAAAAAAAATAAAGTACAAGTATTTGCCAAAGAAATGGGGGAAAAAAACACACAAACAAAACAAAACAAACATATAGTGACCAGTAAGACCTGTAATAGAAAGAAAGATGATGACTTACTAGTCTCGGACCACCTTCAATAGAATGAACCATGCAATCAGAGTTACAATGACCAATTCTTCCTTTATATATGTTTGATTCCTCATCAAATGTGGTACGTCGTTAGAGCTACTTTCACCACTAGGTCCAGCCTCATCGCATTCATCATGGCTTCGCATAATTTTAGAACCTTCTGTTACCAACATTGAATTGTCCAAATCATGTTGAGCATCTATGACCTCATAAGAAGTGATGCAACTGCTGTTGCTGGGTTGAGCTAGTCCTCTGATATCTTCCATGTCTTGCTCGTATACCATTTGAAACTCACATTTCTCAAACTCCAAGTTTGAGTCCCTAGAAAATTGAAATCTAACTTCCAATTGAATGGATTCATTCTCATCAATTTGACTCAATACTGCTCTCGCGTTCTCATCAAAAAATTCAGGGCGAAAATAGAGTAGCCAAAGGTGATGGGATGAAATCTCAACACAGTTAATGCTAAATTTTGCCAGCACTCCTACACCAACTTCAATGTAACAAATAATATGACAGTTTTCAAAGAAACTGTAATTTTTCAGATAAAGATCCAGGGGTGAAAAAACAGCACAAGCAGCCATTTCCATCCACTTATTACATGAATGAGTAGGCATTTGTATATTCACATTTTGTTTCCAAGGAGTAACTTGTGCTTTTACTATATTCCCCATACTTTGATGGCTAAACCATTCCATAATTTCACTTCCAGGAATAAAAGTACTAATGGTTGCCGCTTTAGGTTCCTTGTAGATTCCCTGCAACATACAAAACATGACGTTTAGAATTTAACTACACATACATACATACATACATACATATTTATATATATATATATATATATATAGAGAGAGAGAGAGAGAGAGAGAGACCTGAGCAGCTTTATTTAGCATTCTAAAGAACATGGTTCCTTGATTGTCAGCCAATTCAAAACAATTGAAGAGATAAAGAAATAATGAGTTTGATTTGTCTGGTATTAATGTTTTTGGTAATATTTCCAATAAGGTACAACCTTCTGCAAAAACACTCCTGGTGCCGGATGGAAGCTGTGGCAATGAACGTAGTCTTGTGCAATTCTTCAAAACAATAGTCTTCAATTTAGATAGTTGAATGATGCTTTTAGGAAGGCAATCACAACTATTTTCACTTAGATTTAAATCTTCTAAAGAGGATAAGCAAGCAATATCATTAGGGATTGTATGAAGATCACAATTACTTAGATTCAATCTCATTAAAGAGCACAAATCTGGCAGGTAAGGCAATAACAAGCTCACAGGATTTGAGATTTCTTAAACGAACAATCGAGACAGGCGGCTTTCTTAAAGCAATCCCACTCAAATCAAGCTCTTCTAGACTTACAACATTCCACAAGTTCTCTGGCAGATTGTCAAGTTTTGAGCATCCAACCACATTGGGTTCTTTAAGCAACTTGAAGTTACAAATGTTGCTAGGAAGAAACAGAAGATATTTGCAATCCCTTAAATGCAATGCAGCAAGGTTAGTCAAATGCTCGACTGAAGAGGGAAGTTTCGTAATGGTAGTGCCATCTAAGTGAAGTTTTGACAAGCGTTCCATGTTTCCCATAAATTTTGGAATTCTCTTAATTTAGGAACAATTGGAAAGATTAGGAATCTCTAGAGACTCCATTTCAAACTTTCTTGGAAGACTACTAAGGTTTTTGCAACCTTCTAGATCAAGAAGAGTAAGCCTTTTATGAACCACAACAGATGGGTGAATCTCAATTAATCTTATACAACCTTTAACAACTAATTTCTCAAGATTGGGAACTCCGGTAAAGTCAGGGGTTGCAATGAGGCTTAAGGAATCGTTCAACTCGATAAACTTTAATTTGTCCAAGTACTTTTAAAATCCCAAAAAAAAAAAAAAAAAAGGTAGAATAATTAGGTTCCACAAACCTTACAATTTATTAAAAATTAAAAACAAAGTTGTACGGGAGTCTTAAATAGCAATATTACCTTATTTCCTTTCCAAAGTCATTCAACTTTGCTACGCCACAATGTGAAGTTCAACAATCAAAAGCAATACCCTAACTTTCTCCCACAGCAAATTCGGGTCAAACTCGTAACAATTTCAAAACAACCAAACAGAACCTTAGAATCAAAATTAGCTGGCCCACACTTACGTACCTGATTTCGATCGAAAAAGAAGAGCTGCTTGAATCGCCGATCGAGATCTTCGAACAAAATGTTTGAGAGAGCCCGTACACGGCTTCGAAATCGGAACGGTGAAGTCGTGCGTTTAGGGACGAGTTGAAGAAGAGAAAGTAGATCGATTTGGTGAAATCCTGAAAATAATTTAGAAATGTGAGAAACGAGAAATTGGAAATTTAAGAAGTAATCTGAAAAAGACTGTGTTTAAATTTACCTGTGAGGATTGGATAGAGGAGAATAGGGTTTCGAAGGAGTGTGGATTTGGAGGAAGGGATTTGATTTTTTGAGCTCCCATTGCTTGAGCCTTGTGTGCTGGAAAAAGGAAGAAGCTTGGGAGTGGAAATGAAAAATGGAATTACTGGGAAATGTGAAGAGGTCTGTTTGGTTGTGAGGATTGGATCTCTTGGCGCGGAAAAAGATAGAGAAAGAGGGAAATTGCGTTGTTGTATTCTGAGTCGTTGGGCTGAAATTTCAAATAGTTTGTGGCCTTTTTTTTTTTTTTTTTTTTTTTGAGAAGTTTGTAATTAGGCTTCAACCTCGCGTTGGCTCTTGTGTAAAATAAATTTTAATTTATATTTAACTTTTAATTAACTCGTATGTATATAAATCCTCAATAAGGTAATCAAGGTTGGCCATGTACATTAAAGAGAGAATTTGGCACAAGTTACAAGAATGGAAATGAAAGCTTCTTATGCAGGTAAGCGAAGAAATTTTGATTAAAGCGATTGTCCAGGCTATGCCTACATACACAATAAGTTACTTCAAACTCTCGAAGAGCTTTTGCAATGACATCAAATCTCTAATTAGAAAGTTTTAGTGAGGCTATCGAGGTGAACATAGAAAGATGATCTTACCCCTCACAAACTCTTTTTTTTTTGGTAAACACCCCTCACAAACTCTCATGATGCTAAGCTTTTTGCTATGGTTGTCTAGAGTCTATGGAATCGACGGAATGCTCATCGCTTAAACAAACCTTCCCTACCAACCTCAAGTGTTTTTACTTTTGCTGTGAAGATTCTTTGAGAATTTCATGAGGTACCCATTCGAACTCCCTCGAACTCCCCCTCATCCCCAGATTACTCATTGTCTCATTCTCTCATGTGCTCCTCCATTGCATGCCCCATCCAAAATTAATTTTGATGGAGCTTTGTTTAAGGACATCTCTGCTGCTAGTCTGGGTGTGGTCATGTGATTGAAGACTTGCGGTTAGCCACAAAAGATTTTAAGTTTATTTCTTTTTCTCATGCAAGACGTACTAGAAATTCAGTAGCTCAACATTTAGCGAAAAAAGAAAAGGCTTGTTGGAACCTTAGTTTTGGCTGGAGGAGGTGTCTAAAGACATTTCTCCTTTTGTAACCCATGTTAATTTATAAAGTTTTGATTCAATAAATTTCACGATCTTGATTCTCACAGGAAAAAAAAATAAAAAACTTTGTGAGTAAAATCTTGTTGCAATTGATTATTATGAAGAGATGTATCTCAATTTCTCCTAACAAAGGCCTTGGATAAAATCATTCTATAAAAAGGACTTACATATTACAAGTTGAGTTTTATTATATGTCAAAATACATTGTTGTTCTCTAAATTTTAACCCATGATTGATTTTGATTTATAAAATTTAACGTGATTGCTTTTAGTCCTTAACAAATTTTAAATAATTACTTTTATTTCCTAGCTAACATGTCTATTGGAGCGATAATATGTCAATACTTAGTTTGACCACGTCATCATTCTATCATAGAGATTAACAGATGACGTGAACACTTTTAAGTTTGTTGAGGACTAAAATCACTCACTGGTTAAAATGTAAGAACCAGCAATATATTGTGCCCCTTATTAAACAAATTTCTTATCAATCACCTTATCCATGTAGTCCAATGAATTATAACTATCAAATCGATGACAATACAAGTATAGAGTTCCACCACTGATAGCACATAAATCACGTTCAATCACATAAACAAATTAACTTTTATGATTATAGCCACAATAGTTTGATGTGCACTTGGAATGACAGGTCACTATATATACATTACATTTATAATACAAGGCTCTAAGCTATTCTTGATTAGCATGGTTCTTTGAAGTAGATCGCATATTTGATACCACAAATGGAAAAAATAATGATGACAATATCAGTGCCAAGGGCTGTGGTTGCTTGATCACCTAGCTCCATGTTCCTGCCGCCAAAACAATCAACCATGTCAGGAATGGATTCCCAGTTCTCTACATCTTTCTCGTATGGAATCTCTAATTTCATTCTCATTTCTTGGCTTGCAGCCTCCTGAGCAAGTGTCCGATCATAAAATCTACGGGTTTCTTCATCGCTCAGTATATCATATACTTCTCTAAGCTTCATGAACTTGTCCGAAGCAGCCTTTAGTGAGGAGTTGCGTCTGGATGGTACTCTTTTGATAATCTTCTATAAGCAGCTCGGATCTCTTCCATATCTGCTTCTGCTAATACCCCTAAGAAACTGATTAAATCCAACTCGAGTTAGTAATAATGTCTTATTAGGTATCATGGGTGCACACATATATAAGCAAATTAATATATGATTTAAGAAGGTATCATACTGTTCCATGAGTATGCACTTTATATTTGTTAATAAAATTCAATTATGTGATTGTATTGGTCAATGCAACATCATTTATGTTTTCTTTCCTTAACCATAATTAAATTTAATCATGTGACGTATTAGTCATGGCCTAATGTAATTGGGAAATCTAAGATAAGTACACCTTGGTCCTTGGTAATTGTATCTAAGTTATACCAGCTTAACTAACTTACTTTTATATACATTTCCACTGAATTACTTGTGATGATTTTTAGATTAACACTAAGTAAATATCCAGGGACTAGGACTGACTTCTTTTGCAAATTTATTAATTGACTATCCAATATGGACCATATAGAGCTAAACATATGTTTTCACAGTCACAATTCTAGCAGTTCATAATATCATCCAAGATTAGTAAATTGTATATTCAATTCTAAAAGGGAAAGTATAGAAACTCACTGGTAATGGGAATCAGATGAGTCGTTTAGCAAATCAGCAAATTTCTCACCTGAAAGATTCTTAAGCTCCTTTTGTTGATTGCTTTGCTATTCTGTTGGCTGGGAACTAGTGCTTCCACCAATCCAACCTTCATCTTTATTGTGTTAAATTATAGGTTAGAAAGTCCAACAAAGGGAATAACATCTTATAATAACAGTAGCTAGTTGTATTGCAAAATCATAGAATTTTACAAAGCGCGCATGATCTACTCTATCTTTTATATAGCCTATTGTATTCTAAAGCATTTGTCTTCATCACATTACATCAAACACAGAAATATCATTCCACCAAAAGACCCGAGAAAAACAAAAGAGACAACAATGATGCATTCAGGTTTGAGACCCAAAAAAAAAAAAAAAACACTCACTTTTTACGAACGGATGTTGTGCCACTGCACTATGTGAGGGGCTGCTGACCACGAATGAGAGGACAAAAGAGTAAGAAGTCACTGGTGAGTGCAAGTATGGAGGGATTGAGGCTGATATACTCAACAAAACAAAGACAATTGAAAGTTGATTTGCATTAACCTTTTACCAAAATAAATGGAGAGTCAAAAAGAATTTAGCACAAAACAACTACCAAAAAAAAAAAAAAAAATTTCAATCACACAAGCAAATGATGTACATATGGTTGATTTGCATTAAATTTCCTTTTACCTTGTTCTCAATATAAGTTTATCAAAACTACTAAAGTAAAATTTGTCTTCTCAAAAAAAAAAAAACTAAAATTTGGAATTTATTCTTTTAAGGAAAAATTTGTACAAGGCGAAATGAAAATGACACATGTTTAAGAAACTAGTAATGGTAATGACATTTTGACAAAAAAGTAAAACTCACATATTATGGATGTCCTGTAAACAATCTTGTGGACAAGGAAGTTTTCTTCATATCATGGCCTACTTTCTCTGAAAAGAAGGAAAAAAAAAAAAATCAAGGTTACCACACGGGCCCATTAGGAAGCTACAGAGTCCATTTATTAAGAGCTGCACTTAACGTAAATTCTGAAAATAAAATCAGAAAGAAAAAAAGAGAGCAAATATATGCCCTATAGGAAGCTGCAGAGTCAATGTAACGATGACTTACTAGTCCCAATCCACCTTCATAAGAATTCTTGCAATCAGAGTAACCATAAGTCATACATTCTCTATCTTTGAATCCCTTTTGAGTGTGGGACATCATTAGGGCTGCCTTCCCCACTAGGTCCAATTCCATCGTATTCATCACGGCTTCGCTTAATTTTGATACCTTCTACTGAATTGTCAAAATCATGATGAACATCCAAACCCTCATAAGGAGTGATGCAGAAGCTATTGTTGGATTGAGCCATCATTTCTCTTATATATTCAATGTCTTGCTCTTATACTAGACGAAACCCACATTTCTTAAACTCAAACCAACTATGGAGAGGACTATGAAATCTAATCTCCATCTGAATGAATCCATTTTGATTGAATCTGTCATTCTCATAAAGCTGTTGAGGGGGTAAATAGAACATCCAAATGTGATGTGATTTAATCTGAACAAATTTAGTGCCAAAGAAATCAACAATGGTTGCACCTTCATGTTTATTAACTAGAATATTACAAAAAAGAAGGTGGTCAGATAAGACATAATTATTTGGATGAAGATTAGGGCAGTTAAAAATAGCACACACAGCCATTCCGATCCACTTATTACACGAATGAGAAGGCACTTGTATATTCAAATTTTTGTTTGGATGAGTAACTTGGGTATTCACTATAGCCCCCGCTTTCTGATGACTAAGCCATTTCAGAATTTCACTTCCAGGAATAACAACACTAAAGGTGCCAATGTAAGGAAATTCGATAGATTCCTTTTACATTTCTTGAAACATACAAAACATAATGTTTAGAATTGACATATATATATATATATATATAGAGAGAGAGAGAGAGAGAGAGAGAGAGAGAGAGAGAGAGAGAGAGAGAGAGACCTGAGGAAGTGTTGATAGCATTCTAAAGAAGATGTTACTCTGGCCTTAATTATCAGCCAATTTGAAGCAATTGGAGAGAAAAAGACGTGGGTCGCAGAGTTTGTCTAGTGTTAATCTATTTGGTAATGTTTCCAGTGAGGTACAACCATTTGCTTCAATTGTCGAAAGGCTTGGTGAAAATTGTGGTAGTAAACGAAGTTGTGTGCAATTCCTTAAATAAATAGTATTCAATTTAGATAGTTGAATGATACTTTCAGGAAGGCAATCAAAATTATTTCCACTTACATCTAACCTGTTTAAAGAGGATATGTGGCCAAAATCTTTAGGAATTGTTGGGAGATTACAGTCACTCAGATCCAATATCATTAATGAACACAAGCCTGGCAAGGAAGGCAATAACAAGTTCACAGGATTTAGGCTTCTTCTTGGCATTAGATAGAAAGGAAAAGCATATTCCATAGTTTACGTGGTGGCCCTTTACATCCTTGAAAAGATAATACTTTAAGATTTCTTGAGAGAACAATAGAGGAAGGCGGTTCTCTTAAGAGCAGTTGCACACACATCAAGCTCTTCTAAACTTTCAACATTCCATAAGTTCTCCGGTAGATTCTCAAGCTTTGAGCATCCGGCCAAATTGATATATTTAAGCGACTTGAAGCTACAAATGATACTAGGAAGACACACTAGATTTTTGCAATCTCTCAAATGCAATGAAGCAAGGATAGTCAAATGTTCAGCTGAAGATGGAAGTTTTGTAATAGCAATTCCATCTAAGTGAAGTTTCGATAAGCATTTCATATTTCCAATAAACTCTAGAATTCGCTTAATTTTTGAACAGCTAGAAAGAATAAGAATCTCAAGAAATTTCATTTCAAACTTACTTGGAAGACTATTAAAATTTCTGCAACCTTCTAGATTAAGATGAGTAAGCCTTTTATGAACTACAATAAATTGGTGAACTTCACTTAAATTTTTACAACGTTTAACATCTAATTACTCAAGATTTGGGACTCCATTAAAGTTAGGGGTTGCAATGAGGTTTAAGGAGTCTTCCAATTTGATAGACTTCAAATTGCCAAAACGTTATTAAAAGTCAAAAATAGTAAATAAGAACAAATAGATTAGGTTCCAAAAAGATTAGAATTTATAACTTTTTATTAAACGAATAGGAGTACTTAAATAACAACGTTACCTTTATTTCTTTCCAAAGTCGAACAATTTTGCTATGGCACATGCAAAGTTCAACAAGCTTATCTAATTGGAAACTTGATGACAAAGATTTTGAAGGATATCTACTCCAATCGAGATATCTTAAGCCATTAGAAAGATGTTTTGGACCATACGGAAGGTGAACACCATGAATTATAAGCAACTTAAGGTTAGGAAACTTTGAAAAGGCATCAAGGTTCCAATGTGCCTTTACAAATTTGTGTAGTTCACCCAATTCAAGCAATGGAGGAAGCTCAAGGACTATGCCCTGAATTGTTTTTGTTCCCTAAAAGTCAAGAAAAATATATGGGTGAATTGCAAGATATATGGTTTTTTTTTTAGAATCAACGTAGTACCTTTTATTCAATGAAAAACCATCAGAGTTTGCTAGAAACAAAAGAAAGAAATTGTGGTGAAGCATCCTCCATCCTTGCACTATAATCTAAAACATTTAAAACAAAAAGAACTAAAACATGAGCAACCATATTACCCTTTCTCTTAACATGAGAGTAGTGTAATTTACTAAAACATCTCGCCAAAACCACTCCAAACCCTGATTTTCGCTCCCAACTGAATAGTGCATCCTCGAGATTGACCTTAACCATGTCCAAGATGAGAGCTCTCCAATGAACTCGGATCGGTGTGGACTGTGGTTGGGGAGGTTGCTACACCGCTTGGAATTCCAATAGGAGTCCGTTGGCCATGTTTGCGAGCTAATTTGGAATGCAACAAGGTTGGCTAGTTCTGACTCAAATCCGATGTGTCCCTATTATCCAAACCATGACTGAGATAGACTCTTTTTTCTGTTTCGTTTTAATCATCCACGACAGCAACTCTTTGAAGTCCATGAATGCAGCAGATATTTCGTTCTTCTTAATTGCTTCAGGTGGTATTATTTCCTTATTAAGACAGTGGACCTCATTTGTTGATTGCCATTGGGATTGCTGTGAATGTGGATTAATAATGGGAGCATTAAAAGGTGAGCTGTCATGTGTATCTTGCTTAACTTTCGAATCCGAATTGGCAGGTGAATTAACTTGGCTTGAGTCTCCAATTATGGGTTGACATTTTAGGCTCTTAGACTTTCCCATATTAACTTTTGAATTCCCATCCAAATTTGGACCCGATTTTGGCATTAATGAGGATTCAATTGCATAACCCTCAGAGTCCATAACTGAAGTAACGTACTCCTGCCTCATTTCAATTTTGTCATGCACTGTTTCAGGCAACGCTTGTACCACGTCACCTCCCTCCATTGTTGTTGCTGTGCCAGATTTGCCTCTGTACCTACCACCATCGTCCTTGTTGCTCCCTGCATCTTGGGATGGACTTCTCTTAAAAAACACAGGCCCCACAAATACTGCATTCCCTATTGAACAGTAAGGCAAAGCCTGAAGTGATGGACCAGTTTGTTGATTGAAGACTTGTAGCATTCCTTTGCTTTGAATCTTGAAAAACTTCCCTGCCACGAAAGTGTTTCCCTTACCCCCACAAAAAAAAAAACCCCACAAGCTCTCTGGAGAAACTTGTTATCCAAAGAGGTGCAAAACATCACAAATTCCTTCGTAAGAAGGGACTAAAAACCAAAAAACTCCTTCATAAGAAGGGACAAAGAAGCTCTCTGGATAAACTTGTTATCCACAGAGGTACAAATCAATAGAAACTCCTTCATAAGAAGGGACAGAACAACAAAAGAGAAGAAATACATTATCGGAGAACTCTATGCCATTAGAGATCTCCACTTGAATCTAACAATGGTCATTTTTACTACCAATTGGTGTTGATTTTGCTTTTGAGTCTAGTTAGAGATACCACTTTTCATAACATTATATGGTTTTCTTTATAGGTAAATTGCAAGATATTTGGTTACTAGAATGGTTCAAATTTTAATTTTGTTATGTTATAGGGTATATGCTAAGTTTTCTAAATGATCTCTTACCATGATTTTCATCAAGCCATTCACTAGGTAAATTGCAAGATATATGATTACTAAAATGGTTCAAATTTTAACTTTGTTAAATAATGTGATGAGATATATGCTCAAGTTACCTAAATGACAACTTATCGTATTTTTTGTCAACACATTGTGAGTGTCCTTATATAGCCACAATCTGCTCCACATCCCAAGTTCTTGAGGATCATCCTGACGAACTATGCCTTGTCCCACTTTTTGTAGTAATTCATGCATCCAAAATTTATTTTCAAACTCTTTCAAGAGAGACTTTTCAATAAGAACACTTAATTCAATTTTAGGGTGAAGACCAAGACAATCTAGTATTTCTACTACATAATTTGTGTCTTTCATATTGAAGAAACATGCTATATGTAGAAATATTTCTTTTTCCACTCTTTGTAGTCCATCAAAACTTATTTTAAGTATTTTGTTTATTTCTTCTGCAGGAAAATCTTTGAGCCTATCTAATACACTTTGCCATTCCTCCTTACTTCTATTGAACAAAAAAGAACCCAAAACCTTAACAGCTAGAGGAAGGCCTTGAGCGTAATTTACAAACTGTTTAGACAACTTTAAATAATCTTCGACAGGATGATCTTTGTTAAAAGAATTCAAACTAAAAAGATGAAGAGCATCATCATCATTCAATCCTTTTACTTCATATATTCCAAATACTTTATGTCTTATCAACAATGCATATCTCTTGTTGTGACAATAACTCTACTACCTAGACCAAACCAATTAAGCTCCCCAACTAAGATTTCTAACTAGTTGAATTGATTTACACCATCAAGAACAAGAAGAATCCTTTTATGACATAACCTATTCTTGATCATAAGAACTCTGTAATCAACATCCCGTATATTCACACTTCTTTCGCTCAAAATTTCACAAATAAGTTTTTGTTGTGATGGAAGTAAACCATGTTTTCTAGATTCTTCTTCAATATTAGTAATAAAACTACCACCTTCAAAATTATTAAAAATCATCCTATAGACAACTCTAGTAAGAGTTGTCTTACCGATTCCCCCCATCCCCCAAACCCCTATGATGTGAACATCATGCAATCCTAGCCAAAAGGGACATCAGTTCATCCACTCAACAATCTATTCCTACTAAACCTCTGGTATCTATTGGGATTGCATAACTTAATTTGTGCAATATCACTTCCACAATATCTTGGATAAATTTTGACTCATGCCTGTAAAGAAGAGAGACAATCAAACAATGCAATTGAATCACCCATATTACCCTTTGCCTCCCAAAAGAAATATGATATTTAGAGTTAAGTTTCAATGTAAATATCCTCAAATTCTAGCAAATCTCACACCGAGAAATAGAGAATTAAGTAAATGCAATAACTCATACACAGGAGTATACTAATCCCATATCACTAAGAATAGAGTAATGAGTTACAGGTAGAGTCATATAAACAATGCTATTAAGTTTGACATAATATTGATTCAAAAAATGTTAATTAATATAATTATTAAAATAAATTAACATATTACTATCTTGATTCTCAAAATTAAATTAAAAAATATATATAAACAGAAGTTTAATTTTCACATAAGTATAACTTAAGTATAAATTTTAATTAATTTTCAAAGCATAGTATTCATTACAAGATATTATCAAAAATCTATATATATATATATATATATATTCATCAACAGAATAGCTTAAGAAGAGAAATCCTAATATAAGGAAGGTAAACAAAAAATTAAACTGCTTAAGAGTACCTAACTAATATAAGGGCTAAAACGTTATTTTGGAGGAGCCTCTTATATGGACATCAGGAATATAGGGTTGAAAGATGTTTTCGTTGAAATACACATACATATATAATGTGATTGTGTTTGGAAGCTGAAAGATGCATGGAGTGTTACCCAAGAATGTATATTTGTTTCTTGTTTCTTGTTCGATTATAGTGAATTTTAGTTAGTGTTACCCAAGAATGTATATATGGAGTTTCCAAGTTATGTTAAATATTATTGCCTTGTGTGAATTTTCTAATATATTATTTGTATGAATGCACATTTGCTATTTTCGAATGACAACAAACTAGTATCGAATTTGTTTAAGACAAGCATGTACAAGCTTGGCCTTGGTTGTATAAAAGTTAGTTGTCTTATTCATATAAATCATATTAAGCTTCATTAAGGTCAAGTTATTGTAGTAAAGAATGAAAATTAATTAGTTTATTTTAGGGTCAGTGTGGAAATCTGTTGCAAATCATTTTAAATCCCACATCTAAGAGAAGATAGTAATGAGCTATATTTTAAGACTTAGGGTTATACAAGTCAAGATAATCTTACATCTAAAATAACTACCCCTTAGTGTTGTATTATTATAATATATCAAGTGCACATGGCATTGCTAAGCTTGCTCTAGATTCTGTTCATGTTTTCTGTTTCAATAACACCAACCTCCCCTTCACTATATAGTTTGTTTGTAGGGAGGATTGCCTTGCTTAGTTCTGTTTCCGTTTAATGTGATTGGAGATTAGTAACAAAAAAAAAATGTACATGTCAAAGGGACTAATATAAAACCAAAAATAGAGATCGTTATTGCCATGTCAAGTACTAGTGCATTAGAATCAAATCCTCACGTCTAGTTACAATATAAATCTCGCAGAGCAATGAAGATAATTATTTAATATATATACAAATGGAAATAATGATGTTAGCAGGAATTACCTATCTTGTAAAGGAAATCCAGAGAGACTAGCCATTTCTGTCGAAGTACCTCTCTACGAGTGAACTTTATCTATATTTTCTTCGAAACGTTTTTCATGTTCATCAAATGCTTGTGCATATGTTCCTATTTGTTTTCACACCTCGGATGGATCCACATTGTAAAAAATAGGCAAGACTGTTGCATTCCATGATTTTTACTAGTTCATCCAAACACCATATTGAGGGTGCATAGTTTTTTGAGAGAATGATAATAGCAAACATTGATTCTTCTATTGCTTTTAAAAGCTCAGGTGAAATAGGCTTTGCTCTCTCAAGATTTTTATCATCCCTGAAGGTGAAGACACCATTTTGTCTCAAGATTTTTATCATCCCCGAAGGTGGAGACACCCTTCTGTTTCAAGGTGGCGTATAGATGGTCCGTAAAACTTTTGCCAGCATCTTCACCTCTGAAACTTAGAAAGACATTAGATTTCAACTTATGGCTAGAAGAAGAAGAAGAAGATGGGCTTTTTGAATCCATGAAAGCCAATCTAAGCGTACAAGTAAACCTTGAATCACAATATAGGATTATAGATACTCATCAAGATTTCATTGAATTAGATTTGAAGTAAAAATAAATAAACAAATATGGGGTAAAAGGAAACTATATAGAATTTAAAGAGCAAAACTAAGGAGAGGAAATTGAAAATAAAACTTATAGATACTCATTAAAAAAAAGGGTGAGAACTTACAGATTTTGGAGAATAGCAGATTAGCAGTATTGTATTGTCGATGAAGCTACTATTCTGTTTAATTGATGGTTTAAATAAAGGAAAGTGCAATGTTTCGTTTTTGGTCAAGTCAAGAAACGTTTCATTTTTAGTTCCATAAAGAAAAACGTTTCGTTTTTAGTTAAGTCAAGAAATCATTTAATTGACTCACTTTATTAAAGTGTAGGTCTAAAGTGTGGCCCTTGGTTTCTAAAGTATCTTTAGTTTAGACTTTAGTATGGAATGGAGGAAATTTCTTGAACTTGTTAAATTCTCACGTGGACTGAAGGTGGAATCACACGTTATTTCCTGTTGCTAGTCTGCTACAAAGCTAAATAAAATGCAAATGTGAGCAAAATGAAGGTAAATGAGATATTTGCTATAGTTTTTTTCTTTTTTCTTTTACTTGTACAAATCCATTTCCATCGATTGGCTTTCCAAAATCAGAATTTACTCAAGCCAATAAATGAAAATGGATTTGGCAGATTCCATGTCCAAAATAAATTCAATTTTTTATTTGGAAAGCTTATCATGACCATCTTTCTACTCGCAAATTTCTATCTCAACATCAACATGAGATTAGCCCCATTTGTCCTAGATGTAATCAAGTTGAGTCCACAATTCACATACTACAAGACTGCCCTCAGGCTATTCAATACTGGAATTCATTTTCCGGGGTTAGACCCTTAAAATTTTTCCAAGAACCCTTGCAAATTTGGCTTAAGAAAAATTCTACCCTTCATCTTCCTGGTTATGAAAATCAGCCCCCTTGGAAACTCTTGTTTATTTTATCTGTTTGGCAATTAGAGTTGTCAAGAAATGAGGGAGTTTTTAAAGCTTCTTGTAGCTCTATTCCACAACTAATTCACAAAACCACTCATTTAGCCATTGAATTCTTCTACATTGCTTATCCTTTAAAACAAAAAAAAACAAAAAAAATTATATTACAAAAAAATCTTTTGGCAACCTTCCTTAGAGCCTTTTATCACTTTAAACACAGATGAGTTCTTTTGGTAATCCAGGTAGAGCTGGTGGACAGGGAGTCTTTCGTGATCTTAATGTTTTGGTTAAAAAGTTTCTTTATTCATCTGGGAACAACTACCAATAACATAGCATAAATTAGAAGTTGTTCGTTTGGTTTAAATCTAGTTTGGAATCTGAGGTTTAAACATATTAATTTACAAATAGATTGTATCCTAGTTATGCAATGACTAACACATAGTGGTACTTATGCGCCACAACTTTATATTTTAATTAATGAATGCAGATTCCTTATTACTCGCGAGTGGATCGTCCTTCTTGCTCACATATACCGGGAGGCTAATGGAATGGCTGATGGACTAGCTAAAAGGGAAGCTTGCAAATGGATAGAATTTTTGTATATGAGTCCCCGAGTTTTGTGTATGAAAAGTATCTTAGGGATGTTTGTCAAATGGGCACATTTAGAAAGTGCTCTGTAACAAACTATGTACTTTTCCTAAATTGTCTATTTGAATAAATAAAACTTCCCCTTTGTACCAAAAAAAAAATTGATAAAATTTCATTTACATAAAATAATAAATCGAGTATTTTCTTTTTTGTCAGTATATAGGGATACGAAATCAAAATTAAGCATGACTTTGGTGGTTGTATACTTGTCTTCTTTGATGGAATTTTTTTGTGAAGTTTTCTAAAACCTTGTTGGAAGATCCTTCTTAGATAGTTTGTCTTGCTTTCTTCTTTTTGAAGCCTAAAAAATATATTTAAGAAAAAAAAAAAGAAAAAAAGAAAAGAAAAGCAAGCTATAAAATCTATGTAACAAGATTCAGGGGCTGCACTAAACTCAAATTCTGGTGCTTTATCGTGAACAAAGGCCTTAAAATGGAGTAATTAAAGCTAACAGACTCAGCTGGGCACGCATGCTTAGGCGGTCGTTTTTATTATATTCAAGCCTGGATTGTGCCTTGAGTCTTGACCCACATGAGAAATCAATAAGATATAGCATACACGGTACACTGTACACTGTACACCAAAAACCAAGCATGTAAACCCCGCAATACATGTTCTATGTCTCCGAGCTAATAAAAAAAAACGAATTAATTAAAATCCAATAGTTTATTCATAAAAATGAACCCAATAGTTTATAACTGGTTCAAACTTAACTCAGAAATATTTTTGTTTACGTTTGTTTATTTAACAAATAAGTTTACAATTATGTATCATGAACAAACTCGCAAGAATGAAACTTAATTTAATTAAGTGTGTATGGCTGCATTTGTTTTGGGTGAAAATCATTACCGGAAATGCTTTTCTGTAATTACGGGTGTTTGGTTGCACATGGAAAATCAATTTTCCGGAAATTGATTTCAGTTGACCAGCAGTCAAGGGTGAAATTTATTTCACCTTTTATTTTCACTTCAAATGCCATTTTCAGAAAAACAGAGAGAGAGAGAGAGAAAGAGACCCAGACCAGCGACCAAGCCCCACGAACCGCCGGCGAGAGAGACCAAGCCCGGAGCAACCGCCGGTGACCTTCGACCCACGAACCGACGAACCCAGAGCAACCCATCACCTTCGACCCAGCGCAACCCATTGCCTTCGACCCAGAGCAACCCACGAACCGACGAACTTAGAGCAACCCACGAACCTCGATCTCGTCGTTGACCCAGACCCATCGCTCCCTCTTCCTCGATCTCTCAGTTTTTTTTTTTTTTTTTTTTTTTTAAGTTTGATTGTTGTCGTTGTTGTGGTGGTGTGGTGGTGATGTTTTGGTGGTGGTGGCTTTTGATTGCCGGAATTTGTTGTTGAATTGGCTGTGATTTTGAAATTTTTTGTAATAAAATTTGTTTGGATGCTGAGAAAATAGCTGAGAAAATATGAAAAATTGTAGGAAAATAGCATTTTCAAAATAGAACCAAACACATGAAAATATTTTCCACAACAATTTTCATAATGCAGCCAAACACTTAGAAAATATTTTCCTTTCTCAAAAATACCATTTTCGGAAAATATTTTACGAGCACCAAACATAGCTTATATAACATTTTTAGTCCATTTTAATTGTAATAATTATATAGAAAAATTTTTAACTATAAAAGGTTAATAAAAAACTAATTTTTATGAGTTTCTTAATGAAGATTATTCTATATATCTAATTAACTCAAATAATTTGATATTTATTGGTAAACCAAATAATTTTATTTCAACTATAATTTAGTCAATAATTATTAGCACGGATTTCTAAAAGGCTAAAAAATAAATAAATAAAGATTAAAAGGAAACGATTTAGAAAGATAAGAGTGAAACTAAGAGGAGGGAAGAAATAACTTGGCAGCAGCATGAATTACAACTACTTTTAATCCAACTAAAAGAGCAAGCAGCAAACGACGCAACTAAGCTATGAATGTTGTCAATAATAGCTGAGGTAGGGACTGGTATTTGCCAGCAATTGAGTCGAAGCAAATTTTAGAGTCACCTTCTGAAATCACACGTCTCCAGTTTTCAGAAATAGCTAACTGGGCAGCCCACTGGAGGAGAGGAGCAGCATTAATATACATATTGGTACCTCTCTTCTCTCTGTGTGTATAATTTTTCATATTCTTGGAAATGGGTGTCTGAAATTTGGTCTAGATTTAAGATGCAATCAAATTTTGACGCAATTTGTTTTTCCATTTATTTTTTGGGTTCAAGATTCTCTAACCTTAAAGAGGAATTGCTTTTGTAATTTTCATTGGGGACCATTTAGAATGTACCTTAGTGATATCAATTTTGGTCCTTTTGTGTGGTTTCACATCTGTGGTGAGGAATTTCATTGTATTATTCATTGGGAAAAATTATTTCAAGGAAAATAGTTGTAAAGATGTGCTTAGATGTGCGTGTGTTCTAAAAAAATGTACTTTTGCACTTTGAAGTTTTAGCTCATCAATATCTCTTACAGTTTTATATGAATCTTTATGCCTAAAGCACGTAACTGTCCAATCAAATTCCTGAAAGAGAAATAGTAACATGGAATTTGATGATTGCAGGTTATATCTTGTGCTGTGGAACATTTTTATCTGTGGGCATGTATGGAATGGAGGGATGGCTTTTTAATACTATGCTTGACTGGAATGTTATTTCAACTAGACACCATTTCTTGCACCGATGATCAAAGCATTATCACCTATGCGCTGCAGATGGGGAGGTATTTCATTAAGCAGTTTTGGTATGAAATGAAATATTATTGTTTCATTAAAATTTGTACCAACCTTGTTAATGATATTGACCATTCCATAACTTATGCATATCTTTACCCTTTAATTAGAAAGCAAGAACCTTTAATTTTGGATAAGATTGCACAATTAGATCTTAATTTATTGAATCAAATTCCATTATTAATCCCTTTCTCAAAAAATATGCCATTATTAATCCACTCTTATGGATTTTTTTTTTTTTTTTCCTTTTTTGGGTTAATTACTCTTTGGGCAGTTTAAAAATGTAGGAGTGAGGCCATGCTTGAAGGGAAGGCTGTCAATGCTTCTCAAGTTCTTAACTACTACAAGCACATGGTCGTGATTTGTCAAGAAGCATTCTTTAAAAAGTTGTAAACCTCCTGCATGCAAGTGGACATGATTTCTTGATCGTTGAGAGTGTCAAGTGCTGATTTCAGTGGAAGTTAGTACCAGAAGAGAGAGTTGCTGGTGAGGTGCAAGCTTTCTATGTAAAGATTGAATGGGGAACCAAATTGCAATTGAATGGTGCATATCAATTTTTATTTTTATCTTTTTTTCCTTTTTATTATTCTAATTCTGCCACTTTGGTTTTTCAGCTCAACAATTATACATATTGATTTACTTTTACTTCCTACGAATGTGTGGAGTCATAAAGAAATTTGAGTTGTGATTTTTGGTGAGTGCTGCTTCAGATTTTGTATTTATATTGTTCATTAAAGTGGGTTTTGTGGGGGCATATATATGGTGTGGGATTTATATTCGTGACAGTAGGTGTTAGAAATTAGGTCTAAGTTTGAAGAGGCAATCAAACTTTCAAGCAATTTCCTTTTCTCTCTCTCTCTCTCTCTCACTCTCTATCTATGTATATATATATATATATTTTTTTTTTTTTTCTCTCTCTTTTTTTGTTTGAATTTTCTTTAACCATAAGAGGAATTGCTTTTGTATTTTTCTTTGCGAACTATTTTGAATGTGCTTTAGTAAGATAAATTTTGGTCTCACCACCAGATTATAATGATCTCATACATAATACTTTATACCATATAACCCTACCTTGTGTTCTTCCTCTTGCTTGTTTTTCGGTTGTTTATGCTTCCATTTCATTTTTCTTTTTCTTTCATCTTTAGTTTGTTCATTAAAAACGTGGTAACTAGTTATTAAGAAGATGGAGTTGTTGCAAAACTGGTAATAGAGATCATATTTTCTTTGGATGTTCCTTTGGTAACAGAAGAAATGAAAAGTTGGAATGATGACATCAATTAGACAGTAAACTCTTTGAAGGGTAAGAGTTTCAAGTAAATTGGCTTGGACTGCAACTATGTGCTTCATCTGGTTAGACAGGAATGCAAAAAGTAAAGAGGCATTAGTCCAATCAATCATGGCAACTTGGCCAGTGTTAGATTCATATTAGCCTATTAGTTAAACTAATCCCAAATCTATTAAGAATCTGAGTCTATATTTTACTGCTGGTGTATTTATACTGCTAAGTCAGTTGTACTTTCTCTCTATTGAATGAAAATTTTCTCGTGTCTCTTCACTTTTGTGGCTCCTTACTCCTTAGCAACAGTTATGTGGTTAGGAATTTCTTTTGTATTATTCCTTGTGAAAAATAGTTGTAAAGGAGTGCTAATATTTGTACATGTTCACCTATTAAATATATATATATATATTTACGTGTTCAATTTTTTTGTGCCCAAGTAGAATGTCATTTCAACCAGAGATCTTGCCTTGTAGAGATGATCGAAGCATTGTCACCAATAGACTGCAGATTAACAGCTATTTTATTAAGTAGTTATGGTATAAAATGAGATATTGTAGTTTTAGTAAAATGTGTACAACCAACCTTATAAATAATCTTGACCATTCCATCAAATTTGCATGTTTTTACCCTTTCATTAGAATCCAAGAAACATTAAGTTTGGATAAGATCTCACAGTTAGATCTGAATTTATTGAACCAAATTCCATTATTAATTGGCTCTCTATTCGTGTGGGATGCTGATTTTTTTCTTCTATTATTGTTGTTATTGAAGCCACTCTTAGGGATTTTTTTTGCTAGTAACTCTCTGGGAAATTTGGAAATGCAGCAGTGAGGGTGTGGTTGAAGGGAAGGCAGTCAATGCTTCTCAAGCTTTTAACTACTGCAAGCTCATGGTCATGATATGTAAAGAAGCAATTGCTGGGAATCATTCTTTAAGAAGTTGTACTTACCAAAAAAAAAAAAGTTGTAAACCTCCAATTTGCAATAGGACACAATTTGTTGATTGTCAAGAATGGCAAGTGCTGATTTGAATGTAAGTAAATACTAAAAGAGAATGTTGCTGGTGAGTTTCAAGCTTTCTATGCAATGATTGAATGGGGAACCAAATTGCAATAGGCTGTTATGGTTGGATGGCTTAGTTGAAATTCATAGTCCATTATCAGACAATTCGTGAAGCCTTGTCCTTTGTATTATGAAAGGCAAAGTAGCTGCACTTGTATTTAGCATTAGCTCTTAGGTTTGCAGCCTTTGTTATGGAAAGCAAATACCAAGCTGGGAGATAGAAGCTATTAAGAAAGACATTGCTTAATGTACTATGTTCACAATTTTCTAAGCTCTCAGCTTGCTAATTCTTCAGTTTCCTGTTTGATGCACAAAGCCTGGTCTTCTTCTTATGCAACTTTTATGTTAAACATTGTATGTACTGATGACAAGTTTCAAGCTCAACCATCTAAAAAATATAGTTTACGATGCTATTGACTTACCACCATTTTGACAAATGGGTTGAAAATTGTTGTTGAAACTCTACTTTCAGCCATCAAATAATCCTGGATTAAAGAATAATCTGGACAACATTGCACATTGTACTTGAAATCATAGCTTTAAGATATACCGCGATGGTGAATACTAAAGTATACTAGCTAGTAAGACCATCATTTTCTCTCTGTTTTGGAATTTTTCTTGATAGTGAGAGCACGGAAAATTTAGCTTTGATTTGTAGTTTATCTTTTCATTAAAAAAAAAGAAGAAAGATTTTTAGTTTATCTAACTCAATTTCATTTCAAATTTTCAGCTGCTTTATGATTTATGGTTGGATGCAAAGTGGGCCAGTAATCCAGCATTAGATTGATTTATTGGATTCTTGCAAAGATGGTCACATTAGCCAAATTCTAGCATCAGGTAGTAAAACCCTGCCTTCATTTGTTATCCTTGTTAACTGTGAAGGTCAACAGAAATACAAAATTTAATCAGGAAGGAAGACACCATTGACTAAATTATGCTATTTGGGAGGGACTTGTTGCAGATATTGAATGAAACAAAGCAGCCTTTTGTAAGAATACATCTTCCAACAGAAGTTATAATATTGAAAACAACACTCAAGAACCTGAATTTATATCTTGCTGACATTCAATGTTTTTCTGAATAAACTCTAATTATAGGATAGACATGAAATTTAGATAGAAATGGGAAACTATAAATTCATATTTCTGTTTGTTTGATTTGGATTTTAAGTTAATTTTAGTATGACAAGATGGTTCACCTGATTGTGTTTTTGTGGGAACAACCTTTCCTCTTATTATATGATCTTTAAGAAGTAAAAAATCATTGCTGATGATATATCTGGTATATTGCTTTGAAGTATACCTTATTCGCTGATTGTTCAATCTTTCTTTTTCCTTTTCTTCTACATTTTATTTTTCTTTGTTTCTCTCTACTGTCCATTTTATGGTTTGCCCAATTTGAATCTCTAGTGAGCTTAAAGATTGAGGAAAGAAATTATTTAGGTCTAAGAGTGCAAACACCTACTCTTTCTTTTTCCTTTCTTTTCTCTTTTATCTTCCGTAACAGCAGCAAGTTAGAGATAAGTACTAGAAATTTGTGATGAATTCTAATTTTTTTTTCATTTTCAAAGTTGTCTTTGGATTAGTGTATGCTATAGTACCTTCATTTCCATAAATGTCACATAGCAGTATGGAACAAAAAACCAAGGTCTTAGTTGTCACTGAATTTTTATTTGAAAATTTTTGGGCAAGTTTTACGTTGGTTATGCAATCTAAAGGAGGCTTTTAGTTATTGTAGATATTCTAAACCATTGAAAACATGGAAATGGCGAAGCACTTCCACTCATTTTGCAAGTCTGGTAATTAAAAATATTGTTCTTATTGTCATTTCATAATGTGCCACTGCTTTATTTGTTCTGTATATTCTACATTGGTCATTATAAATAGTATAGTGCCTCTACTCCCTTGATAACTGATTGGATCTTGAATTTTTCTACTTTCATCTGCAATTCCTATAAGAAGCATTCAGTAGCAAACACCATGGTGCCAAAATCCTTTGTGTCTTCTATGAATTTCCTGCCTGTCAATTCTGAGGATCATAAACTACCTATCAAGCTTGACCTGGTTGCAAATTGTAATATCTATCCCTTTAAGCATGTATGTTAGCGAGAAGGTGTATTAGGCTTACTTTACAGCTCAGATCATGGTAATGATGGAACTTGCAGTCTTTGAAATCCTGACTCAAACTGTTCAATGGTGAAAATTCTTACTACTTGAGAGATGTATTATAATGTTGCTGCTTCAGAGATGTATTATGACTTTGATATTACAGTAGTGGATTTCAATGAATTTGTTCTCTCTTTTCTATACGAAGTAGTTAAAATGAAGGTTTTTGAGGCTAGGCCTTGGTCTGTTAAAGGTCATTTGTTGATCATCAAAGAATGCAACCACAACTAATGGTGCACGAAATTAATTTCGACCCTATTGAGGTCTGGATCCAAGGGAATGGTTCGCGTTTGGACTCAGTGTCGGATGGTAGGTAGGGTGGTAGAAGTGTCCGTGATTTGGCAGAAATATGCCAGAGTTAAGAGTTGAAATTAAGCTATCCTTCTCTCTCCCTCTGCATTTTCTGGGCATCTAAACATGATTAATGCTAATTTTTGTGTGCAGGGCATAACATGGGCTAAAAGTCAATCTTTTTTTTTTCTTTTTCTTTTTCTTTTTTAATTTTTTGCTTCCTTTAGGATCCAAATCATGATGCAACTCCAAATATTGGCTCCTGGGCTTTTGCTTAATTGCCAAGGGTTTGGGTCATGTGCCTCATTTTTTTTTTTTTTTCAATCAGTCATGCTAGCACCCCTAACCACAATAAAACTCATACACTGTCCTCAACAAACCCACCAACAAAAAGAACACCTTCCAAGAGCCATAAAGGAACTTTAATTCCAACGAGGTGTAAACAACGTGTTTTTTTCACCAACACAGGGGTCTGAAGAGGTGCACAAGCTTTGTAGAAGTAGACCCATCTGGTGAACCGGTCAAGAGGGAGTAGGGCCCAAATGGTGTTTGAAATATCTTACTAACATAATATTAAGCTTGATTCCTCTTGTTTCTTCTTTTTTTTGGGTGAGAATTGACATAGTATTAAGCTGATTCCATAAGGTGGAATTAATAATGGTTTGCCTTCCAAAATGTGTCGAGCACTAATAATAAAGAATTCATTCTGATTCTTGGCAAGGTGGTCTGTTTTGCATATTTTCCTTCCTTATAAATAATTTCTTTCCAATAAATAAAGTAGTAGAATTTTAACATGATACATCTCATATAAGTACAATTTGATCTATTAGGCGGCTAATATTGTTCCCCTGTTTTAACGTGGCAACATCAAACTTTTCAATGCTGCTCTTGTTGTGAAAATGTTAAAATTATGGTTAAATAAAAAAATTAATTATTTTTATAACAGCTTAAATTTTCGAAAAAATCAGTAATTTATCAGAGAAGAAAATATTTTACAACTAAATTGGACAAAAAAATAAAAAATAGCTCTATAATTTAAAAATGTCACACATAAAATTTATAAATTAAATTTTAGGAAAACAATGAATTAATGAAAATGCTACAAAATAGCAATAACAATAAATGATTAGCACTTAAATTTATAAATTAAAGAACAATAATAATACTTAATATAGTTTTTATTCTAAATAGTTTTAAAAGATAAATTACTGTTTTTATTCCATCTTTTGTTATTCCTGACATCTAAAAACTTTATATCAATTTAGTTACTAAACAAGTTTCAAGTGTAAGTGTAGGGGTGTTGGGCCTAGGAGTTCATTATTTATATATATATATATATATATATATATATATTGGGCTTAAGGCCCAAGCTGAGAACTAGAGGACATCCAAGGAGTAAACATTGTTAAGGGAGTCCGTGTTAGTAGATGAAGAAGTTAGTTTTGGTCTTAATGGCCTAGAAAGGTGGGCCAAGGATGAATGCCTCCTCAGCTAACCAAGCCGAGGTCCTAAGAGGTAGCCTGTCATTTAGGGTAACATTCCATGAAATTCTGTTGGTATGGATAAGTATTGTAGAAACATAGGACAGGGGGGATCCTAAAATGTCTTAGGAGAAAGCTACTACCACCACATTAAATGCTCTGCAGTTAACTCTCTGGCCGCATTAACGTAGAAGTGATGCCTAAATAGTGGTTTTCAGCCTTACAATTACTACATTAGGACTTATGGAAGGGGCTGATAGGACAAGTATCAAGATCAACCATCTGGACTGCACATGGAGGGTAAAGATGAAAGGAGAAGAGAGTATAAGAGGAGAAGGAAGCAATGGGAAAGGGGGATCGAGAAACGAAGAGAAAAACACTGTAATATTAAGAACTGACTTTGTAATCAAACTTAAAAGAAATATACAAGAACAGCTCTTCTCGGACTTTGCCGAGGATGATTTTTTTTAGCATAAACTTGTCTATCTTTATTCTCTTATCATCTGAATTTACTTTAGTGATTGTCTGATTCATTGAAACCCAATTTTTCAACCCATTCTCTACAAATTCATTGCTTTGGACCTTTTGGGCCTAAGTCCATCCACTTTTTGGACTAGGGACTAAAATCTAGTCCTTACAGTAAGTGTGTAACAACTTTTAAACACTTTATAACTGTGATTTGCTATATGTTTCGAAAGTTTAAAAATTTTTCAATTAGAACTCTTTATCACAATAATTCAACAGGTAAAACTCTAATTTTTATATCAATCATAAATGTGTATTAAATAAATTTAGTGCCTTACCAGTAGTGCACTAATTGAAGAAATATGTTGAAGGTCTTAGTTTGTTGCTAGTAGCTATTCTTGGAACTCTACTATGAATAACTAGTAAGTTACCCATGCAATGCATAGATAATGCTGTAATGTTTTACATAAGATGTTTCTGGAGAATGTTGTATATGTATTATAACATTTTTTTTTTTTTACAGAACTTTATTAGTAATGGGTTTATCATAAAGAGTAACAATTATAAATTTCACACACATATCCATTATAATTATTCTTTTGAAGTAATAAGAAAAAAAAAAAATTTTTTGAGAAATATTATAGAATAAATTTGATATAGAATGTGTATTTCTATTTCTCTTACAAATATTTTGTCAATCTTAGGCTTTTAATTTTGGTAATAGTGAAATAGTGCATTTTATCTAGCAATCTACAACATTTTCGTGTCTTCCTATCTCTCTCTAGGGCCTTATCTAATTAGTTATATTAGTCCTTAATATTTTTTCTTTAGCTTTTAATATAACCTACCTACTATCCTCAAAACACACCTTCCGTTGACCCTGATCTCTAGGAGGCTTGCATGTAAAACACATGTATCAATTCCTTAATTTTGCACCATTTTAGAAATTTAGTATCTAAGAACAAAGTTATATTTAGAGTAAAGTCTTAGTAATGAGTTCAACAATGACAACAATAGATTTTTTTATATATTGAAATATAGTAATGTAATATTTATAAATGACTAATTTATTTATAGGGGAAAATAAGTAACTACACTTCACCAAAAATTAAAATAATAATAAAAATAGTAGGTAAGATATTGCAATTGGGCCTTGGCTCAAGTGGTAGAGAGATGACTAATGAGATATCAAGTAGTACTTAGCTACAAATCTTGCTCAACAAACATATGCTAAGATGATGACCACTATTTTTCTTCTAGCATCAGATTTTTAGTACTAAGCTATCACCTAGGATTCAAAGCAAATTCAAATTAGTAAATTACAACATGCTTGACATGGGTTGAATAAGTTAGCTACAAAAGCTGGGACACCTGCAAGCATGTACGCCGCACACACATATTGATACAAACATATCTATTTATGAAATGTTCACATGTGAAGTCATTTAATCTTGTAAATAGAAGATTGAAAGAAGCAATACAAGATATTTCAAGATATACATGACACTATTAGCTTACTGTGTCAACAAAACACATGCTCTCCAAACTACAAATAACATGAACTCCCAGGTCCAGTAACACATGAAATGCCCCCACCAAATTGGAAACTTTATATAGATGCAGCATCAAGGTAAAGAGTAGCATCTTCAATGTGCTCTGATATCCAAAGACAAAGGTGAATAAATAATATTAGAATAGATCAACTAAATGTTGGACAAAAGTAATCACATGTCTAGTTAATACCATCACTAAATTCAAAGCAATCGCAATATTGAACTCTACTTAGTGCCTCTCAAAGGCAAATACAAAACGGAAACTTAAAAGAAGAAACACATTCAAATACATGCATATGAAGAAAAAAGAAAACTACTTTGCAGCTAGACAAAAGCTATGTCAGTGATCAGAAAACTCTCATTAGAATTGTGCTTATGCCTCTAGTAATAATGTGCCTAGTAAGGATAACAAATTAAACACACATAGAGAACATTGAAGGCATCATCACTCTAGGATAAAATTTGTTAAGTTACAACTTATAAGGCATCAATTGTTTCACAACTTTCACCAAATACATTTTGGTCTTCAACTTTGTGGTCTAATCCTTGTAGCCTAGGTGTCTCCTCTACTTTCCAAAGAAAATAACATATGGACACTAAGAACTAAGAAGGCAACATTACAAACCTCTAACATATACTTGTTAGATTTAAATCGGACTACATATACCCCAACTCTAATCAAGCAAATCAGAATGTTCTTCATAAAATTAGAGAGCATTTTTACAAAAATATTTTATATAGACAATTCAAAGAACTATTTAAAAACTTGAAACCAAGAATAAAATAGCTTTCACCTAACGCTATAGATAAAATGAGTTGACAGATTGCAAATGAATTTTCATATTGGTTATCTCTAAAACAGGGAACATGAATTGGCGTGTGTACTGCTTGTTAGACATTGAGCTTGAGTCCAAGCTAATGAGTGTCTAAACAATCAACTAAGTGGGGAAAGACCTTAGCTTTTCTAACTTATCCACACTTGCTCCTACTTTTTCACATAAAAGTACATTACATAAAAATAAGATAAAAAAAAAAGTTGATACAAAATTGAAAAAGAGGAAGAAAAACAAGAGCTAAATTATTGGGCCTTACCAGATCTTGTATATACTGTAGGAAGAAATAAACATGTCCACGTAATAGACCTACAAAATGGAAATTTTACAAAGTTAGATTCTAAAAAAAGAAGAAAACATTCAAGTATTTTATCAAACAATTTCTATGCATGTAATAAAAAGTTTGTTAGTTAAGTCCACCTTAGCAATAGCAATTTTTTTTGAGAAAAGGGGATGTTTGGCAGAGAGAAACAAACAAATTAAACTTTAAAGAATAGAAGATAATCAAAACTTGAATTTGAAGGTGAAATCAGTGTGACCAAAACATGCCCCAATTGTGTTAGGGAAAATAGCTGTGAGAAGAAGATAAAACACTCCAAGCAGAATGGCATCATAGGAGTAAAATGCTTGAGTGTGCTATATAATTAGCTAAAAGGATAAGGGAAAGTGACTGGATTGAAGGCCAAAAGACCAAATACTGAAATCTCTTAAAGCTTCTCTGCATTTATCACTTCAAATAATCAGTAAATGTGGACTGGAATTCAAAGAAGTCGAAGAGTGCTGTCTGAGGGTAAGGTCATTACTTTCATTACACTTGGGGGAGGCTTGGGCTTTTCAAATAATTTGTAATATAATAAGTGGGCCTGGGTTTTTAAAACCTTTTGTATAATTTCGGAGGACAGCCCCTTTTTTGGAGAAGTAAGAAAAGAAGTTAACATAAAAGCTAAATGCAAAATTAGAGAGCCATATAATAGGATCACTTACTTTCTTGAAGTTTTTGCTTTTATATATATATATATATATATATATATATATATATATATATTGATATATTGATCGATTGATGATTTTTACTGTTGTGCTTGGACTAGGAAGCAACCCAAAACGAAGCTTTTTTCTTTTTTTTTTTTCTAATTTCCAAAACTTCTAATCTTCCATTTCAACAGCTAAACGCCTAAACCAACATATTTACCCTAATTTTGGGGAATAATAAGTTGCCACTTTATCTTTTGTAATAAAGGGTAATGTCTCCCTAATATTTTGTCTTCATATACAATTTTTTGTTTGTTACTATTTTGAGACACAAATTTAGTTATTTTATTTGTTAATATTTAAAATTTTTTCTGAAACGCTAAAAGGCTATATGTATTTTTTGTTTTTTTTTCTAGACTAGTTTTAATAGACTAAAATAAAATACTTTTCTAAGAATTTCTCAAATATCTAGTGGATTCCGGGTATACTATCCTAGATTCGTCAGGGCTTCATTATGCTACAACAATATATAGCTTATTGTTTTGCGTTAGGTGGTATTAGAGTGGTACAATGCATCCTCAAACTGATGGATAGACAGAGGTTATGAACAAAAATCTGAGGAATTTAATTCATAGTATTTGCTAGGGTAAGCCAAAGCAATGGGAAAATGCACTTTCACAAGCTGAATTTGCCAGCAACAATGTTGCCAACAGTTCTACTCTAGACGATGACCATCTTCAATTGTCTACGGAAAGGTTCCAAAGCATGCACTAGACTTAGTCAAATTGATTGCCTAAAGTTCCAGGTTTGAGCACTTAACAAGCAATATGGCAGAACATGTTCAGTCAAAATATTGATGAAAAACACAGTTGATATTGTGTTTATAAATCTAAGAAGTATATTTTTAAGAAGGAATAAAAACAATTCATATAAAATTCCTAGAAATAAACTAAATAAAAGAATCGCATATTTGTGAGCATCTAGCTTATTGTTTTGCATGTTTATTTTGAATACAATTAATAAAATTTCCTTTTACCTTAAAAGACAACAAACCTAAATCAAGCTGAGATAAAACATGCAGTAGGTAGAAAGCTAGGCAGTGGCCATTTTTCTTTTGTTGCCTAAAGATTTCATTACCATCACTATTCATACTTTGAGAACAATTAAATATGCAGGCCATTTCTATATGTATATCCTAGAGGTTTGGCAATAAAAGAAATTTAGGGCAAGGGGTTGCATCTGTCCGCATCATTAAGTACATTACATTATAGTTGGTAATGGTAGACCTAGTTGTTTGTCCAATTTAAAAAAATATTTCCTCTACAGAAAATTTAAACAAAGTATTTCCGTTGCCAATGTTTCCGTACATTGATCCATACATATCTCACAATGGTTTTGGACTTAGAAATCATAGAAATTGGACACTTCACACCAAATCTCTCTCTCTCTCTCTCTCTCTCTATATATATATACACACCCCCTAAACTTTTAATCACTAGACAAAAGACCCCCTCAACTTTTATAATGGTCAATTTACTCCTTAAACTATTCATACCTGCCAAATTAATACATCCGTTACTTTGGTGTTAAAAAATTACCTTTGTAATTTTTGTGTGCTTCTCACGTGATTTGAACGTTAGTTTTTTAACACCAAAGAAAAAAGCCAGGTTCAGAGAGAGGAAGACGATAGACTATGGAACTAGAATCTTGAACCGCCGTGACAACCTTCTCTCTGGTGCTGGAGTTTTTGTCCTGCAATCGCCTTGCCACTAGTATGCTCCTTTTTTTTTTTTTTTCCTACTCTCCGTCTTTCTAATCACAATCTCCATGTGCGAATTTTTGCTATTTTTTTTTGTTTGGTTTAATTTTTGAGCTTACCCTTTACACTTTACACATATCCAAGTGTTTCAAGACTTGTGGTGGATTGCGTAGGGTTGGCAGTGGTGAAATTTTCATTTGATTAAAATTGGTTTTGAGTATACTATACAACTGTTTGATAAAATGCCTAAGAGAGATATGACCAGTGTTCTAATGTGTTTTCATTGTTTGGTAGGATTTTAGATGGGTTTGCAATTACTTGAAAATAATGTTCATGGCCAGGTTTATGTGTGCTTGATTGTTTCATATAAACCAATTGAAATTACAGATTGCATAAGAAAATTTTGAAGAGCTGTGGTTATATTACATTTAGTTTTCAGGCTTGGGGTTTGATTGCCCTGTTGGGCTTGTATTGGGAAGTGTGGTTGCAAATGTCGTTGTTTGTGCTTTGGTGACATAGAGGGGGGTTGTTTTAAGTGTTGTTGCTTGGCCATTGGTTGTGTGTCCAACTTTGTTTGAAGTTTTTCCTACTAGTTTTTTTTTTTTTTTTAATTTAATTTTTTTAAAATTTTTATCTATATTGTTTTATTTAAATAAGTAGACCAGTAAAAATATCTAGCTTTGATGGAACAATTCCATTCCAAGGTGTTCTTTATTTTGTTCTTTTTTTTTTTTTCCTTTTTTGTTTTTTCATTAAGCTCTTTCTATTGATCTCCTTGTTAATTTTATGTTGCAATCATGGATGAATGTCCACTATCACTCCCTCAAAATAATGCATTGATATTGTGGTTGTATTATTATATATGGTACTTGGCAATCATGTATGGATACTCAGCAATCAAGTCAAATTCGTACAAAGAAGAACAGCGCTAGTGGAAGCAAGAAGGACAAGGGAAAGGCCAAAGCTTAGTGGTAGCAAAAAGAACAAAGTTGAAAAGCGTAAGAGGATTTTGTTTAAGTGTGAGTGTTAAAGTTGGATGTCACTTGAAGTGACTATTTATGTATGAGTACTAAAAAAATGGTTTGTGACATAATAAGAATGGAACTAGTATTCTGCTTCCACACCTTTGTACCCAATTTGATTAATTTTTTTGATAGTGTTTAGTGATTAACAAGATATTGTTGTAACTATGACAAAGGAAAAAGTTCGTGTAGTTCTCAATTTGGCTTAATTTTTGCCTTAAATGAGATTATTCTTAGGTGCACCTTTTGTTTTTGCTTTGTAATGAGGGATAAGGAAGTCTTTGTCTGAATTGAACTTTATACAATAACTTTAAGCCTCTTCAATTTCTTTATTAAAAATAAAAAAAACTTTCAATTTTTTACATCCCCATAGAAAAAAAGAAAATAAATCTTGTCATTAGAGTAATTCAAATTTGTAATGTACTAATATCATACCCTAAGCACCAAAAAATGAATTTGTCTTAATCTGCCATGAATTGAAATATCAATGAGTGCTTACAAATGGTACAATGTTTGCCAAAACATAGCACTCAATGAATCAATAATTACACTTTTCCAGCAATATTGAAAAACAAAAGTATATTGGCTCCATCAGTATTCTTAAAAGGATCTCAATCTACCATGAATTCTTAAAAGGATCTTATCATCCTCGTCATCCTCCAAGTTAATTGGAACATTAACAATTTCAAATTGGCCATCAACCTCAATAGAATCATATTGGAATTGAGGATCTTGAGCATTTGGCATAGAATGTGAATATCCAGGGAGTGATAGTGGACATTCATCCATGACTACAACACAAAATTAACAAGAATATTAATATCAGAGCTGGAGAGAGAAAAAAAAAAAAAAAACAATATACAGAATAGTGGGAGAAAAAAAAAAAACTTGAATACAATAAAAGGACAAGTCAATTAAGCTCACCCATGTACCAATCATGTGTGTGTTACACATGATTGATACATCCTTCCTTAGGCCAAAGGCTTATAAGGCATGGGTAGGAGGTGTCTCTCTCTGATGTGGGATTGAGCAAATTCGTGAGGTGGGGGGGGGGGGGGGGGGGGAAGTTGCACAAAAAGTATGCTCATCCTAAAGCGAACAATACTTGATTGGAGGCCGAGACGAAAGTCCTCCAACAATTATTAATATCATCAATTAATTAAAAATAATAAGTTGATATCTTATAAACTCATTTTTTAAATTTATACCATGACTTTTGAGTAGAGTTTGTGTTATGCTTTTGTGTTAAAATCACTTTTCTCTCCCTCTTATGTGTATGTGTTTGTTTTTAATATATATATATATATATATATATCAAGTCTTATGCTAACAAACTTATTCATTAACACATTATTATGTTTAAATTTGACTTGTTAATATTCGAACTTAAACTTAACCATGAGATTGTCTCATATTAGTAAATAAAAGAACATAAGCATGTTGAGAAATAGTTTGGTTTATTTATATATAGTCTTATAAATAAGGAAGGATCATTCTAATGTCAAAAAAAGATTCTCTCCATTTCACTTAAAATGGAGAGAGAGTCCATTTCATAATTCATATATATTTTGGATCTAACTATCTATAGATTGCCAAGTCATTAGTACCCTTATGTTAGTTAGGTGGATCCATTTTAAATCTTTTACATGCCAGATCGAAATAACATCCCTAATTTTAAATACTAAAATTGTGGAATAGTTTATTTTAAAAATGTAAAATCATTAACTAATTAAAAAACATGAAAAATATTGAAGAATTTTGACCTAAAGGTGAAAGTATTAGCGAAATAATTATAAAAATTGTAGTAATAGTAATACCATGTCACTTAGGTCGATCCATTTTAAATATTTTAGGTGCTACGGAAATAGCACCTCTAATTTTGAATACCAAGACATGTGGAAGACATACTGTTTTTAAAACATGAAAAAAAAATAAAAATATTAAAGAAATTTTGTTCTGAATGATAGAGTACTAGTGAAATAATTATGATTAGAGTATTCGTGAAATAATTATGAAGTTTCTGGATTTAGTGGGAACCTAACTAGCCTGTTAAAAAAAAATCTTTCAAAGAAACTAGCATTTGTATAAAACTAACAATGGGAGTATGGGACTACCCCTTCAAAAAGTCATAATATCTATTCAATTTTATATATTTTTTCAATATAGATTTATTCAAAAGTCAAGCTCAGTACAGTCCACTTTTAGAAAGACAAATCCATCCGTATGAGATATGAGGTTATGGGCTATCCACGTTGCAATAACTTTCTTCTCTCTATCTGCTTTGCTGTTTCTCTCTCCTTTCTAGTTTCTATCTTTCAAAGTTGCTCACTCTCGGGTAATCTGGGTAACTAGGCATGAGAATCAAACATTATAGTTAGTTGATCTAGTTTCTAAACTATATTACTTACTAGCAATTCGAGCCACTTAAACTCGATTTTGGCATATAAATCGAGTCTCAAAGCCTCGATTTTGATGGTCTGATGTGGCGTGTTTTCCCACGTGGAGACGCCTGAAAATCGAGTCTTAGAGACTCGATTTACAATTCAAAATAATTTGAAAACATTTCAGTCTCCAAGTCATGTACAAGCAAGCCAAAATACCCAAAAAAAAAAACACAAATACAGTAAGATCACAGGGAAAGAATCCGATCAAGCTTAAATATGTTCATCAGTGAAGAAAAGAAAAAAAAAAAAAAAAAAACCAGAAACAGAAGATGTTCATCAGTGAAGAAAAAGACCAGATCAGATCAGCGAGAGAGAGAAACCAGATCAGAGAGAGAGAAAGAGTCAGATCACAGAGAGTGAGAGCCCAGGCGGCGCGGCCTGGGTTCGCGCGACCCTGAGGCGGCGCGGCCTGGGCTCGCGCGACCCTGAGGCGGCGCGGCCTGGGCTCGCGCGACCCTGAGGCGGCGCGGCCAGGGCTCGCGCGACCCTGAGGCCGCGCGGCCTGGGCTCGCGCGAACCCAGGCAGCGCGGCCTCAGGGTCGCGCGAACCCAGGCCGCGCCGCCTCAGGGTCGCGCGAACCCAGGCCGCGCCGCCTGGGCTCGCCTGGCCTGGGTGCGCCGGCCTGAGTTCTTTCCTTCTTCTTCAGGTTTTTTTTTTTTTTTTTTTGGTTCTTCTGCTCTGAGTTCGTTTTTGCTGTGCTGCTGCTGTTCTTATCTTATATATATGGGTAAATCGAGTATAAGAGACTCGATTTTCACGTGGACGCCACGTGGAATAAATGCCAACTCAGACCCGATCAAAATATGAAAATCGACCCCCAAACACTCGATTTATACCCCCTAAATCGAGCATCTTAGACTCGAGTTGTTAGAAAAAAATATAGTTTGAAACTAATAACTACTAACTACATAGTTTGAATTTTATGGTTAAAATGCAATTTCGTTCCTCACTCTCTCAGTACCACGTTTCTCCTCAAAGCTTCGAACAACCAGACTTGAAAAAGGTACATCTTGATCTTCTCACTCTTTCTTTCGCTCTTTGAGTTGGGATTGTGCAGAGAAGCACTATTCTACCCTTTTTATTTTGGTTCCATTAATTAAAATAATCAGAGCTTAGTTTGTGATATAATAATTAGATAGATGAAACAAATTAGTAAATTACCAACGCCAGATAGAATTTGCAGAGTCCAGCTTTGGCGTGCTTCATTTTGTTTCTTTATATAACTAGATAGATGTAACTATATACAGCTATATCACCAATAAAGAAACAAATATTAAAAAATAATAAAAAGAAAATAGAATAAAACAAATTTCATTTCTCAGAAGAGTGTCTGCTAATTTCATTTCTCATAATTTCTTCTGTCCCAGCAGGATCGAATCATGTCAGTTATCGGAGAGGTTGCTTTATCCTCTTTGTTTGAGGCGCTTTTTAACAAGTTATCTGATTTGTTGAAGAACTTTCAGCAAGAGCAAGTTCATGCTGACCTCAACAAGTGGAAGAAAACGTTACTGAAAATCCATGCTGTTTTGGATGACGCAGAAGAGAAGCGGGAGACAAACAGGTTGGTGAAGATCTGGCTGGACGAGCTGGAAGACTTGGCTTATGATGCGGACGATATGTTGGATGAGTTTGCTACTGAAGTTTTGCGACGTGAGTTGAACCCAGAACCCCAGAAAAGTAAGGTACGGAAGATCTTCGATGATTGGGTTGGTTCGAATCAAAGTTTTGCTAGGTTGATGCAGTCCAAGATTGCAGAGATTGACTCAAGACTACAAAGAATTGTGACAGAAAAGAATGATTTGGATTTGAGAGGAAGCACTAGGGGAAGGATTGGAACAGAAAGATCAAGGGTGCCCACTACTTCTCTGGTGAACAAAGACCATACTTATGGCAGGGATGAGGACAAAAAGGCTATCATCAAGTTATTGATGAGTAGTGAATTTAGTGATGCTAAACTCTCTGTGATTCCCATAGTTGGTATGGGAGGTCTGGGTAAGACAACTCTTGCCCAATTAGTGTACAACGACGATGATGTCAACAGTTATTTTGATTTGAAAGCATGGGTTTGTGTTTCTGAAGATTTTGACATCGTAAGGTTGACAAAAGTAATTCTACAATCTATCACTTCTGAGCACTGCAATGATAATGATTTAAACTTAGTACAAGTTAAATTGAAGGAGAAATTATATGGCAAGAAGTTTCTGCTCATTTTAGATGATGTTTGGAACAAAGACTACGATGATTGGACTAAACTACGTTGTCCGTTTGAATCTGGGGCTCTAGGAAGCAAAATTATTGTCACCACTCGGGATCATAGTGTGTCAACAATAATGGGAACTACTCAACCTTACGACTTGAAATTGCTATCAAATGATGCCTGCTGGAGTCTATTTATCCAACATGCACGAGGGTCAACAGATTCTGTTGCACATCCAGAACTTGAAGAAATTGGTAGTGAAATTTTAGACAAGTGCAAAGGGTCACCTTTGGCAGCAAAAGTACTTGGAGGTGCTTTACGCACTAAACGCAATCCTAATGAATTGAAAAATGTTTTAAATAGTAAGATTTGGGAAAAAAATGGTATTGTTCCAGTTCTTGAATTGAGCTACCAAGACCTCCCTTCAAATTTAAAGAGGTGTTTTGCGTATTGTTCATTATTCCCTAGAGATTATGAATTTAAGAAGAATGAGCTTGTTTTGTTATGGATGGCAGAAGGTTTAGTTCAAGAAACGGATAGAAACATGCCGATGGAAGATCTCGGTGGCGAGTATTTTCATGATCTACTAAGGAGATCATTCTTTCAACAATCAAGTAATAATGAATCACTCTTTGTCATGCATGATCTCATCAGTGATCTAGCTGAATGGGCAGCAAGAGGCTTGTGCTATAGAATGGAAGATACATTGAGCACTAATAAGCAATCTGAGATTTCTATAAAGGTACGACATTTCTCTTACATTCGACATTATTTTGGTGGCATCAAAAAGTTTGAAAACTTCCCCAAAAATATGCATTTACGAACATTCTTACCCCTACCAATCAAGTCGTCAAGCTACTTAACAAACTATGTTCCTAATTGTATATTGCCACAATTAAGATGCTTAAGAGTATTATCTTTATGTGGATATAACATCATTGAGCTACCAAGCGCAATCGGTGATCTGAAACATTTAAGATACCTCAACCTTTCTAATACCCAAATTAGAAGTTTACCAGAATCAACAAGTTCTCTATACAATTTGCAGACATTGATGTTGAAAGGTTGTCACAAACTTACAAAGTTACCGGAGAAAATTATGGATCTAGTTAATCTTCAGTATCTCGATATTACAAACGCCAATTTAATTAGAGAAATGCCGGTGGGAATAGAAAAATTAAAGAACCTACACACGCTATCTAATTTTATTGTGGGGAAAGATAATGGATCCAAGATAGGAGACTTGATGAACTTGGAGTTTCTTCAGGGAAGATTATGCATTTCAAGGTTGGAGAATGTGCTCGATGTCGAGGAAGCAAGAAGGGCCAATTTAAATGGTAAGAAGAATTTAGATGCACTAGAGATTGAATGGGGGTCTACACCTAATGATTTACAAGATGCAAGCATTGCAAAAGATATTCTTGACATGCTACGACCTTCAACAGTAGTGAAAAAACTTTCAATTCATGGCTATATTGGTGTGAAATTCCCAACATAGCATAGTATCCTTACCAGATGAGGGCTTGCCGATAAACCTAAAGGAACTTAGGTTGGGAGGGATGACTAACTGTAAGCAAGTATTTGAATGGGGATTGCACAGACTCACGTCTCTTACACGTCTCACCATTTATGGTTATGGATTTGAGGATTGGCAGTCGTTTCCTGAGGAGGAAGATGGGAAGATGTTGCTACTGCTACCTACCTCTCTAACCTACCTGTCGATTGAAGAATTTCCAGATATAGTGTTCCTATCCTCCAAGGTATTTCAAAACCTCTATTCACTTGAACAACTGTGGATTTGGGATTGCCCTAAACTCGCATCCCTCCCAGAGAACGGCCTGCCTCCCTCACTTCTGCAAATACAAATTATTAGATGTCCAATGCTGAAACAACACTGCAAGAAAGGAAAAGGGCAAGAGTGGTTGAAGAATATCATCAACATCCCTTGCGTTCTGATTGATTACCGGTCCATCTACGAGCTGCAGGAGGAGGAGCAGCAATAGTTGTGTAAAACAGAGAGAGCAAAACGTACAGAAATATACATATTTACTCCCTCAAGGTACAACATTTAGAAATTGGTACCTCTCTTCTCTCTGTGTGTATATTTATGCAATATGAATTTTAAAAATCCAACCCTAATTTAAGCTTATTCTTCTAGGGTTGCAGCAGAGGCTATCTTCTCAACTCCTAAAATTTCTGCTCAAATTCCTAAAATTTGGAGGTATGTTAAACTTTTGGGTTATACAATTTATTAGTTTTTGTTTTACTTCTTATGAATGTGTGGGGTTATAAAGGAACTTCAGTTGTAATTTTTTGTGAGTGCTGCTTCAGATTTTGCATTTATATTGTTCATTGAAGTGGGTATTGTGGGACATATATCTGGTGTGGGATTCATATTCGTGGTAATGGGTGTCAGAAATTTGGTCTAGTTATAAGAGGCAATGAAACTTTGAAGCAATATTTTTTTTGGGTTGAAGATTCTTTAACCGTAAGAGGAATTGCATTTTGTAATTTTGGTCTTTTGTATGGTTTCACATCTGTGGTGAGGAATTTCATTTGAATTTTTCCTCGGGAAATTTTTTTTTTTTCAGGGAAAATACTTGTAAAGAGATGCTTAGATGTGTATGCATTCAAATTTTTTTCCCCTTCTTAAAATTGTGCTTCTAGCACTTTGAAGTTTTTGCTCATCAACATCTCTTATAGTTTTAAATGAATCTTTATGCCTAAGGCACATAACTGTTCGATTAAATTCCTGAAAGAGAAATAGTAACATGGAATTTGATGATTGCAGGTTATATATCGTGCTGTGGAACATGTTTATCTGGGGGCATGTAGGGAATGGAGGGATGGCTTTTTAATACTATGCTTGAGTGGCTGAGTCAACTGTTATTTTAACTGGAGATCATGCGTTGGCCTTGAATAGATGATAGAAGCATTGTCACCTATGCGCTACTGGGCAGGTATTTTATTTGTTCCGAAGCAGTTATAGTATTAAATGAATTATAATGATTTCATTAAAATGTGTACCTAACTTATTAATGACCTTGAACATTCCAAACTTGTGATTATCTGTACCATTTCATTAGAATGCAAGATCCCTTTAGTTTGGACAGGACCTTACTGTTAGATCTGAAATTTATTGGATCAAATTCCATTGTTAATTGGCTCTCTGTTTGGGTGGAGAGATGTCTATGGATGCTGATTTGTTTCTTCTATCATTGTTGTTTTGCAGCCACTCTCAGTTGTTTTTTTTTTTTTTTTGGTTAATAACTCTTTGGGCAATTTGGAAATGTAGGAGTGAGGGCATGCTTGAATGGAAGGCTGTCAATGCTTCTCAAGCTCTTAACTACTGCAAGCACATGGTCATGATCTATCAAGAAGAAGCAGTGCCTGTGAATCATTTTGTAAGAAGTTTTATACCTCCTGTTTGCAATTGGACACAATTTGTTGATTGTTGAGAACGGAAAGGGCTGATTTCAGTGGAAGTTTTTTGGTGAGGTGCAAGCTTTCTGTGCAAAGATTGAATGGGGAACCAAATTGCAAGAGACTGTTTTTGTTGGATGACTAGTCCTTAGACAATTTGTGAGGCTTTATCCTTTGTACTTATGAAAGGCGTGGTGGCTGCACTTTTACTTACTAGAAGGTCTGAGGTTTGTAGCCTTTGTTATGGAGAGCAAATGCCAAGCTGGGAGATACAAGCTGTTAAGAAAGACATTGCTTGATCTGCTGCGTTCGTGATTTTGTAAGCTCCCAGTTTGGTAATTCTAGTCAGTGTCCTATTTAAAGCATATAGCCTGGTCCTCTTTTTATGCAACTTTTATGTTAAACATCGTATGTACTGATTACAAATTTCAGGCTTACCAGTTAAAAAAAATATCTTTATAGATCTGCTAACTAACCACCACTTTGACTAATGGGTTGAAAATTGTTGTTTGAAACTTTACTTTCAGCCATCAACTAATCCTGGCTTAAAGAATATTCTGGACAGCATTGCACATTGTACTTGAAAACATAGCTTTAAGATATACCACTATGGTGAATACTAAATTTTATTAGCTGGTAAGGCCATCATTTTTTTTTTCTTCTTTTGGAATTTTTCTTGATAGTGAAGCATGAAAATTTTAGCTTTAATTTGTATTTTATTTTTCATATATATATTTATTTATTTATTTGTAGTTTATCTAACTCAATTTCATTTCAAATTTTCAGTGGCTTTATTATTGATGGTTGGATGCAAAGTGGGCCAGTCATCCAGCATTAGATTGTCTTATTGGATTCTTGCAAAGATGGTCACATTAGCTAAATTTTGGCATCAGGTAGTAACAAATTTTTTGTGGTGGTTTCTTGTCATTTTTAACTGTGAAGGTCAACTGAAATAAAAAAAGTTGATCAGTAAGGAAGATACATTGACTGAATTACTCTTTTTGGGATCAAGGTTTATTGACTGTGTTTTTTCTCCCAAGGCTCATATCCACTTTCAAGGATTTCACAATGGAACAATAAAAGAAGGGTCAATACTTCTTTGCTTGATGAGTATTTGGGTGCAGATTACTCCTGTCACAATACCACATGACCCAAGCTGTCAATTTTAACTTTTTTTGAGAAGCTGCTGTCAATTTTAACTTATTTAATAGTTCCATTCAGTAAATGTATATTAATAGGAGGAACTCTGATGCAGCTATTGATTGAAATGAAGCAGCCTATATGTAAGGATACATCCCCCAACACAAGGTATAATATTGAAAACAACACTCTAGAACCTGAATTTATATCTTGCTGACATGCAGTGTTTTTAAAAACAAGCTCTAATTATAGGATAGACATGAGAGTTAGATTGAAATGAGAAACTATGGCTTCATATTTTTATTTGTTTGAACTGTAATCAAGTTTTTTAATTTTAGTAAGACAATATGATTCACCTGATTGCAGGTTCTATATCGTGCTTTGACATATTTATCAGTGGGTATGTATGGAATGGAGGGATGGCTTTTTAATACTATGCCTGACTGGAATGTTCTTACAATTAGATCTGAATTTGTTGAATCAAATTCCATTAATAATTGGCTCTCTATTTGTGTGGGATGGTGATTTTTTTCTTCCATTATTGTTGTTATTGAAGCCACTCTTAGGGCTTGTTTTTTTGGCTAATGACTCTTTGGGAAATTTGGAAATGCAGGAGTGAGAGCATGCTTGAAGGGAAGGCTATTAATGCTTCTCAAGCTTTTAACTACTGCAAGCACATGGTCAGGATCTGTAAAGAAGCAATGGCTAGAAATCATTCTTTAAGAAGTAGTAAACCTCCTGTTTGCAATTGGAAATGATCTGTTGATTGTCGAGAATGACAAGTGCTGATTTCAGTGGATGTAAATACCAAAAGAGAATGTAGCTATTATGGTTCAAGCTTTCCATGCAATGATTGAATGGGGAACCAAATTGCAATAGGCTGTTATGGTTGGATGGCTTAGTTGAAATCCTTAATCCTTTATCAGACAATTTGTGAAGCCTTGTCCTTTGTATTTTGAAAGGCGAGGTGGCTGCACATGTACTTAATGGTGGCTCTTTGGTTTGCAGCCCTTGTTATGTAAAGCAAATTCCAAGCTGGGAGATGCTGTTAAGAAAGACATTGCTTAATGTACTGCGTTCGCAATTTTCTAAGCTCAGTTTGCTAATTGTTCAGTTTTCAGTTTGATGCACATAGCCTGGTCCTCTTCTTATTCAACTTTTATGTTAAACATCGTATGTACTGATGACAAGTTCAAGCTTAACAGTTTTAAAAATATAGTCAAGGACGCTGTTGACTTACCACCATTTTGACTAACAGGTTGAAAATTGTTTTTAAAATTTTATTTTCGACCATCAAATTATCCTGGCTTAAAGAATAATCTGGATTGTATTGTACATTGTGCTTGAAATCATAGCTTTAAGATATACACTATGGTGAATACTAAAGTATACTAGCCAGTAAGACCATCATTTTCTCTCTTTCGGAATTTTCTTGATAGTAAGAGCACGGAAATTTTTAGCTTTCAATTGTAGTTTTATCTTTTCATTAGAAAAGAAGAAGAAAGATTTGTAGTTTATCTAACTCAATTTCATTTCAAATTTGCAGTTGCTTTATGATTGATGGTAGGATGCAAAGTGGGAAAGTAATCCCGCATTGGATTGATTTATTGAATTCTTGCAAAGATTGATACATTAGCTAAATTCTGGCATTAATTAGTAAAAACTTTTGTCTTGGTTTCTTATCTCTGTTAAGTGTGAAGGTCAACTGAAATACAAAAGCTAATCAGGAAGGAAGACACTTTGACTGACTTATGCTATTTGGGAGGGTCTTTGTTGCAGATATTGAATGAAACAAAGCAGCCATTTTGTAAGAAATACATCTTCCAACGGAAGGTATAATATTGAAAACAACACTCAAGAACCTGAATTTATATCTTCCTGACATTCAATGTTTTTCAAAACAAACTCAAATTATAGGATAGACATGAAATTTAGATAGAAATGGGAAACTGTAAATTCATATTCTGTTTGTTTGATTTGGATTTTAAGTTAATTTTAGTATGACAAGATGGTTCACCTGATTCTGTTTTAGTGGGAACAACCTTACCCTTATTATATGATCTTTAAGAAGTAAAAAATCATTAATTGCTGAGGATATATCTGGTATATTGCTTTGAAGTATACCTTATTCAGTGATTGTTCAATCTTTTTCCTTTTCTTCTCTATTTTATTTTTCTATGTTTCTGGTATATTTTATTCTGGTCTGAGAGGGCAAACACCTAATCTACTTTTCTTTTGTGTATGTGTAAATAAAAATATAAGTTCCCCTTTCTTTTATCTCTTTTATCTTTCGAAACAGCAGCAAGTTAGAGATAAGTACTAGAAATTTGTGATGAATTCTAAATATATATATATATATATATTTTTTTTCAAAGTTGTCTTTAGAGTATGCTATAGTACCTTCATTTCCATAAATGTCACAGCGTTATAGAACAAAAAATCAAGGTCTTAGTTGTCACTGAATTTTTATTTGCAAATTTTCAGGGAAGTTTTACATTGGTTAGATGATCTAAAGGAGGCTAACCAGCTATTGTAGATACTCTAAACCATTGAAAACATGGAAATGGCGAAGCACTTCCACTTGTTTTGCAAGTCTGGTAATTAAAAGTATTTTTCATATCTTCATTTCATTATGTGCCACTGCTTTATTTGTTCAGTATATTCTACTTTGGCCTTCGTAAATAGTATAATGCCTCTACTCCCTTGGTAACTGATTGGATCTTGAATTTCTCGACAGGCATCTGCAATTCCTATATGAAGCTTTTGATAGCAAAACACCATAATGCCAAAATTCTTTCTGTCTTCTATGAATTTCCTGCCCCTCAGTACTGATGATCATAAACTACCTATAAAGCATGACTTGCTTGTAAATTGTAATATCTATCCCTTTAAGCATGCATATTAATGAGAAGGCGTATTACACTTTACAGCTTCAGATCGTGGTAATGATGGAACTTGTAGTCTTTGAAATCCTGACTCAAACTATTCAGTGGTGAAAATTCTTACTACTTGAGAGATGCATTATAATGTTACTGCTTGAGAGATGTATAATGACTCTAATATTTCAGCAGTGGATTTCAATGAATTTGTTCTCTTTTCAATACAAAGTAGATAAAATGAAAGTTTTTGGGGCTAGGCCTTGGTCTGTTAAAGGTCATTCGTTGATCATCAAAGAATGCAACCACAACTAATGGTGCATGAAATTAATTTCGACCCTATTAAGTTCTGGGTCTGAGTCCATGGTTCGCGTTTGGACTCAGTGTTGGATGGTAGGTAGGGTGGTAGAAGTGTCCATGATTTGGCAGAAATATGCCAGAGTTAGAGTTGAAATTGAGGTATCCTTCTCTCTCCCTCTTTATTTTCTGGGCATCTAAACATGATTAATGCTAATATTTGTGTGCAGGGCATGACATGGGCTGGAAGTCAATCTTTTTATTTATTTTAATTTTTTGCTTCCTTTAGGATCCAAATCATGGTCCAACTCCAAATATTGGCTCTTTCAATCAGTCATGCTAGCACCCCTAGCCACAATAAAACTCATACCTCAACAGACCCATCAACAAAAAGAACACCTGGTGAACCTTTAATTCCAACGAAGTGTAAATAGCGTTTTTTTCCACCAACACGGGTCTGCAGAGGTACACAAGCTTTGTAGAAGTAGATGCATTTGGTGACCCAGGCCAGTGGGAGTTGGGCCCAAATGGTGTTCAAAATATCTTAATCTTACTAACATAATATTAAGCTTGCTTCCTCTTGTTTCTTCTTCTTTTTTTGGGTGAGAATTGACATAGTATTAAGCTGATTCCATAAGGTGGAACTAATAATGGTTGCCTTCCAAAATGTGTTGAGCACTAATAATAAAGCATTCATTTTGATTCTTGGCATGGTCTGTTTTGCCTATTTTTCTTCCTTATAAATGATTTCTTCCTATCAATAAAGCAGTAGAATTTTAACATAATACATCTCATATAAGTACAATTCGATCTATTAGGCAGCTAATATTGTTCTCCTGTTTTAACGTGGCAACATCAATCCTTTCAATGCTTCTCTTGATGCAAAGATGTTAAAATTGTGGTTAAATAATTAAATTCATTGTTTTTTTAATTGCTTAAGCTCTTGGACTAAACAGTAATTTACCATTGAAGAAAATATTTTAAAACTAAGTTGGACAAAAAATAAAAAATAGCTCTGTAATTTAAAAAAGTCACAATTTATAATCAAGTTTTAGGAAAACATTGAATTAATGAAAATACTATAAAATAGCAATAAAAATAAATGATAAGCACTTAAATTTAAAAATTAAAGAACAATAATAATACTTAGTATAATTTTTTATGCTAAATAGTTTTAAAATACAAATTACTGTTATTATGCCATCTTTTGTTATTCCTGACATCTAAAAACTTTATATCAATTAAGTTACTGAACAAGTTAAAAGTGTAAGTGTGTAACAGCTTTAAAACACTTATAAACATGATTTGCTATATGTTCGAAAGTTTAAAAGGTTTTCAATTAGATCTCTTTTCTAATATACGTTTTCTAATTGAACTTAGATTCTTTTATATATTTCTTCTCAAAAAAAAATAAAAAAGAAAAAAAGATTCTATTATATATTTAAACCCTCCATTAGTATACTCCCACATCACATTTTATTTAAATTTTAGAATAAATAGTTCCATATATGAATACAAACATAATAAATGCCTATTAATAACTACTACAATTATCAATTTTATATTTAAGACAAAGATAAAATATAAAAAAATAATTATATTTTGTTTAAATTTCTTGTGCATTGCACAAGTTATTGACTAGTTATTTTAGTATTTAAGAAAATTACATTTATATCTCATTCATTTAAAGGCACCACATGGCAGCAAAATCCTAACATTTTTTTTTTTTTTTTGCAAATTAAAATATATAAAGAAAAAAAAATTGCCATGAGACTGCAACATGATTTGTTAGCTAGTGGTTGAAAGTGTTGAGAAAGGACACTTTTTTTCGGGGATTATGCATATGCAATCTTAGTAAATAAAGAGAAAAGGAAAATAACAAGCAACATTGAGATTTAAGTGGTTCTGTAACGTATCTACATTCACAGGAGAAGCCACAACTGATTTCACCATGAAAATTAGAGCTGCAACAAATTTATATTATTTGAATTCAAGTATCCTAACCAACTTGTTGACGCTCCTTTCACTTTGCTACCTCCCACTCCACGAGGCCCGTAAACTAGAGACCATTATTACTTTCTTATTCAAAATATGAGCCACCATCTCTAGGCATTCTTGTCCTCCTTCAAGACCTTGAAAGCATGAATCCAATTTCTCATGCTGGTTTTGTACAGTCTTGAGGATTCCATCATAATTTCTTATCTTGTGACCAAGATTGCAATGCAACATTTATCTTTGAAATTGCAAGGTAACAGATAGAGTGCCTACAGCCATAAACAAGCAATCTTGAGACATATAACAAAGAAATACAAAAGCAAGCAGTAACGTAAAGCTGCACGTACCATCTAGTTGCATTAGATTTTGTGGCAAATGCTAGCTACTATAACGGACAAAACAAATAGTGAAAGCCTCCAGTATGCCTCAAAATGAATGAGCCTGCCATAATCTGAATGAGAGCTTCTAATTGATTTATTTATGAATTTATCTGTTTAATGATTTGTTATGGTAAATAGAAATAAAATGCAGCAGGGCAGCTACAAATTTGGATTAAAATTTAAAAATACAGCAGGATCTTTTTCTAGGCAATACAACAATTATGTTTGCCCCGTTAGTCAAAGATTCCAAACTAACCCAAATTAAGCCAAGTACTAAAACAATTAGACAATATAATTGAAATGAAACAAAGTCAGAAGAGAACTCTGAAGAACATACCATTTCATAAGAAGAAGAAGAAAGTGAACTCTGACAAAGAAAGCTAAAGTAAATAAGCCAAAATTTTGTTAAAAAAATTACAGTCAAACATCTTCATGACTCATGAGCAACTTTTAGGCAATGTCAAGAACATAATTGTATGATTTAAGCCTATCAATTCTAACTACCATTTACATTTATTGGTGGAATATGTCCATAAAGAAGTTTTCAGAATAGAAAGAGAGTGGCAGTAATAAGGATTTTCATGGTTCTGGCGGCCTATGCTTATAATGGAAATCCCTTAACGAGCTACATCTTTTTTGTTCTAAATTGTATGATACAAAGAATCCAATGAAGGTTATAAATAGGCATACATTAGGTCGATTTGACAACCTTAAAATCATGGTAGCTAATGGTATACAAAACAACAGTATTCTTTAAAACCATGGTGTAGTCTATTTATGATATAGGTCTTCATCGTATTACATCAAACACAGAAATATCATTCAATCAAAATAAATCCAAAGAAAAACAAAAGGACAGATGCATTAGGAATGAGACCAAAAAAATAAAAAAGCATGCTCACCTTTCAGAGACACTGCTTGCAACTGCTTGAGTCACAAACAGAGTGAGAGAGCGAAGAGTGACAATCCACTGGAGCGTGCAGATGTTGAGTGACTGAGGCCGACATACTCAACAAAGAAAAGATTAGTTCAAAATAGACAAAGAAAATTGAACATAAGAGAAGAACAGAAAGGGAGGGAGAGAGAGAGCTTTGCTTTGTTACCGTTGATGGAGCAAGTTGAAATGTGTAGAGAATGACAAGATAAGGATGCTTTGCTTTGTGAGTTTTCTGTAGGGGGCAAAAATTTTGCCAAAATGTATTTTGTTGACCAATAAGTTTGTTTCTGGATCATCTGTGTCTTCTATCCTACCAAACACAAGAAAATGTTTAAATAAAAGTTTTCCATTAGAACAAACGGAACATAAATAAGAATTTGGCACTAAATAACCCAAAAAAAAAATAATAATAAAGAAGTTTCACTCAAACAAAAAAATCATGTTTATATGGTTGATTTGCATTAACTTTCCTTGTACTTTTTTCCTGATACAAGTTTATCAAAACCGGGAATAAAAGATGGTTGTACATAATTAGAAAAAATAAAAAATAAAGCAAAAAAAAAAAAAAACAGGATAGCTATAATTTATTCCTAAAACAATATTAGAGACAACAAATTTCACAACTTTTTTCAAAACTTAGGTGCATCACATTACGTTTCCTAGTTAAATTCAAGCACTTGGTTGCATTGAGAAATAAAATACAAACAGTGCAATTTTTTCCAAGGACAATTGAATCAATTCATGAATCATTGAAAAAAACTAAAGTTATAGATTATGGTGACACCAAGTATAATGTGGTAACTTAATTTAGAGAATGTTTTAAAATTGCCATGAATTTTTGTTATATCCCAAGCTTTATTGTTGCACGTACCAAACGGTTGATATTTCAATCAGATGAGAGCACTAAAAGTTGAATTTAAAATTATAGTATCTTAATCTACTATAATGTCAAACTTGCATGTGTTTGCATGTCTCTATGCAAATATAATTTTCGCTAGGTTTTTGTTCCAATTTAGATTGAAGGCTTCATGCCATAAATTTATTAAGCTAGAGATCTGTGTTCACTTACAGAAGGTCTGAAGACACTAACAGAGTTCTATCCTGCTTTTGAATCTGCCAATAGTTCATTGGCAGTTTTTATATAAGATGTCAACCCCCCAGGATAGCTTGAATAAAGCCAAACAACCTGGAGCAAAATTGCAGTTAGAAGAAGAAATGAAAAGACAAGTAGCTAATTTAAAATTAATCAAGCACATGAAGAACCATGGTTAAGATCCTCTTGAAAAACCCAAAAACAAAACAAACTAAAAAAAAAAAAACAGATGAAAAGACAAACTCTTTTTAAGGAGGAAAAAGAAGATTCTCAATTAAGTCATGCATGAGGCATTGGACCATTGGTGTTACACCCAGGAAACAAAACAAATAAAATTTTGCCATTTCCAATTTGCCCCTTTTAACTAAAAGGATTTTTTTTTTTTTTTTGAATATTCTGTGGGACCTTATTATTAGCAATAAAAACCTGCTGGCATGTTTAATCTCAATCTGTAAATCAATATCAAAAACTTCTTTATCCTTAATATTTGCTAGGTGTTTGAATTACCTTACACCCCAAATCCCAAACAATTTCTTACAAAACCAAACAATCCCAAAAATTTCTCACCAACCAAACGAGCCAACTAAACTCCAAAAACAATTCCAGCCACAACACAACAATCAGCTTAAGCTGATATACTCTGAAGAATTAGAGTTCCCATAAGGAATTAAAATAGGAAAATATGAACTGTTACACCCCGAATACTTATCATACATCACCTATAAACAAAAAATGAAAACAAAGTCATCTCAAATTGCAAGAGTAACCTATGTAGTAAACCAAAGATCCCCTCAGATTGCATATCAGCAGTTCCTTGCTATTGCTAATCCACTGTCACGCAAGAAGGCTTAATAGCACACCTAATCAAATGCATACATAATGAAGCCCTTTAATTTCTCAGAGATGGCTCACATATAAAAGCAAAACATATCACAACTATATGTGATTCCTGTAGTCAATGATAGAATTTGGTTCATCAGTGTTGATATATTAAATATGTTGTATGTTATGTTTATAAAAATCAACTCTAATGTTTATTTGCACACATAAGCTATTAGATTTTCTTTCATACATTTTATCAAACACAAATACACAGTTCTTATAAGTCCATAAGAGAGGTTAATAATTAACAGTTCAGCCATGGAAAATTTTATTAATTTGTTATCAACACATGGAAAGTGACACCAAATTAATTGAAATAGGAACACATATATAGTCAAGTTCAAATGATTAGAACATAAATATATATATAGGAGGCCCCTTTTCAGTTTGGCTCAGGCATTTTGTCAAACACTTTGAGGGCGATGGGATTGCCTCTCTTAACATGCAATGAGGAACTATCAAAAGGTATTGATTTCTATTCGTAGTTCCTAGCTTTTGAAAAAGTTTTCCCACTAATCTTGCTGAGTTCTCACCCAACAACAAATGGGTGTTTTTATCTTAGCCTTTTGTTAAACTTTGCCATAAGCTCTCTATTTACTTTTTGAAAAGAGTAGCTGAAAGGAATGGGCATAGATTTGAGAAAAAATGTCCACATTTGCAGGCAGAAGAATAGAATTAAAGTCAAAACTCAAATGATATGATTTATATACATGGACAGATTTAAATCTCAAAAATAGCATGCTAAGAATTAGAATCCTTCCAAAAGCAACCCAAAGTTTTTGAACTTGGAAGTTCAAATTTTAGTTTTACATTGATAAGTTGAATTGTGTAGTAATATTTTCTTTTTCTTTTTTTAAGGGACGATTCATAGTGATCATCAGCAGAAGAAGGGAAGAATTAGAAAGAGTGAGAGGAGGAGGGTTTCAACCATAGGGAGTTCGAAGAAGAAGAAAGAACAGAGAGAGTATCATTAATCAAGTACGGACTACTAAAATATATTATGGCTTGGATAAGTCTAGGACACCATTTTTGTCACAACTTGATGAAATGGTCGGCGATTTTCAAAAAGCGTTCTTTTTATTTTTATTTTTATTTTTATTTTTTCTCAATGAACTTGAAGGGCTTTTAGTAACCCAAAGATTCAAAGTTCCATCCACAGCACATAGGATTTTCGGATACTACTTCTTTAATAAACAAAAATTAAGTTGTGAAAAAAAAAAATCATCAACAATAATAAAAAAAGGGAACCGATAATGAGCTATGCAAGATCAATATTGAAGTTGAGCTACAGCCTATTTAAAGTTTAGAAGGGTCTATGTAGCAAGGGATGCACTTAAAAGGTAATTTTTAAAGTTTAAATAAAAAAAATAAAGTACAAGTATTTGCCAAAGAAATGGGTGAAAAAACACACAAACAAAGCAAAACAAACATATGGTGACCAGTAAGACCTGTAATAGAAAGAAAGATGATGACTTACTAGTCTCGGACCACCTTCAATAGAATGAACCATGCAATCAGAGTTACAATGACCAATTCTTCCTTTATATATGGTTGATTCCTCTTCAAATGTGGTACGTCGTTAGAGCTACTTTCACCACTAGGTCCAGCCTCATCGCATTCATCATGGCTTCGCATAATTTTAGTACCTTCTGTTACCAACATTGAATTGTCCAAATCATGTTGAGCATCTATGACCTCATAAGAAGTGATGCAACTGCTGTTGCTGGGTTGAGCTAGTCCTCTGATATCTTCCATGTCTTACTCGTATACCATTTGAAACCCACATTTCTCAAACTCCAAGTTTGAGTCCCTAGAAAATTGAAATCTAACTTCCAACTGAATGGATTCATTCTCATCAATTTGACTCAATACTGCTCTCGCGTTCTCATCAAAAAATTCAGGGCGAAAATAGAGTAGCCAAAGGTGATGTGATGAAATCTGAACACAGTTAATGCTAAATTTTGCCAGCACTCCTACACCAACTTCAATGTAACAAATAATATGACAGTTTTCAAAGAAACTATAATTTTTCAGATAAAGATCTAGGGGTGAAAAAACAGCACAAGCAACCATTCCCATCCACTTATTACATGAATGAGTAGGCATTTGTATATTCACATTTTGTTTCCAAGGAGTAACTTGTGCTTTTACTATATTCCCCATACTTTGATGGCTAAACCATTCCATAATTTCACTTCCAAGAATAAAAGTACTAATGTTTGCCGCTTTAGGTTCCTTGTAGATTCCCTGCAACATACAAACCATGACGTTTAGAATTTAACTATACATACATACATACATACATACATATATATATATATATATATATATAGAGAGAGAGAGAGAGAGAGAGAGAGAGAGAGAGAGAGAGAGAGAGTCCTAAGCAGCTTTATTTAGCATTCTAAAGAACATGGTTCCTTGATTGTCAGCCAATTCAAAACAATCGAAGAGATAAAGAAATAATGAGTTTGATTCGTCTGGTATTAATGTTTTTGGTAATATTTCCAATAAGGCACAACCTTCTGCAAAAACACTCCTGGTGCCAGATGGAAGCTGTGGCAATGAACGTAGTCTTGTGCAATTCTTCAAAAGAATAGTCTTCAATTTAGACAGTTGAATGATGCTTTTAGGAAGGCAATCACAACTATTTTCACTTAGATTTAAATCTTCTAAAGAGGATAAGCAACCAATATCATTAGGGATTGTCTGAAGATCACAATTACTTAGATTCAATCTCGTTAAAGAGCACAAATCTGGCAGGTAAGGCAATAACAAGCTCACAGGATTTGGGCTTCCTCTAGGCAGTGGCAGCTTACACTACATGAAGCATCATCAAGCTGGCAGCTCTAGCTTCATGGCCTTGAAGCTCGACATGAGCAAGGCATACGTCCGTGTTGAATGGAAGTTTTTGGAATTAGTGATGAAGAGAATGGGTTTTGCAGAGGGCTGGGTATCCTTAATGATGGAGTGTATTTCCACGGTTAGATATTCGATTCTTATCAACGGCGAACCCTCTTCCATCATTCAACCGGCCAGAGGACTTACATATTACAAGTTGAGTTTTATTATATGTCAAAATACATTGTTGTTCTCTAAATTTTAACCCATGATTGATTTTGATTTATAAAATTTAACGTGATTGCTTTTAGTCCTTAACAAATTTTAAATAATTACTTTTATTTCCTAGCTAACATGTCTATTGGAGCGATAATATGTCAATTCTTAGTTTGACCACGTCATCATTCTGTCATAGAGATTAACAGATGACGTGAACACTTTTAAGTTTGTTGAGGACTAAAATCACTCACTGGTTAAAATGTAAGAACCAACAATATATTGTGCCCCTTATTAAACAAATTTCTTATCAATTACCTTATCCATGTAGTCCAATGAATTATAACTATCAAATCGATGACAATACAAGTATAGAGTTCCACCACTGATAGCACATAAATCACGTTCAATCACATAAACAAATTAACTTTTATGATTATAGCCACAATAGTTTGATGTGCACTTGGAATGACAGGTCACTATATATACATTACATTTATAATACAAGGCTCTAAGCTATTCTTGATTAGCATGGTTCTTTGAAGTAGATCGCATATTTGATACCACAAATGGAAAAAATAATGATGACAATATCAGTGCCAAGGGCTGTGGTTGCTTGATCACCTAGCTCCATGTTCCTGCCGCCAAAACAATCAACCATGTCAGGAATGGATTCCCAGTTCTCTACATCTTTCTCGTATGGAATCTCTAATTTCATTCTCATTTCTTGGCTTGCAGCCTCCTGAGCAAGTGTCCGATCATAAAATCTACGGGTTTCTTCATCGCTCAGTATATCATATACTTCTCTAAGCTTCATGAACTTGTCCGAAGCAGCCTTTAGTGAGGAGTTGCGTCTGGATGGTACTCTTTTGATAATCTTCTATAAGCAGCTCGGATCTCTTCCATATCTGCTTCTGCTAATACCCCTAAGAAACTGATTAAATCCAACTCGAGTTAGTAATAATGTCTTATTAGGTATCATGGGTGCACACACATATAAGCAAATTAATATATAATTTAAGAAGGTATCATACTGTTCCATGAGTATGCACTTTATATTTGTTAATAAAATTCAATTATGTGATTGTATTGGTCAATGCAACATCATTTATGTTTTCTTTCCTTAACCATAATTAAATTTAATCATGTGACATATTAGTCATGGCCTAATGTAATTGGGAAATCTAAGATAAGTACACCTTGGTCCTCGGTAATTGTATCTAAGTTATACCAGCTTAACTAACTTACTTTTAAATACATTTCCACTGAATTACTTGTGATGCTTTTTAGATTAACACTAAGTAAATATCCAGGGACTAGGACTGACTTCTTTTGCAAATTTATTAATTGACTATCCAATATGGACCATATAGAGCTAAACATATGTTTTCACAGTCACAATTCTAGCAGTTCATAATATCATCCAAGATTAGTAAATTGTATATTCAATTCTAAAAGGGAAAGTATAGAAACTCACTGGCAATGAGAATCAGATGAGTCGTTTAGCAAATCAGCAAATTTCTCACCTGAAAGATTCTTATGCTCCTTTTGTTGATTGCTTTGCTATTCTGTTGGCTGGGAACTAGTGCTTCCACCAATCCAACCTTCATCTTTATTGTGTTAAATTATAGGTTAGAAAGTCCAACAAAGGGAATAACATCTTATAATAACAGTAGCTAGTTGTATTGCAAAATCATAGAATTTTACCAAGCGCGCATGATCTACTCTATCTTTTATATAGCCTATTGTATTCTAAAGCATTTGTCTTCATCACATTACATCAAACACAGAAATATCATTCCACCAAAAGACCCGAGAAAAACAAAAGAGACAACAATGATGCATTCAGGTTTGAGACCCAAAAAAAAAAAAAAAACACTCACTTTTTACGAACGGATGTTGTGCCACTGCACTATGTGAGGGGCTGCTGACCATGAATGAGAGGACAAAAGAGTAAGAAGTCACTGGTGAGTGCAAGTATGGAGGGATTGAGGCTGATATACTCAACAAAACAAAGACAATTGAAAGTTGATTTGCATTGACCTTTTACCAAAATAAATGGAGAGTCAAAAAGAATTTAGCACAAAACAACTACCAAAAAAAAAAAAAAAATTACAATCACACAAGCAAATGATGTACATATGGTTGATTTGCATTAAATTTCCTTTTACCTTGTTCTCAATATAAGTTTATCAAAACTACTAAAGTAAAATTTGTCTTCTCAAAAAAAAAAAAACTAAAATTTGGAATTTATTCTTTTAAGGAAAAATTTGTACAAGGCGAAATGAAAATGACACATGTTTAAGAAACTAGTAATGGTAATGACATTTTGACAAAAAAGTAAAACTCACATATTATGGATGTCCTGTAAACAATCTTGTGGACAAGGAAGTTTTCTTCATATCATGGCCTACTTTCTCTGAAAAGAAGGAAAAAAAAAAAAAAAATCAAGGTTACCACACGGGCCCATTAGGAAGCTACAAAGTCCATTTATTAAGAGCTGCACTTAACGTAAATTCTGAAAATAAAATCAGAAAGAAAAAAAGAGAGCAAATATATGCCCTATAGGAAGCTGCAGAGTCAATGTAACGATGATTTACTAGTCCCAATCCACCTTCATAAGAATTCTTGCAATCAGAGTAACCATAAGTCATACATTCTCTATCTTTGAATCCCTTTTGAGTGTGGGACATCATTAGGGCTGCCTTCCCCACTAGGTCCAATTCCATCGTATTCATCACCGCTTCGCTTAATTTTGATACCTTCTACTGAATTGTCAAAATCATGATGAACATCCAAACCCTCATAAGGAGTGATGCAGAAGCTATTGTTGGATTGAGCCATCATTTCTCTTATATATTCAATGTCTTGCTCTTATACTAGACGAAACCCACATTTCTTAAACTCAAACCAACTATGGAGAGGACTATGAAATCTAATCTCCATCTGAATGAATCCATTTTGATTGAATCTGTCATTCTCATAAAGCTGTTGAGGGGGTAAATAGAACATCCAAATGTGATGTGATTTAATCTGAACAAATTTAGCGCCAAAGAAATCAACAATGGTTGCACCTTCATGTTTATTAACTAGAATATTACAAAAAAGAAGATGGTCAGATAAGACATAATTATTTGGATGAAGATTAGGGCAGTTAAAAATAGCACACACAGCCATTCCGATCCACTTATTACACGAATGAGAAGGCACTTGTATATTCAAATTTTTGTTTGGATGAGTAACTTGGGTATTCACTATAGCCCCCGCTTTCTGATGACTAAGCCATTTCAGAATTTCACTTCCAGGAATAACAACACTAAAGGTGCCAATGTAAGGAAATTCGATAGATTCCTTTTACATTTCTTGAAACATACAAAACATAATGTTTAGAATTGACATATATATATATATATATATATATATATAGAGAGAGAGAGAGAGAGAGAGAGAGAGAGAGAGAGAGAGAGAGAGAGAGAGAGACCTGAGGAAGTGTTGATAGTATTCTAAAGAAGATGTTACTCTGGCCTTAATTATCAGCCAATTTGAAGCAATTGGAGAGAAAAAGACGTGGGTCGCAGAGTTTGTCTAGTGTTAATCTATTTGGTAATGTTTCCAGTGAGGTACAACCATTTGCTTCAATTGTCGAAAGGCTTGGTGAAAATTGTGGTAGTAAACGAAGTTGTGTGCAATTCCTTAAATAAATAGTATTCAATTTAGATAGTTGAATGATACTTTCAGGAAGGCAATCAAAATTATTTCCACTTACATCTAACCTATTTAAAGAGGATATGTGGCCAAAATCTTTAGGAATTGTTGGGAGATTACAGTCACTCAGATCCAATATCATTAATGAACACAAGCCTGGCAAGGAAGGCAATAACAAGTTCATAGGATTTAGGCTTCTTCTTGGCATTAGATAGAAAGGAAAAGCATATTCCATAGTTTACGTGGTGGCCCTTTACATCCTTGAAAAGATAATACTTTAAGATTTCTTGAGAGAACAATAGAGGAAGGCGGTTCTCTTAGAGCAGTTGCACACACATCAAGCTCTTCTAAACTTTCAACATTCCATAAGTTCTCCGGTAGATTCTCAAGCTTTGAGCATCCGGCCAAATTGATATATTTAAGCGACTTGAAGCTACAAATGATACTAGGAAGACACACTAGATTTTTGCAATCTCTCAAATGCAATGAAGCAAGGATAGTCAAATGTTCAGCTGAAGATGGAAGTTTTGTAATTGCAATTCCATCTAAGTGAAGTTTCGATAAGCGTTTCATATTTCCAATAAACTCTAGAATTTGCTTAATTTTTGAACAGCTAGAAAGAATAAGAATCTCAAGAAATTTCATTTCAAACTTACTTGGAAGACTATTAAAATTTCTGCAACCTTCTAGATTAAGATGAGCAAGCCTTTTATGAACTACAATAAATTGGTGAACTTCACTTAAATTTTTACAATGTTTAACATCTAATTACTCAAGATTTGGGACTCCATTGAAGTTAGGGGTTGCAATGAGGTTTAAGGAGTCTTCCAATTTGATAGACTTCAAATTGCCAAAACGTTATTAAAAGTCAAAAATAGTAAATAAGAACAAATAGATTAGGTTCCAAAAAGATTAGAATTTATAACTTTTTATTAAACGAATAGGAGTACTTAAATAACAACGTTACCTTTATTTCTTTCCAAAGTCGAACAATTTTGCTATGGCACATGCAAAGTTCAACAAGCTTATCTGATTGGAAACTTGATGACAAAGATTTTGAAGGATATCTACTCCAATCGAGATATCTTAAGCCATTAGAAAGATGTTTTGGACCATACGGAAGGTGAACACCATGAATTATAAGCAACTTAAGGTTAGGAAACTTTGAAAAGGCATCAAGGTTCCAATGTGCCTTTACAAATTTGTGTAGTTCACCCAATTCAAGCAATGGAGGAAGCTCAAGGACTATGCCCTGAATTGTTTTTGTTCCCTAAAAGTCAAGAAAAATATATGGGTGAATTGCAAGATATATGGTTTTTTTTTTAGAATCAACGTAGTACCTTTTATTCAATGAAAAACCATCAGAGTTTGCTAGAAACAAAAGAAAGAAATTGTGGTGAAGCATCCTCCATCCACACACTATAATCTAAAACATTTAAAACAAAAAGAACTAAAACATGAGCAACCATATTACCCTTTCTCTTAACATGAGAGTAGTGTAATTTACTAAAACATCTCGCCAAAACCACTCCAAACCCTGATTTTCGCTCCCAACGGAATAGTGCATCCTCGAGATTGACCTTAACCATGTCCAAGATAAGAGCTCTCCAATGAACTCGGATCGGTGTGGACTGTGGTTGGGGAGGTTGCTACACCGCCTGGAATTCCAATAGGAGTCCGTTGGCCATGTTTGCGAGCTGATTTGGAATGCAACAAGGTTGGCTAGTTCTGACTCAAATCCGATGTGTCCCTATTATCCAAACCATGACTGAGATAGACTCTTTTTTCTGTTTCGTTTTGATCATACACGACAGCAACTCTTTGAAGTCCATGAATGCTGCAGATATTTCGTTCTTCTTAATTGCTTCAGGTGGTATTATTTCCTTATTAAGACCGTGGACCTCATTTGTTGATTGCCATTGGGATTGCTGTGAATGTGGATTAATAATAGGAGCATTAAAAGGTGAGCTGTCATGTGTATCTTGCTTAACTTTCGAATCCGAATTGGCAGGTGAATTAACTTGGCTTGAGTCTCCAATTATGGGTTGACATTTTAGGCTCTTAGACTTTCCCATATTAACTTTTGAATTCCCATCCAAATTTGGACCCGATTTTGGCATTAATGAGGATTCAATTGCATAACCCTCAGAGTCCATAACTAAAGTAACGTACTCCTGCCTCATTTCAATTTTGTCATGCACCGTTTCAGGCAACGCTTGTACCACGTCACCTCCCTCCATTGTTGTTGCTGTGCCAGATTTGCCTCTGTACCTACCACCATCGTCCTTGTTGCTCCCTGCATCTTGGGATGGACTTCTCTTAAAAAACACAGGCCCCACAAATACTGCATTCCCTATTGAACAGTAAGGCAAAGCCTGAAGTGATGGACCAGTTTGTTGATTGAAGACTTGTAGCATTCCTTTGCTTTGAATCTTGAAAAACTTCCCTGCCACGAAAGTGTTTCCCTTACCCCCACAAAAAAAAAAAAAACCCCACAAGCTCTCTGGAGAAACTTGTTATCCAAAGAGGTGCAAAACATCACAAATTCCTTCGTAAGAAGGGACTAAAAACCAAAAAACTCCTTCATAAGAAGGGACAAAGAAGCTCTCTGGATAAACTTGTTATCCACAGAGGTACAAATCAATAGAAACTCCTTCATAAGAAGGGACAGAACAACAAAAGAGAAGAAATACATTATCGGAGAACTCTATGCCATTAGAGATCTCCACTTGAATCTAACAATGGTCATTTTTACTACCAATTGGTGTTGATTTTGCTTTTGAGTCTAGTTAGAGATACCACTTTTCATAACATTATATGGTTTTCTTTATAGGTAAATTGCAAGATATTTGGTTACTAGAATGGTTCAAATTTTAATTTTGTTATGTTATAGGGTATATGCTAAGTTTTCTAAATGAGCTCTTACCATGATTTTCATCAAGCCATTCACTAGGTAAATTGCAAGATATATGATTACTAAAATGGTTCAAATTTTAACTTTGTTAAATAATGTGATGAGATATATGCTCAAGTTACCTAAATGACAACTTACTGTATTTTTTGTCAACACGTTGTGAGTGTCCTTATATAGCCACAATCTGCTCCACATCCCAAGTTCTTGAGGATCATCCTGACGAACTATGCCTTGTCCCACTTTTTGTAGTAATTCATGCATCCAAAATTTATTTTCAAACTCTTTCAAGAGAGACTTTTCAATAAGAACACTTAATCCAATTTTAGGGTGAAGACCAAGACAATCTAGTATTTCTACTACATAATTTGTGTCTTTCATATTGAACATGCTATATGTAGAAATATTTCTTTTTCCACTCTTTGTAGTCCATCAAAACTTATTTTAAGTATTTTGTTTATTTCTTCTGCAAGAAAATCTTTGAGCCTATCTAATACACTTTGCCATTCCTCCTTACTTCTATTGAACAAAAAAGAACCCAAAACCTTAACAGCTAGAGGAAGGCCTTGAGCGTAATTTACAAACTGTTTAGACAACTTTAAATAATCTTCGACAGGATGATCTTTGTTAAAAGAATTCAAACTAAAAAGATGAAGAGCATCATCATCATTCAATCCTTTTACTTCATATATTCCAAATACTTTATGTCTTATCAACAATGCATATCTCTTGTTGTGACAATAACTCTACTACCTAGACCAAACCAATTAAGCTCCCCAACTAAGATTTCTAACTAGTTGAATTGATTTACACCATCAAGAACAAGAAGAATCCTTTTATGACATAACCTATTCTTGATCATAAGAACTCCGTAATCAACATCCCGTATATTCACACTTCTTTCGCTCAAAATTTCACAAATAAGTTTTTGTGGTGATGGAAGTAAACCATGTTTTCTAGATTCTTCTTCAATATTAGTAATAAAACTACCACCTTCAAAATTATTAAAAATCATCCTATAGACAACTCTAGTAAGAGTTGTCTTACCGATTCCCCCCATCCCCCAAACCCCTATGATGCGAACATCATGCAATCCTAGCCAAAAGGGACATCAGTTCATCCACTCAATAATCTATTCCTACTAAACCTCTGGTATCTATTGGGATTGCATAACTTAATTTGTGCAATATCACTTCCACAATATCTTGGATAAATTTTGACTCATGCCTGTAAAGAAGAGAAACAATCAAACAATGCAACTGAATCACCCATATTACCCTTTGCCTCCCAAAAGAAATATGATATTTAGAGTTAAGTTTCAATGTAAATATCCTCAAATTCTAGCAAATCTCACACCGAGAAATAGAGAATTAAGTAAATGCAATAACTCATACACAGGAGTATACTAATCCCATATCACTAAGAATAGAGTAATGAGTTACAGGTAGAGTCATATAAACAATGCTATTAAGTTTGACATAATATTGATTCAAAAAATGTTAATTAATATAATTATTAAAATAAATTAACATATTACTATCTTGATTCTCAAAATTAAATTAAAAAAATATATATAAACAGAAGTTTAATTTTCACATAAGTATAACTTAAGTATAAATTTTAATTAATTTTCAAAGCATAGTATTCATTACAAGATATTATCAAAAATCTATATATATATATATATATATTCATCAACAGAATAGCTTAAGAAGAGAAATCCTAATATAAGGAAGGTAAACAAAAAATTAAACTGCTTAAGAGTACCTAACTAATATAAGGGCTAAAACGTTATTTTGGAGGAGCCTCTTATATGGACATCAGGAATATAGGGTTGAAAGATGTTTTCGTTGAAATACACATACATATATAATGTGATTGTGTTTGGAAGCTGAAAGATGCATGGAGTGTTACCCAAGAATGTATATTTGTTTCTTGTTTCTTGTTCGATTATAGTGAATTTTAGTTAGTGTTACCCAAGAATGTATATATGGAGTTTCCAAGTTATGTTAAATATTATTGCCTTGTGTGAATTTTCTAATATATTATTTGTATGAATGCACATTTGCTATTTTCGAATGACAACAAACTAGTATCGAATTTGTTTAAGACAAGCATGTACAAGCTTGGCCTTGGTTGTATAAAAGTTAGTTGTCTTATTCATATAAATCATATTAAGCTTCATTAAGGTCAAGTTATTGTAGTAAAGAATGAAAATTAATTAGTTTATTTTAGGGTCAGTGTGGAAATCTATTGTAAATCATTTTAAATCCCACATCTAAGAGAAGATAGTAATGAGCTATATTTTAAGACTTAGGGTTATACAAGTCAAGATAATCTTACATCTAAAATAACTACCCCTTAGTGTTGTATTATTATAATATATCAAGTGCACATGGCATTGCTAAGCTTGCTCTAGATTCTGTTCATGTTTTCTGTTTCAATAACACCAACCTCCCCTTCACTATATAGTTTGTTTGTAGGGAGGATTGCCTTGCTTAGTTCTGTTTCCGTTTAATGTGATTGGAGATTAGTAACAAAAAAAAAAAAAATGTACATGTCAAAGGGACTAATATAAAACCAAAAATAGAGATCGTTATTGCCATGTCAAGTACTAGTGCATTAGAATCAAATCCTCACGTCTAGTTACAATATAAATCTCGCAAAGCAATGAAGATAATTATTTAATATATATACAAATGGAAATAATGATGTTAGCAGGAATTACCTATCTTGTAAAGGAAATCCAGAGAGACTAGCCATTTCTGTCAAAGTAGCTCTCTACGAGTGAACTTTATCTATATTTTCTTCGAAACGTTTTTCATGTTCATCAAATGCTTGTGCATATGTTCCTATTTGTTTTCACACCTCGGATGGATCCACATTGTAAAAAATAAGCAAGACTGTTGCATTCCATGATTTTTACTAGTTCATCCAAACACCATGTTGAGGGTGCATAGTTTTTTGAGAGAATGATAATAGCAAACATTGATTCTTCTATTGCTTTTAAAAGCTCAGGTGAAATAGGCTTTGCTCTCTCAAGATTTTTATCATCCCTGAAGGTGAAGACACCATTTTGTCTCAAGATTTTTATCATCCCCGAAGGTGGAGACACCCTTCTGTTTCAAGGTGGCGTATAGATGGTCCGTAAAACTTTTGCCAGCATCTTCACCTCTGAAACTTAGAAAGACATTAGATTTCAACTTATGGCTAGAAGAAGAAGAAGAAGATGGGCTTTTTGAATCCATGAAAGCCAATCTAAGCGTACAAGTAAACCTTGAATCACAATATAGGATTATAGATACTCATCAAGATTTCATTGAATTAGATTTGAAGTAAAAATAAATAAACGAATATGGGGTAAAAGGAAACTATATAGAATTTAAAGAGCAAAACTAAGGAGAGGAAATTGAAAATAAAACTTATAGATACTCATTAAAAAAAAGGGTGAGAACTTACAGATTTTGGAGGATAGCGATGAAGCTACTATTCTGTTTAATTGATGGTTTAAATAAAGGAAAGTGCAATGTTTCGTTTCTGGTCAAGGCAAGAAACGTTTCATTTTTAGTTCCATAAAGAAAAACGTTTCGTTTTTAGTTAAGTCAAGAAATCATTTAATTGACTCACTTTATTAAAGTGTAGGTCTAAAGTGTGGCCCTTGGTTTTTAAAGTATCTTTTGTTTAGACTGTAGTATGGAATGGAGGAAAATTCTTGAACTTGTTAAATTCTCACGCGGACTGAAGGTGGAATCACACGTTGTTTCCTGTTGCTAGTCTACTAAAAAGCTAAATAAAATGCAAATGTGAGCAAAATGAAGGTAAATGAGATATTTGCTATAGTTTTTTTCTTTTTTTCTTTTACTTGTACAAATCCATTTCCATCGATTGGCTTTCCAAAACCAGAATTTACTCAAGCCAATAAATGAAAATGGATTTGGCAGATTCCATGTCCAAAATAAATTCAATTTTTTATTTGGAAAGCTTATCATGACCATCTTTCTACTCGCAAATTTCTATCTCAACATCAACATGAGATTAGCCCCATTTGTCCTAGATGTAATCAAGTTGAGTCCACAATTCACATACTGCAAGACTGCCCTCAGGCTATTCAATACTGGAATTCATTTTCCGGGGTTAGACCCTTAAAATTTTTCCAAGAACCCTTGCAAATTTGGCTTAAGAAAAATTCTACCCTTCATCTTCCTGGTTATGAAAATCAGCCCCCTTGGAAACTCTTGTTTATTTTATCTGTTTGGCAATTAGAGTTGTCAAGAAATGAGAGAGTTTTTAAAGCTTCTTCTAGCTCTATTCCACAACTAATTCACAAAACCACTCATTTAACCATTGAATTCTTCTACATTGCTTATCCTTTAAAACAGAAAAAAAAAAAAAAAATTATACTACAAAAAAATCTTTTGGCAACCTTCCTTAGAGCCTTTTATCACTTTAAACACAGATGAGTTCTTTTGGTAATCTAGGTAGAGCTGGTGGACGGGGAGTCTTTCGTGATTTTAATGGGTTTTGGTTAAAAAGTTTCTTTATTCATCTGGGAACAACTACCAATAACATAGCATAAATTAGAAGTTGTTCATTTGGTTTAAATCTGGTTTGGAATCTGAGGTTTAAACATATTAATTTACAAATAGATTCTATCCTAGTTATGCAATGACTAACACATAATGGTACTTATGCGCCACAACTTTATATTTTAATTAATGAATGCAGATCCCTTATTACTCACGAGTGGATCGTCCTTCCTGCTCACATATACCGGGAAGCTAATGGAATGGCTGATGGACTAGCTAAAAGGGAAGCTTGCAAATGGATAGAATTTTTGTATATGAGTCCCCGAGTTTTGTGTATGAAAAGTATCTTAGGGATGTTTGTCAAATGGGCACTTTTAGAAAGTGCTCTGTAACAAACTATGTACTTCTCCTAAATTGTCTATTTGAACAAATAAAACTTCCCCTTTGTACCAAAAAAAAATTGATAAAATTTTGTTTACATAAAATAATAAATCGAGTATTTTCTTTTTTGTCAGTATATAGGGATACGAAATCAAAATTAAGCATGACTTTGGTGGTTGTATACTTGTCTTCTTTGATGCTATTTTTTTGTGAAGTTTTCTCAAACCTTGTTGGAAGATCCTTCTTAGATTGTTTGTCTTGCTTTCTTCTTTTTGAAGCCTAAAAAATATATTTAAGAAAAAAAAGAAAAAAGGAAAAGAAAAGCAAGCTATAAAATCTATGTAACAAGATTCAGGGGCTGCACTAAACTCAAATTCTGGTGCTTTATCATGAACAAAGGCCTTAAAATGGAGTAATTAAAGCTAATAGACTCAGCTGGGCACGCATGCTTAGGTGGTCGTTTTTATTATATTCAAGCCCGGATTGTGCCTTGAGTCTTGACAAACATGAGAAATCAATCAGATATAGCATACACCGTACACCGTACACCGTACACCAATAACCAAGCATGTAAACCCCGCAATACATGTTCCATGTCTCCAAGCTAATCAATATATGCAAAATCCATTGGCAATTAGTGAATCCAACTAATTAATTAATATCCAATAGTCTATTCATAAAAATGAACCCAATAGTTTACAACTGTTTCAAACTTAACTCAGAAATATTTTTGTTTATGTTTGTTTATTTAACAAATAAGTTTACAATTATGTATAGTGAACAAACTCGCAAGAATGAAACTTAATTTAATTAAGTGTGTGTATATAACATTTTTAGTCCATTTTAATTGTAATAATTATATAGAAAATTTTTTATTTATAAAAGGTTAATAAAAAACTAATTTTTATGAGTTTCTTAATGAAGATTATTCTATATATCTAATTAACTCAAATAATTTGATATTTATTGGTAAACCAAATAATTTTATTTCAACTATAATTTAGTCAATAATTATTAGCACAGATTTCTAAAAGGCTAAAAAATAAATAAATAAGGATTAAAAGGAAACGATTTAGAAAGATAAGGGGGGAATGGGCAGAGTAGCGGTGGGTGGGGGAAGAAAGTAGTAAGTTAGACAACGTTAGTAAGAATTAAGAAAAATAGCATTTCGAGTTTTAGAAACTCGAGATCCATATTAAAAATCGAGTCTCAAAAACTCGCTTTGCAAGAGTTTTGGTGCTAAAAATGCCACACAAATCTCGAGTTTTAGAAACTCGAGTTCTATGCAAAAAAAATTGTGTGATTATCCCTATAGTGGCGTTTTTAAGTCCTATAGTGACGTTTTAAAGCCCTATAGCGGCGTTTTCCTGCAAAAATTTTTTATAAGTGCCCATAAGGTTCAGGGAGCCCTATAGTGGCGTTTTTAAGCTCTACAGTGACGTTTTAAAGCTCTATAGCGGCGTTTCCTGCAAAATTTTTTCATAAGTGTCATACAAGAGCCCTATAGTGGCGTTTTTAAGCTCTATAGCGGCGTTTTTAAGCCCTATAGCAGCGTTTTTCAGAATTCGAGTGTTTAAAACTCGATTTTCACATGGATTTTTTCCCAAATCGGACCCATCCGCTTACAAATCGAGACTTAAAAACTCGAATTTTATCTTGGAACTCGAGTTTTAGACACTCGAGATGCTGGTTTTCAACATTCTTCCCAAAAACGACAACTAACTAAATTTTTTTATATTTATTGTTAAATGGAAAAAAAATTCGAAAGATAAGAGTGAAACTAAAAGGAGGGAAGAAATAACTTGGCAGCAGCATGAATTACAACTCCTATTGATCCAACTAAAAGAGCAAGCAGCAAACGACGCAACTAAGCTATGAATATTGTCAATAATAGCTGAGGTAGGGACTGGTATTTGCCAGCAATTGAGTCGAAGCAAATTTTAGAGTCACCTTCTGAAATCGCATGTCTCCAGTTTTCAGAAATAGCTAACTGGGCAGCCCACTGGAGGAGAGGAGCAACATTAATATACATATTGGTACCTCTCTTCTCTCTGTGTATAATTTTTCATATTCTTGGTAATGGGTGTCTGAAATTTGGTCTAGATTTAAGAGGCAATCAAACTTTGACGCAATTTGTTTTTCCATTTATTTTTTGGGTTCAAGATTATTTAACCTTAAAGAGGAATTGCTTTTGTAATTTTCATTGGGCACCATTTAGAATGTACCTTAGTGATATCAATTTTGGTCCTTTTGTGTGGTTTCACATCTGTGGTGAGGAATTTCATTGTATTATTCATTGGGAAAAATTATTTCAGGGAAAATAGTTGTAAAGATGTGCTTAGATGTGTGTGTGTTCTAAAAAATGTACTTTTGCACTTTGAAGTTTTTAGCTCATCAATATCTCTTACAGTTTTATATGAATCTTTATGCCTGAGGCACGTAACTGTCCGATGAAATTCCTGAAAGAGAAATAGTAACATGGAATTTGATGATTGCAGGTTATATATTGTGCTGTGGAACATGTTTATCTGTGGGTATGTATGGAATGGAGGGATGGCTTTTTAATACTATGCCTGACTGGAATGTTATTTCAACTGGACATCATTTCTTGCACCGATGATCAAAGCATTATCACCTATGCGCTGCAGATGGGGAGGTATTTCATTAAGCAGTTATGGTATGAAATGAAATATAATTGTTTCATTAAAATTTGTACCAACCTTGTTAATGATATTGACCATTCCAGAACTTATGCATATCTTTACCCTTTAATTAGAATGCAAGAACCTTTAATTTTGGATAAGATTGCACAATTAGATCTTAATTTATTGAATCAAATTCCATTATTAATCCCTTTCTCAAAAAATATGCCATTATTAATCCACTCTTAGGGATTTTTTTTTTTCTTTTTTGGGTTAATTACTCTTTGGGCAGTTTAAAAATGCAGGAGTGAGGCCATGCTTGAAGGGAAGGCTGTCAATGCTTCTCAAGTTCTTAACTACTACAAGCACATGGTCATGATTTGTCTAGAAGCATTCTTTAAAAAGTTGTAAACCTCCTGCTTGCAAGTGGACATGATTTCTTGATCGTTGAGAATGTCGAGTGCTGATTTCACTGGAAGTTAGTATCAGAAGAGAGAGCTACTGGTGAGGTGCAAGCTTCCTATGTAAAGATTGAATGGGGAACCAAATTGCAATTGAATGGTGCATATCAATTTTTGTTTTTATCTTTTTTTCCTTTTTATTATTCTAATTCTGCCACTTTGGTTTTTCAGCTCAACAATTATGCATATTGATTTACTTTTACTTCCTACGAATGTGTGGAGTCATAAAGAAATTTGAGTTGTGGTTTTTGGTGAGTGCTGCTTCAGATTTTGTATTTATATTGTTCATTAAATTGGGTTTTGTGGGGGCATATATATGGTGTGGGATTTATATTCGTGACAGTAGGTGTCAGAAATTAGGTCTAAGTTTGAAGAGGCAATCAAACTTTCAAGCAATTTCCTTTTCTCTCTCTCTCTCTCTCTCTCTCTCTCTCTCTCTCTTTATATATGTATATATGTGTATATATATATATATATTATTATTTTTTTCTCTTTTTTTGTTTGAATTTTCTTTAACCATAAGAGGAATTGCTTTTGTATTTTTCTTTGCGAACTATTTTGAATGTGCTTTAGTAAGATAAATTTTGGTCTCACCACCAGATTATAATGATCTCATACATAATACTTTATACTATATAACCCCACCTTGTGTTCTTCCTCTTACTTGTTTTTCGGTTGTTTATGCTTCCATTTCATTTTTCTTTTTCTTTCATCTTTAGTTTGTTCATTAAAAACGTGGTAACTAGTTATTAAGAAGATGGAGTTATTGCAAAACTGGTAATAGAGATCATATTTTCTTTGGATGTTCCTTTGGTAACAGAAGAAATGAAAAGTTGGAATGATGATATCAATTAGACAGTAAACTCTTTGAAGGGTAAGAGTTTCAAGAAAATTGGCTTGGACTGCAACTATGTGCTTCATCTGGTTAGACAGGAATGCAAAAAGTAAAGAGGCATTAGTCCAATCAATCATGGCAACTTGGCCAGTGTTAGATTCATATTAGCCTATTAGTTAAACTAATCCCAAATCTATTAAGAATCTGAGTCTATATTTTACTGCTGGTATATTTATACTGCTAAGTCAGTTGTAATTTCTATCTATTGAATGAAAATTTTCTTGTATCTCTTCACTTTTGTGGCTCCTTACTCCTTAGCAACAGTTATGTGGTTAGGAATTTCTTTTGTATTATTCCTTGTGAAAAATAGTTGTAAAGAAGTGCTAATATTTGTACATGTTCACCTATTAAATATATATATATATATATATATATTTACGTGTTCAATTTTTTTGTGCCCAAGTAGAATGTCATTTCAACCAGAGATCTTGCCTTGTAGAGATGATCGAAGCATTGTTACCAATAGACTGCAGATTAACAGCTATTTTATTAAGCAGTTATGGTATAAAATGAGATATTGTAGTTTTAGTAAAATGTGTACAACCAACCTTATAAATAATCTGGACCATTCCATCAAATTTGCATGTTTTTAACCTTTCATTAGAATCCAAGAACCATTTAGTTTGGATAAGATCTCACAGTTAGATCTGAATTTATTGAACCAAATTCCATTATTAATTGGCTTTCTATTTGTGTGGGATGCTGATTTTTTTCTTCTATTATTGTTGTTATTGAAGCCACTCTTAGGGATTTTTTTTGCTAGTAACTCTCTAGGAAATTTGGAAATGCAGCAGTGAGGGCGTGGTTGAAGGGAAGGCTGTCAATGCTTCTCAAGCTTTTAACTACTGCAAGCTCATGGTCATGATATGTAAAGAAGCAATGGCTGGGAATCATTCTTTAAGAAGTTGTACTTATCAAAAAAAAAAAAAGTTGTAAACCTCCAGTTTGCAATAGGACACAATTTGTTGATTGTCAAGAATGGCAAGTGCTGATTTCAATGTAAGTAAATACTAAAAGAGAATGTTGCTGGTGAGTTTCAAGCTTTCTATGCAATGATTGAATGGGGAACCAAATTGCAATAGGCTGTTATGGTTGGATGGCTTAGTTGAAATCCATAGTCCATTATCAGACAATTTGTGAAGCCTTGTCCTTTGTATTATGAAAGGCAAAGTAGCTGCACTTGTACTTAGCAGTAGCTCTTAGGTTTGCAGCCTTTGTTATGGAAAGCAAATACCAAGCTGGGAGATACAAGCTATTAAGAAAGACATTGCTTAATGTACTGTGTTCGCAATTTTCTAAGCTCTTAGCTTGCTAATTCTTCAGTTTCCTGTTTGATGCACAAAGCCTAGTCTTCTTCTTATGCAACTTTTATGTTAAACATTGTACGTGCTGATGACAAGTTTCAAGCTCAACCATTTAAAAAATATAGTTTAGGATGCTATTGACTTACTACCATTTTGACTAATGGGTTGAAAATTGTTGTTGAAACTCTACTTTCAGCCATCAAATAATCCTGGATTAAAAAATAATCTGGACAACATTGCACATTGTACTTGAAATCATAGCTTTAAGATATACTGCAATGGTGAATACTAAAGTATACTAGCTAGTAAGACCATCATTTTCTCTCTGTTTTGGAATTTTTCTTGATAGTGAGAGCACGGAAAATTTAGCTTTGATTTTTAGTTTATCTTTTCATTAAAAAAGAAGAAGAAAGATTTTTAGTTTATCTAACTCAATTTCATTTCAAATTTTCAGCTGCTTTATGATTTACAGTTGGATGCAAAGTGGGCCAGTAATCCAGCATTAGATTGATTTATTGGATTCTTGCAAAGATGGTCACATTAGCCAAATTCTAGCATCAGGTAGTAAAACCTTGTCTTCATTTGTTATCATTGTTAACTGTGACGGTCAACAAAAATACAAAATTTAATCAGGAAGGAAGACACCATTGACTAAATTATGCTATTTGGGAGGGACTTGTTGCAGATATTGAATGAAACGAAGCAGCCTTTTGTAAGAATACATCTTCCAACAGAAGTTATAATATTGAAAACAACACTCAAGAACCTGAATTTATATCTTGCTGACATTCAATGTTTTTCTAAATAAACTCCAATTATAGGATAGACATGAAATTTAGATAGAAATGGGAAACTATAAATTCATATTTCTGTTTGTTTGATTTGGATTTTAAGTTAATTTTAGTATGACAAGATGGTTCACCTAATTGTGTTTTTGTGGGAACAACCTTTCCTCTTATTATATGATCTTTAAGAAGTAAAAAATCATTGCTGATGATATATCTGGTATATTGCTTTGAAGTATACCTTATTCGTTGATTGTTTAATCTTTCTTTTTCCTTTTCTTCTACATTTTATTTTTCTTTGTTTCTCTCTACTGTCCATTTTATGGTTTGCCCAGTTTGAATCTCTAGTGAGCTTAAAGATTGAGGAAAGAAATTATTTAGGTCTGAGAGTGCAAATACCTACTCTTTCTTTTTCCTTTCTTTTCTCTTTTATCTTCCGAAACAGCAGCAAGTTAGAGATAAGTACTAGAAATTTGTGATGAATTCTAATATTTTTTTTCATTTTCAAAGTTGTCTTTGGATTAGTGTATGCTATAGTACCTTCATTTCCATAAAAAGTCACATAGCAGTATGGAACAAAAAACCAAGTTCTTTGTTGTCACTGAATTTTTATTTGAAAATTTTTGGGCAAGTTTTACATTGGTTATGCGATCTAAAGGAGGCTTTTAGTTATTGTAGATATTCTAAACCATTGAAAACATGGAAATGGCGAAGCACTTCCACTCATTTTGCAAGTCTAGTAATTAAAAATATTGTTCTTATTGTCATTTCATAATGTGCCACTGCTTTATTTGTTCTGTATATTCTACTTTGGTCATTGTAAATAGTATAGTGCCTCTACTCCCTTGATAACTGATTGGATCTTGAATTTTTCTACTGTCATCTGCAATTCCTATAAGAAGCTTTCAGTAGCAAATGCCATGGTGCCAAAATCCTTTATGTCTTCTATGAATTTCCTGCCCGTCAGTTCTGAGGATCGTAAACTACCTATCAAGCTTGACCTGGTTGCAAATTGTAATATCTATCCCTTTAAGCATGTATGTTAACGAGAAGGCGTATTAGGCTTACTTTACAGCTTCAGATCATGGTAATGATGGAACTTGCAGTCTTTGAAATCCTGACTCAAACTGTTCAATGATGAAAATTCTTACTACTTGAGAGATGTATTATAATGTTGCTGCTTCAGAGATGTATTATGACTTTGATATTACAGTAGTGGATTTCAATGAATTTGTTCTCTCTTTCTTATACGAAGTAGTTAAAATGAAGGTTTTTTAGGCTAGGCCTTGGTCTGTTAAAGGTCATTTGTTGATCATCAAAGAATGCAACCACAACTAATGGTGCACGAAATTAATTTCGACCCTATTGAGGTCTGGATCTAAGGGAATGGTTCGCGTTTGGACTCAGTGTCGGATGGTAGGTAGGATGGTAGAAGTGTCCGTGATTTGGCAGAAATATGCCAAAGTTAAGAGTTGAAATTAAGCTATCCTTCTCTCTCCCTCTATACTTTCTGGGCGTCTAAACATGATTAATGCTAATTTTTTTGTGCAGGGCATAACATGGGCTAGAAGTCAATCTTTTTTTCTTTTTTAATTTTTTGCTTCCTTTAGGATCCAAATCATGATGCAACTCCAAATATTGGCTCCTGGGCTTTTGCTTAATTGCCAAGGGTTTAGGTCATGTGCCTCAATTTTTTTTTTTTTTTTCAATCAGTCATGCCAGCACCCCTAACCACAATAAAACTCATACACAGTCCTCAACAAAACCACCAACAAAAAGAACACCTTCCAAGAGCCATAAAGGAACTTTAATTCCAACGAAGTGTAAACATCGTGTTTTTTTCACCAACACAGGGGTCTGAAGAGGTGCACAAGCTTTGTAGAAGTAGACCCATCTAGTGAACCGGCCAAGAGGGAGTAGGGCCCAAATGGTGTTTGAAATATCTTACTAACATAATATTAAGCTTGATTCCTCTTGTTTCTTCTTTTTTTTTGGGTGAGAATTGACATAGTATTAAGCTGATTCCATAAGGTGGAATTAATAATGGTTTGCCTTCCAAAATGTGTCGAGCACTAATAATAAAGCATTCATTCTGATTCTTGGCGTGGTGGTCTGTTTTGCATATTTTCCTTCTTTATAAATAATTTCTTTCCAATAAATAAAGTAGTAGAATTTTAACATGATACATCTCATATAAGTACAATTTGATCTGTTAGGCGGCTAATATTGTTCCCTTGTTTTAACATGGCAACATCAAACTTTTCAATGCTACTCTTGTTGTGAAAATGTTAAAATTATGGTTAAATAAAAAAATTAATTATTTTTATAACAGCTTAAATTTTTGAAAAAATTAGTAATTTATCAGAGAAGAAAATATTTTACAACTAAATTGGACAAAAAAATAAAAAATAGCTCTATAATTTAAAAATGTCACACATAAAATTTATAAATTAAATTTTAGGAAAACAATGAATTAATGAAAATGCTACAAAATAGCAATAACAATAAATGATTAGCACTTAAATTTATAAATTAAAGAACAATAATAATACTTAATATAATTTTTATTCTAAATAGTTTTAAAAGACAAATTACTGTTTTTATTCCATCTTTTGTTATTCCTGACATTTAAAAACTTTATATCAATTTAGTTACTAAACAAGTTTCAAGTGTAAGTGTAGGGGTGTCGGGCCTAGGAGTTCATTATTTATATATATATATATATATATATATTGGGCTTAAGGCCCAAGCCGAGAACTAGAGGACGTCCAAGGAGTAAACATTGTCAAGGGAGTCCATGTTAGTAGATGAAAAAGTTAGTTTTGGTCTTAATGGCCCAGAAGGGTGGGCCAAGGATGAATGCCTCCCTGGCTAACCAAGCCGAGGTCCTAAGAGGTAGCCTGTCGTTTAAGGTAACATTCCATGAAATTCTGTTGGTATGGATAAGTATTGTAGAAACATAGGACAGGGGGGATCCTAAAATATCTTAGGGGAAAGCTACTACCACCACATTAAATGCTCTGCAGTTAACTCTCTGGCCGTATTAACGTAGAAGTGATGCCTAAATAGTGGTTTTCTGCCTTACAATTACTACATTAGGACTTATGGAAGGGGCTGATAGGACAAGTATCAAGATCAACCATCTGGACTGCACGTGGAGGGTAAAGATGAAAGGAGAAGAGAGTATAAGAAGAGAAGGAAGCAATGGGAAGGGGGGATCGAGAAACGAAAAGAAAAACACTGTAATATTAAGAACTGACTTTGTAATCAAACCTAAAAGAAATATACAAGAACAGCTCTTCTCGGACTTTGCCGATGATGATTTTTTTTAGCATAAACTTGTCTATCTTTATTCTCTTATCATCTGAATTTACTTTAGTGATTGTCTGATTCATTGAAGCCCAATTTTTCAACTCATTCTCTACAAATTCATTGCTTTGGACTTTTTGGGCCTAAGTCCATCCACCTTTTGGACTAGGGACTCAAATCTAGTCCTTACAGTAAGTGTGTAACAACTTTTAAACACTTTATAACTGTGATTTGCTATATGTTTCGAAAGTTTAAAAGTTTTTCAATTAGGACTCTTTATCACAATAATTCAACAGGTAAAACTCTAATTTTTATATCAATCATAAACGTGTATTAAATAAATTTAGTGCCTTACCAGTAGTGCACTAATTGAAGAAATATGTTGAAGGTCTTAGTTTGTTGCTAGTAGCTATTCTTGGAACTCTACTATGAATAACTAGTAAGTTACCAATGCGATGCATAGATAATGCTGTAATGTTTTACATAAGATATTTCTTTAGAATGTTGTATATGTATTATAACATTTTTTTTTTATATAGAACTTTATTAGTAATGGGTTTATCATAAAAAGTAACAATTATAAATTTCACACACATATCCATTATAATTATTTTTTTGAAGTAATAAGAAAAAATAAATAAAAATTTTGGAGAAATATTATAGAATAAATTTGATATAGAATGTGTATTTCTATTTCTCTTACAAATGTTTTGTCAATCTTAGGCTTTTAATTTTGGTAATAGTTTTATCTAGCAATCTACAACATTTTCATGTCTCCCTATCTCTCTCTAGGGTCTTATCTGATTAGTTATATTAGTCCTTAATATTTTTTCTTTAGCTTTTAATATAACCTACCTACTATCCTCAAAACACACCTTCCGTCGACCCTGATCTCTAGGAGGCTTGCATGTAAAACACATGTATCAATTCCTTAATTTTGCACCATTACAGAAATTTAGTATCTAGGAACAAAGTTATATTTAGAGTAAAGTCTTAGTAATGAGTTCAACAATGACAACAATAGATTTTTTTATATATTGAAATATAGTAATGTAATATTTATAAATGACTAATTTATTTATAGGGGAAAATAAGTAACTACACTTCACCAAAAATTAAAATAATAATAAAAATAGTAGGTAAGATATTGCAATTGGGCCTTGGCTCAAGTGGTAGAGAGATGACTAATGAGATATCAAGTAGTACTTAGCTACAAATCTTGCTCAACAAACATATGCTAAGATGATGACCACTATTTTTCTTCTAGCATCAGATTTTTAGGACTAAGCTACCACCTAGGATTCAAAGCAAATTCAAATTAGTAAATTACAACATGCTTGACATGGGTTGAATAAGTTAGCTACAAAAGCTGGCACACCTGCAAGCATGTACGCCGCACACACATATTGATACAAACATATCTATTTATGAAATGTTCACACGTGAAGTCATTTAATCTTGTACATAGAAGATTGAAAGAAGCAATACAAGATATTTCAAGATATACATGACACTATTAGCTTACTGTGTCAACAAAACACATGCTCTCCAAACTACAAATAACATGAACTCCCAGGTCCAGTAACACATGAAATGCCCCACCAAATTGGAAACTTTATATAGATGCAGCATCAAGGTAAAGAGTAGCATCTTCAATGTGCTCTGATATCCAAAGACAAAGGTGAATAAATAATATTAGAATAGATCAACTAAATGTTGGACAAAAGTAATCACATGTCTAGTTAATACCATCACTAAATTCAAAGCAATCGCAATATTGAACTCTACTTAGTGCCTCTCAAAGGCAAATACAAAACAGAAACTTAAAAGAAGAAACACATTCAAATACATGCATATGAAGAAAAAAGAAAACTACTTTGCAGCTAGACAAAAGCTATGTCAGTGATCAGAAAACTCTCATTAGAATTGTGCTTATGCCTCTAGTAATAATGTGCCTAGTAAGGATAACAAATTAAACACACATAGAGAACATTGAAGGCATCATCACTCTAGGATAAAATTTGTTAGGTTACAACTTATAAGGCATCAATTGTTTCACAACTTTCACCAAATACATTTTGGTCTTCAACTTTGTGGTCTAACCCTTGTAGCCTAGGTGTCTCCTCTACTTTCCAAAGAAAATAACATATGGACACTAAGAACTAAGAAGGCAACATCACAAACCTCTAACATATACTTGTTAGATTTAAATCAGACTACATATATCCCAACTCTAATCAAGCAAATCAGAATGTTCTTCATAAAATTAGAGAGCATTTTTACAAAAATATTTTATATAGACAATTCAAAGAACTATTTAAAAACTTGAGACCAAGAATAAAATAGCTTTCACCTAACGCTATAGATAAAATGAGTTGACAGATTGCAAATGAATTTTCATATTGGTTATCTCTAAAACAGGGAACATGAATTGGCGTGTGTACTGCTTGTTAGACATTGAGCTTGAGTCCAAGCTAATGAGTGTCTAAACAATCAACTAAGTGGGGAAAGACCTTAGCTTTTCTAACTTATCCACGCTTGCTCCTACTTTTTCACATAAAAGTACATTAGGAAGAAAACCAAGAGCTAAATTATTGGGCCTTACCAGATCTTGTATATACTATAGGAAAGAAATAAACATGTCCACGTAATAGACCTACAAAATGGAAATTTTACAAAGTTAGATTCTACAAAAAGAAGAAAACATTCAGGTATTTTATCAAACAATTTCTATGCATGTAATAAAAAGTTTGTTAGTTAAGTCCACCTCAGCAATAGCAAATTTTTTTGAGAAAAGGGGGTGATTGGCAGAGAGAAACAAACAAATTAAACTTTAAAGAATAGAAGATAATCAAAACTTGAATTTGAAGGTGAAATCAGTGTGACCAAAACATGCCCCAATTGTGTCAGGGAAAATAGCTGTGAGAAGAAGATAAAACACTCCAAGCAGAATGGCATCATAGGAGTAAAATGCTTGAGTGTGCTATATAATTAGCTAAAAGGATAAGGGAAAGTGACTGGATTGAAGGCCAAAAGACCAAATACTGAAATCTCTTAAAGCTTCTCTGCATTTATCACTTCAAATAATCAGTAAATGTGGACTGGAATTCAAAGAAGTTGAAGAGTGCTGTCTGAGGGTAAGGTCATTACTTTCATTACACTTGGGGGAGGCTTGGGCTTTTCAAATAATTTGTAATATAATAAGTGGGCCTGGGTTTTTAAAACCTTTTGCATAATTTTGGAGGATAGCCCCTTTTTTGGAGAAGTGAGAAAAGAAGTTAACGTGAAAGCTAAATGCAAAATTAGAGAGTCATATAATAGGATCTCTTACTTTCTTGAAGTTTTTGCTTTTATGTATATATATATATATATATATATATTGATATATTGATTGATTGATGATTTTTACTGTTGTGCTTGGACTTGGAAGCAACCCAAAACGAAGCTTTTTTTTTTTTTTTTCTAATTTCCAAAACTTCTAATCTTCCATTTCAACAGCTAAACGCCTAAACTAACATATTTACCCTAATTTTGGGGAATAATAATTTGCCACTTTATCTTTTGTAATAAAGGGTAATGTCTCCCTAATATTTTAAAATCACTTCACTGTTTCTCTTTGGATATTCAGATTCCTCTATGAAATTTAGTTGTTAAATCACCTGCACTTTCATCACCTTGTTACAACCATTATTACTTTACACCTTTATTTTGATAAATGTATTTCAATTTCTTTATTAAAAAAAAAACTTTCAATTTTTTACATCCCCATAGAAAAAAAGAAAATAAATCTTGTCATCAGAGTAATTCAAATTTGTAATGTACTAATATCATACCCTAAACACCAAAAAATGAATTTGTCTTAATCTGCCATGAATTGAAATATCAATGAGTGCTTACAAATGGTAAATTGTTTGCCAAAACATGGCACTCAATGAATCAATAATTACACTTTTCCAGCAATATTGAAAAACAAAAGTATATTGGCTCCATCAGTATTCTTAAAAGGATCTCAATCTACCATGAATTCTTAAAAGGATCTTATCATCCTCGTCATCCTCCAAGTTAATTGGAACATTAACAATTTCAAATTGGCCATCAACCTCAATAGAATCATATTGGAATTGAGGATCTTGAGCATTTGGCATAGAATGTGAATATCTAGGGAGTGATAGTGGACATTCATCCATGACTACAACACAAAATTAACAAGAACATTAATATCAGAGCTGGAGAGAAAAAAAAAAAAAACAATATACAGAATAGTGGGAGAAAAAAAAAAAACTTGAATACAATAAAAGGACAAGTCAATTAAGCTCACCCATGTACCAATCATGTGTGTGTTACACATGATTGATACATCCTTTCTTAGGCCAAAGGCTTATAAGGCATGGGTAGGAGGTGTCTCTTCCTGATGTGGGATTGAGCAAATTCGTGAGGGGGGGGGGGGGGAAGTTGCACAAAAAGTATGCCCATTCCAAAGCGAACAATACTTGATTGGAGGCCGAGACGAAAGTCCTCCAACAACTATTAATATCATCAATTAATTATAAATAATAAGTTGATATCTTATAAACTCATTTTTTAAATTTATACCATGACTTTTGAGTAGAGTTTGTGTTATGCTTTTGTGTTAAAACCACTTTTTTCTCCCTCTTGTGTGTATGTGTTTGTTTCCAATATATATATATATATATATATAGATCAAGTCTTATGCTAACAAACTTATCCATTAACACATTATTATGTTTAAATTTGACTTGTTAATATTCGAACTTAAACTTAACCATGAGATTGTCTCATATTAGTAAATTAAAGAACATAAGCATGTTGAGAAATAGTTTGGTTTATATATATATAGTCTTATAAATAAGGAAGGATCATTCTAATGTCAAAACAAGATTCTCTCCATTTCACTTAAAATGGAGAGAGAGTCCATTTCATAATTCATATATATATATATATATATATTTTTTTTTTTTGGATCTAACTATCTATAGAGTGCCAAGTCATTAGTACCCTTATGTTAGTTAGGTGGATCCATTTAAAATCTTTTACATGCCAGATCGAAATAACATCCCTAATTTTAAATACTAAAATTGTGGAATAGTTTATTTTAAAAATGTAAAATCATTAACTAATTAACAAACATGAAAAATATTGAAGAATTTTGACCTAAAGGTGAAAGTATTAGTGAAATAATTATAAAAATTGTTGTAATAGTAATAACATGTCACTTAGGTTGATCCATTTTAAATATTTTAGGTGCTACGAAAATAGCACCCCTAATTTTGAATAACAAAACATGTGGAAGACATACTATTTTTAAAACATGAAAAAAAAATAAAAATATTAAAGAAATTATGTTCTGAATGTTAGAGTACTAATGAAATAATTATGATTAGAGTATTCGTGAAATAATTATGAAGTTTCTACATTTTGTGGGAACCTAACTAGCCTGTTAAAAAAAACCTTTCAAAGAAACTAGTATTTGTATAAAACTAACAATGGGAGTACGGGACTACCCCTTCAAAAAGTCATAATATCTATTCAATTTTATATATTTTTTCAATATAGATTTATTCAAAAGTCAAGCTCAGTACAGTCCACTTTTAGAAAGACAAATCCATCTGTATGAGATATGAGGTTATGGGCTATCCACGTTGCAATAACTTTCTTCTCTCTATCTGCTTTGCTGTTTCTCTCTCCTTTCTAGTTTCTATCTTACAAAGTTGCTCACTCTCTCAATACCACGTTTCTCCTAAGCTTCGAACAACCAGACTTGAAAAAGGTACATCTTGATCTTCTCACTCTTTCTTTCGCTCTTTGAGTTGGGATTGTGCAGAGAAGCACTATTCTACCCTTTTTATTTTGGTTCCATTAATTAAAATAATCAGAGCTTAGTTTGTGATTTAATAATTAGATAGACGAAACAAATTAGTAAATTACCAACGCCAGATAGATTTTGCAGAGTCCAGCTTTGGCGTGCTTCATTTTGTTTCTTTATATAACTAGATAGATGTAACTATATACAGCTATATCACCAATAAAGAAACAAATATTAAAAAATAATAATAATTAAATAAAATAAAACAAATTTCATTTTTCAGAAGAGTGTCTGCTAATTTCATTTCTCATAATTTCTTCTTTCCCAGCAGGATCGAATCATGTCAGTTATCGGAGAGGCTGCTTTATCCTCTTTGTTTGGGGTGCTGTTTGACAGGCTAGCCTCCTCTGATTTGCTGAAGATCTTTCAGCAAGAGCAAGTTCATGCTGACCTCGACAACTGGAAGAAAACGTTACTGAAAATCCATGCAGTTTTGGATGACGCAGAAGAGAAGCGAGAGACAAGCAAGTTGGTGAAGATCTGGCTGTACGACCTGGTAGACTTGGCTTATGATGCGGACGATATCTTGGATGAGTTTGCTACTGAAGTTTTGCGACGTGAGTTGAACCCAGAACCCCACAAAAGTAAGGTACGGAAGATCTTCGATGATTGGGTTGGTTCGAATCAAAGTTTTGCTAGGTTGATGCAGTCCAAGATTGCAGAGATTGACTCAAGATTACAAAGAATTGTGACAGAAAAGAATGGTTTGGATTTGAGAGGAAGCACTAGGGGAAGGATTGGAACAGAGAGATCAAGGGTGCCCACTACTTCTCTGGTGAACAAAGACCATACTTATGGCAGGGATGAGGACAAAAAGACTATCGTCAAATTATTGATGAGTAGTGAATTTAGTGATGCTAAACTCTCTGTGATTCCTATAGTTGGTATGGGAGGTCTGGGTAAGACAACTCTTGCCCAATTAGCGTACAACGACGCTGATGTCAACAGTTATTTTGATTTGAAAGCATGGGTTTGTGTTTCTGAAGATTTTGACATCATAAGGTTGACAAAAGTAATTCTACAATCTATCACTTCTGAGCACTGCAATGATAATGATTTAAACTTAGTACAAGTTAAATTGATGGAGAAATTATATGGCAAGAAGTTTCTGCTCATTTTAGATGATGTTTGGAACAAAGACTACGATGATTGGACTAAACTACGTTGTCCGTTTGAATTTGGGGCTCTAGGAAGCAAAATTATTGTCACCACTCGGGATCATAGTGTGTCAACAATAATGGGAACTACTCAACCTTACGACTTGAAAGTGCTATCAAATGATGCCTGCTGGAGTCTATTTATCCAACATGCACGAGGGTCAACAGATTCTGTTGCACATCCAGAACTTGAAGAAATTGGTAGTGAAATTTTAGACAAGTGCAAGGGGTCACCTTTGGCAGCAAAAGTACTTGGAGGTGCTTTACGCACTAAACGCAATCCTAATGAATTGAAAAATGTGTTAAATAGTAAGATTTGGGAAAAAAATGGTATTGTTCCAGTTCTTGAATTGAGCTACCAATACCTCCCTTCACATTTAAAGAGGTGTTTTGCGTATTGTTCACTATTCCCAAAAGATTATGAATTTGAGGAGAATGAGCTTGTCTTGTTATGGATGGCAGAAGGATTGATTCAAGAAATGGAAAGGAACGAGCTGATGGAAGATCTAGGTAGTGAGTATTTTCATGATCTACTAGGGAGATCATTCTTTCAACAATCAAGCAATAATAAATCACTCTTTGTCATGCACGATCTCATCAGTGATCTAGCTGAATGGGCAGCAAGAGGCTTGTGCTATAGAATGGAAGATACATTGAGCACTAATAAGCAATTTGAGATTTCTACAAAGGTACGACATTTCTCTTACACTCGACGTTATTATGATGGCATCAAAATGTTTGAAAACTTCCCAAAAAATATGCATCTACGAACATTCCTACCCCTACCAATCAAGTCATCAGGCTACTTAACAAACTATGTTCCTAATTGTTTGTTGCCACAATTAAGATGCTTAAGAGTATTATCTTTATGTGGATATAAAATCATTGAGCTACCAAGCTCAATCGGTGATTTGATACATCTAAGATATCTCAACCTTTCTAATAATCCAATTAGAAATTTACCAAAATCAACAAGTTCTCTATACAATTTGCAAACATTGATATTGAAAGATTGTTGGTATCTCAAAAAGTTACCTGAGAAAATTAGGAATCTAGTCAATCTTCGACATCTCAATATTAAAAATGTGAATTCAATTGGAGAGATGCCAGTGGGAATTGAAGAATTAAAGAACCTACAAACACTATCTAATTTTGTTGTGGGGAAAGATAATGGATCCAAGATAGGAGACTTGATGAACTTGGAGTCTCTTCGGGGAGGACTTTGCATTTCAAGTTTGGGGAATGTGCTTGACGTTGAGGATGCAAGAAGGGCCAATTTAAATGGTAAGAAGAATTTAGATGCACTAGAGATCAAATGGGGGTCTGCACATAATGATTTACAAAATGCAAGCATTGCAATAGCTGTTCTTGACATGCTACGACCTTCGACAACGGTGAAAAACCTTTCAATTGATGGCTATATTGGTGTGAAATTCCCAACATGGTTAGGAGATCATTCCTTTTCTCATGTTGAGGACCTAAAGATTGTTGGGTGTAAACAATGCATATCCTTACCTGCTATTGGACATCTATCCTCCCTCAAATTACTTGTCATTAAAAGTATGTCTATGGTGCAGTCCATTGGTCCTGAGTTTTATGGGGAAGGTCGGTTGAAACCTTTTCAATTTTTAGAAAAACTTCACTTTGAGGATATGCAAGAATGGCAAGATTGGATTCCTTGTGGAGTTGAGTACGGAGAATTCCCTTGCTTGCGTGAGCTTTTTATCTCTCAATGCCCCAAGTTGCAAGGGAAATTGCCACACCATCTCCCATCATTGGAAAAATTTTCTATTAGCAATTGTGAGCAGTTGGTTGTTTCAATTCCAAGCCTTCCAATGCTCCATGAATTAAAAATTGTGGGGTGCAAAGAGGTGGTGAGAAAAAATATGGAAGAGTTATGCTTGCTAGAGTCAATTACTTTTTCTATTCCAGGTCTTAAAAGCTTATCAAAAGAGTTCATGAAAGGTTTAGCAAAGGTAAAAGATCTAAAGATAGATAATTGTAATGAGCTAACATCTTTGTGGCAAGATATTCTCATGTCCCTTGTTAGGCTAGAAATCAAGTTGTGCCCGAGTCTCATCAACATCAGCTTGACATCAACATTAAAGACATTGAATATTAATGGTTGTGATGCTTTGAAATCCTTGCCAATGTCCAATTGTACATGCTTGGAATATGAAACTATTGAGAAATGTAGTTGTTTGATGTTCATTTCAAAACGCCAGCTACCTCCAACTTTGAAAAGGCTAGAGATAAACAATTGTGAGAATTTCCAGTTTTTGATAGACGAGGGAGAGGCTTCTTCTTTATTAATGAAAGAGGAGAGTATTAATAGTAATGCATCTCTTCTTGAGCACTTGGTTATTAGAAATTGTCCATCTCTAAAATGTGTACTATTAAGAGGTGACCTATTTGTGAAGCTTAAATTACTTGAGATTTGGAGTTGCTCAGAGCTGACATCATTATCATCAGGTAACCAGTTACCTATTGCCCTTAAAAGACTTGACGTACGAGATTGCCCAAAGTTAGAGTCACTGGTGGACAACTTACACAATAATGCGTCTCTTGAATGTCTTACAATCATTAATTGTAAAGAGATTAAATTCTTACCGGAGGGCCTACACAAACTCTGCCACTTGAATGAAATAAGCATAGATAACTGTCGTAGTCTTGTTTCATTTCCGGATGGAGGGTTTCTCCCCACTCACTTGACAAATCTTCGGATCTGGTGCTGTGAGAAACTAGAGGCCTTGCCTCGCATGCGTATGGTCACTACTCTTAAAATATATGAATGTCCAAGCATAGTATCCTTACCAGAAGAGGGCTTGCCGACAAACCTAAAGGAACTTTGGTTGGGAGGGATGACTATCTGTAAGCAAGTATTTGAATGGGGATTGCACAGACTCATGTCTCTTACACATCTCTACATTTTTGGTGATGGATTTGAGGATTGGCAGTCGTTTCCTGAGGAGGAAGATGGGAAGACGATGCTACCGCTACCTACCTCTCTAACCTTACTGTCGATTAACAAATTTCCAAATATAGTGTTTCTATCTTCCAAGGTATTTCAAAACCTCTCTTCACTTGAACAACTGTGGATTTGGAACTGCCCTAAACTCGCATCCCTCCCAGAGAACGGCTTGCCTCCCTCACTTCTGAAACTATTAATTATTGAATGTCCAGTGCTGAAAGAACACTGCAAGAAAGGAAAAGGGCAAGAGTGGTTGAAGAATATCATCAACATCCCTTGGGTTCGGATTGATTACCAGTCCATCTACGAGCTGCAGGAGGAGGAGCAGCAATAACTGTGTAAAACAGAGAGAGCAAAACGTACAGAAATATACATATTTACTCCCTCAAGGTACAACATTTAGAAATTGGTACCTCTCTTCTCTGTGTGTGTATATTTATGCAATATGAATTTTAAAAATCCAACCCTAATTTAAGCTTATTCTTCTAGTGTTGCAGCAGAGGCTATCTTCTCAACTCCAAAAAATTCTTCTCAAATTCCTAAAAATTGTAGTAATAGTAATACCATGTCACTTAGGTCGATCCATTTTAAATATTTTAGGTGCTACGGAAATAGCATCCCTAATTTTGAATACCAAAACATGTGGAAGACATACTATTTTTAAAACATGAAAAAAAATTAAAATATTAAAGAAATTTTGTTCTGAATGATAGAGTACTAGTGAAATAATTATGATTAGAGTATTCGTGAAATAATTATGAAGTTTCTAGATTTAGTGGGAACCTAACTAAACCTGTTAAAAAAAAATCTTTCAAAGAAACTAGTATTTGTATAAAACTAACAATGGGAGTACGGGACTACCCATTTAAAAAGTCATAATATCTATTCAATTTTATATATTTTTTCAATATAGATTTATTCAAAAGTCAAGCTCAATACAGTCCACTTTTAGAAAGACAAATCCATCCGTATGAGATATGAGGTTACGGGCTATCCACCTTGCAATAACTTTCTTCTCTCTATCTGCTTTCCTTTTTCTCTCTCCTTTCTAGTTTCTATCTTACAAAGTTGCTCACTCTCTCAGTACCACGTTTCTCCTCAAAGCTTCGAACAACCAGACTTGAAAAAGGTATATCTTGATCTTCTCACTCTTTCTTTCGCTCTTTGAGTTGGGACTGTGCAGAGAAGCACTATTTCTATCCTTTTTATTTTGGTTCCATTAATTAAAATAATCAGAGCTTAGTTTGTGATTTAATAATTAGATGGATGAAACAAATTAGTAAATTACCAACGCCAGATAGAATTTGCAGAGTCCAGCTTTGGCGTGCTTCATTTTGTTTCTTTATATAACTAGATAGATGTAACTATATACAGCTATATCACCAATAAAGAAACAAATATTAAATAATAATAATAATAATAATAAAATAGAACAAATTTCATTTCTCAGAAGAGTGTCTGCTAATTTCATTTCTCATAATTTCTTCTTTCCCAGCAGGATCGAATCATGTCAGTTATCGGAGAGGTTATTACATGTATCGAATAATGTGAATCTTACATGTATTTATTGCCAGGATGTCCAAGTTTAATCATAGGCAAAAAGTCACTTTTAGTCCCTACATTTTTAAGCGATTCTCATTTTAGTCCCTACATTTTATTTTTACCGCTTTTAGTCCCTATCCTGAAAAATACTTCCCGTTTTGATCCCTACTGTTACATCAGAGACGGAAAAAGCTAACATGGCAAACGGCAGAAATAAATAATAATAAATTAATGTCCACGTGGCTTAAATTAATATTAAAAAATGTCACGTCAGTATCTAAATTTAAAAAATTAATTTATTAATTTTAATTAAATAAAAAAATTAAAAACTAAAAATTACATGAATTGAAATCTAAGTATGTTTTGAACAAGAACAAGAACAAGAAAAAAAAAAAAAAAAAAAAAAAAACAAATCCAAATTCAAGAACACAAATGCAGAAATTAAAAATAAAAAATAAATAAAAAAACCGGTAAATCAAAACCCAGCCAAATCAAGAACAAAACATCTAAATCATCCAACATCAACAACAAAACAACATAGCACCAATCAGACCAGATCATCAACAAACCCTATAGAAAACCGAATCATCAACCCAAAATCCATAAATTACATCATCAAACCACACAGATCCTCAACAAACCCAAAAAAAAAAAAAAAATTCTGATCCTCTATGCTTCTCTGGGTGAATCAAAACCTCAAACAACTGGTATGCAATGTTATCTTCCACGTTATAAAGATGTAACACCATAAAAGCACTTATCGTGTTCTCAACCTTGCTATCTCAACCTCAAATTCCTGAGCTTCAGTGTTCAGAAAGTACTCGACGAGCTCATCAGGAGTATCCGGAATGACCCGAGACTAAAACAAACAACAAAAACAACCATCTCAAAAATACAATATTTACATAATTTACAAAACCCAGTTCCTCAAAATCAATAACCCAGTTGATTTAACTAAGTTACCTGGCGAATAGCTCGGCGACGCTCCTTTTCACGGACTTGGCGTTCAAATGCTTCACGGGATTCGGAGTCTTTCTCGAGCCGCTTCTTGAACTCGCGTTTCGCTGTGTGACCGGTCTGTGGTGGACCCATTAAGCCTTCTGGGTCCTTCCTTTTCCCAAAGAGAGAAAGTTGAAATCATCAACAAGGCTATGAGAAATTAATAGAAAAATTGTATGGGAGAAAGAGTGAGAGAGGTACCCATCCAATGCAGGAAATTCTGGGTCTGGAAAAGCTCGGTGCACGTGATGACCGGAAATTTATGGATTTTGGATTGATGATTGGGTTTTCTATATGGTTTGTTGATGATCTGTGGTCTGATTGGTGCTATGTTGTTTTGTTGTTGATATTGGATGATTTAGATGTTTTGTTCTTGATTTGGCTGGGTTTTGATTTACTGGTTTTTTTTTTTTTTTTTTTTTGAATTTTTGGGTATGTGTTCTTGAATTTGGATTTGTGTTCTTGTTGTTCTTGTTCAAAACACACTTAGATTTCAATTCATGTAATTTTTAGTTTTTAATTCTGTTTTAATTTTTTTATTTAGTTAAAATTAATAAATTAATTTTTTAAATTTAGATGCTGACGTGGCATTTTTTAATATTAATTTAGGCCATGTGGACATTAATTTATTATTATTTATTTCTGCTGTTTGCCACATCAGCTTTCTCCGTCTCTGATGTAACGGCAGGGACCAAAACGGGAAGCGTTTTTCAGGATAGGGACTAAAAGCAGTAAAAATAAAATGTAGGGACTAAAATGAGAATCGTCTGAAAATGTAGGGACTAAAAGTGACTTTTTGCCTATGATTAAACTTGGACATCCTGGCAATAAATACATGTAAGATTCACATTATTGGATCAAATTTTATGGATGTTAATGATATAAGCTTTCAAGTTGACTTTCCTTTGAAAACAGCTTTTAATACTACCTCACGCACCACAAGTTATCTTTAATATCTATTGCTACAAATCATAATTTTGTCAACCTACTTAAAATATGTTTGGAATTCAGATCACGTATTTAGCTAAGCAATCTGATCTTTTCTTTAGTAAATTTGGCTGATTAATTTTGTATTTAGCTAAGCAATCTAATCTATGCTTTTAAAAATTCAGATTTGTCGGAGTACTCTATCAGCTAATAAGTCCATTAGCCATGTCATGAGTCATGACTAGACTTATCTACAAAGCTGAATTGTTGGGAAAAAATAATGTTTACATTATTAATGTCAATCAGTCTTCAAAAGATTGTTCTGTTGACAAATATTTACCATGGGCTGCTTTAATATGGTAAAAATTTTGGTCTATTGTGTGGTTTCACATCTTTGGTGAGGAATTTCATTTGTATTATTCATTTTGGGAATTTTTTTTAAGGGAAACTAGTTGTAAAGAGGTGCTTAGATGTGTATGTATTCAATTTTTTTCCCCTTCTAAAAATGTACTTCTAGCATTTTGAAGTTTTAGCTAATCAATATCTCTTACAGTCTTAAATGAATCTTTATGCATAAGGCACATAACTGTTCGATGAAATGCCTGAAAGAGAAATAGTAATATGGAATTTGATGATTGCAGGTCATATATGATGCTGTGGAACATGCTTATTTTTAGGTATGTACGGAAGGGAAGGCTGTCAATGCTTCTCAAGCTCTTAACTACTACAAGCACATGGGCATGATTTGTCAAGAAGCAATGGCTGGGATTCATTCTCTAAAAAGTTGTAAACTCCTGTTTGCAAGTGGACATGATTTCTTGATTGCTGAGAACGTCAAGTGCTGATTTCAATGGAAGTTAGTATCAAAAGAGAGAACTGCAGGTGAGGTGCAAGCTTTCTATGTAAAGATTGAGAATGGGGAACCAAATTGCAATAGGCTTTTATGATTTGATGGCTTCGGAAAAATCCATTGTCCCTCAAAGAATTTGGGAAGCCTTATTCTTTGTCCTTATGAAAGGCAGGGTGACTGCCTTTGTACTTACCAGTAGATCTGAGGATTGCGGCTTTTGTCATCGAAAGAAAACACCAAGCTGGGAGATATAAGCTGTTAAGAAAGACATTGCTTAACGGAGAGCAAAAAGTACAGAAATAAACATACTGTACTCCTTCCAGGTACAACATTTAGAAACTGGTACCTCTCATCCTCTGTGTGTATATTTATGCAACCTGATTTTTAAATATCTAAACCTTAACCCTAGCTAATGTTCATAGTGTTGCAGCAGAAGCTAACTTCTCAACTCTTAAAACAACACTGCAATAAAGGCAGAGGGTGAGAGTGGTTCAAACAAGGCAGAGGGCCTCGCGGTTGAGATTGATAGGAAGTCCATCTATGAGGTGGAGAAGGAGATGCAGCAATAATTCGGTAAAACAGAGAGAAAAATGTACAAAAATAAGCATATTCACTCCTTCCAGGTACAACATTTAGAAATTGGTACCTCTCATCCTCTATATGTTTATCTTTATGCAATATGATTTTTAAATATCTGATCCCTAACCCTAGCAAATGCTTGTAATGTTGCAGCAGAAGCTATCTTCTCAAATTACAAAATTTGGAGGTACGTTACAATTTTGGGTTGTACATGTTCAATTTTAATTTTAATTTTTTTCCCTTTTACTATTCTACTTTTGCCACTTTGAATTTCAGCTCAACAATTATATTTATCGGTTTCCTTTTACTTCCTATGAATGTGTGGGGTCATAAAGAAATTTGAGTTGTAATTTTTGGTGAGTGCTGATTCAAATTGTGTTTTTATACTGTTTATTAAAGTGGGTTTTGTGGGGGCACATATATGGTGTGGGATTCATATTCATGACAATAGGTGTCAAAAATTAGGTCTAGTTTGAAGAGGCAATCAAACTTTCGAGCAATTTCTTTTATATATATATATATATATATATATATGTATATGTATAATAAATTTTTTGTTGTTGAAGATTCTTTAACTGTAAGAGGTATTGCGTTTGTATTTTTCATTGGGGACTATTTAGAATGTGCCTTAGTAAGGTAAATTTTGGTTCCAACACCAGATTATAATGATCTCATACGTAATACTTTATACTTTATAACCCCACCTCTTGTTTTTCCTCTTGCTTGTTTCTCAGTTTCTTGTGCTTCCATATCATTTTTCTTTTTCTTTCAGATATAGTTTGTTCATTGAAAACATAGTAACTAGTTAGTAAGAAGATGGACTTGTTATAAAACTGGTAATAGAGATCATATTTTCTTTGGATGTTATTTTGGTAACAAAAGAGATGTAAAGCTCGAATGATGATATCAATTAGACAGTAAACTCTTTGGAGGGTAAGAGTTTCAAGTAAATTGGCTTAGACATAGCAATGTTCTTCATCTGGTTAGAAATGATTGCTTGAGTATATAAAGACAATGCAAAAAGTAAAGAGGCATTAGTCCAATCAATCATGGCAACTTGACCAGTGTTAGATTCTTGTTAGGTAAATTCATCCCAAATCTTATAAGAATCTGAGTCTATTTTACTGCTGGAGTATTTATACTGCTAAGTCGGTTGTAGTTTTTCTCTCTTGAATGAAAATTTTCTTAATCATTAAAAAAAGAAAGAAAGAACATTGTGTGTCTTCAATTGTGTGGTTCCTTACTCCTTAGCATGGCTCCTTACCAACAGATCTGTGGTGAGGAATTTCTTGTGTATTATTCCTTGGGAAAAATTACTTTGGGGGAAAATAGTGGTGAAGAAGTTCTTCTATTTGTACTTGTTCACCTGTCAAAAAAAAAAAAATATATATATATATATAGTACTACGTGTTAAATTTTTTTTCCCTTCTTACGATTGTGCTTCTAGCACTTTAAAGTTTTAGCTCATCAATATCTCTTACAGTTTTCAATCTATTTCAATTAAATGAACCTTTATGCCTAAGGAACATAATGAATTGGCTCACTATTGGTGTGGGATGCTGATTTTTTTTCTTCCATTATTGTTGTTATTGGGGCTACTCTTAGGCCTTTTTTTTGGCTAATAACTCTTTGGGCAATTTGGAAATGCAGGACTGGGAACATGGTTGAGGAGAAGGTTGTCAATGCTTCTTAAACTTTTAATTACACTCATGGTCATGATCTGTAAAGAAGCAATGGCTGGGAATCATTCTTTAAGAAGCTGTAAGCCTCCTGCTTTTAAATTGACACAATTTGTTGATTGTCGAGCATGGCAAGTGCTAATTTCAATGGAAGTAAATACTAAAGGAGAATGTTGCTGGTGAGGTTCAGGCTTTCTATGCAGTGATTGAATGGGGAACCAAATTGCAATAGGCTGTTATGGTTGGATGGCTTAGTTGAAATTCATAGTCCTTTTTCAAACAATTTGTGAAGCCATGTCCTTTGTATTATGGAAGGTGAAGTGGCTGCACTTGTACTTAATAGTAGCAGGTTTTCAATCTTTGTTATGGAAAGACTTTGCTTAATGTAGTATGTTCGCAATTTTATAAGTTCTCAGCTTGCTAACTCTTCAGTTTCCTGTTTGATGCACATAACCTGGTCTTCTTCTTATGCAACCTTTATGTCAAACATCATATGTACTAATGACAATTTTCAAGCTTAACAGTTTAAGAAATATAGTTTAGGATGCTGTTGACTTACCACCATTTTGACTAACGGGTTTAAAATTGTTGTTGACACTTTACTTTCAGCTGCTTTATGACTGACGGTAGGATGCAAAGTGGGCCAGTGATCCAGTATTGGATTGATTTATTGGATTCTTGCAAAGATGGTTACATTAGCTAAATTCTGGCATCAGGTAGTAAAAACTTTTGTCTTGGTTTCTTATCTTTGTTATGTGTGGGTCAACTGAAATACAAAAGCTAATCGGTAAGGAAGACACGTTGACTGACTTATGCTATTTGGGAGGGACTTTGTTGCAGATATTGAATGAAACGAAGCAGCCTTTTTGTAAGAATACATCTTCCAACAGAAGGTATAATATTGAAAACAACACTCTAGAACCTGAATTTATATCTTGCTAGCATTCAATGTGTTTCAAAACAAACACTAATTATAGGATAGACATGAAATTTAGATAGAAATGGGAAACTGTAAATTCATATTTCTGTTTGTTTGATCTGGATTTAAGTTAATTTTAGTGTGACAAGATGGTTCACCTGATTGTGTTTCAGTGGGAACAACCTTTACTCTTATTATATGATCTTTAAGAAGTAAAAAAATCATTGCTGATGATAGATCTGGTATATTGCTTTGAAGTATACCTTATTAGCTGATTTTTCAATCTTTCTTTTTCCTTTTCTTCTCCTTTTTATTTTTCTATGTTTCTCTCTACAGTCCGTTTTATGGTTTCCTTTCTCTTATCTTTTTTATCTTTCGAAACAGAAGCAAGTTTGGGATAAGTACTAAAAATTTGTGATGAAATCTTTCATTTTCGAAGTTGTCTTAAGATTAGTGTATGCTATAGTACCTTCATTTCCATAAATATAGAAAAAAACAAAAAAAAACAAAAAACCAAGGTGTTGGTTGTCACTGAATTTTTATTTGTAAATTTTCAGGCAAGTTTTACATTGGTTATGTGATCTAAAGGAGGCTAACCAGTTATTGTAGATATTCTAAACCATTGAAAAAATGGAAATGGCGAAGCACTTCCACTCATTTTGCAAGTCTAGTAATTACAAATATTTTTCTTATCTTCGTTTCATAATGTGCCACTGCTTTACTTGTCCTGTATATTCCCTTTTTGTCTTCGTAAATAGTATAGTGCCTCCACTCCCTTGATAACTAATTGGATCTTGAATTTCTCAATAGGCATCTGCAATTCCTATAAGAAGCTTTTGGAAGAAAACACCATAATGCCAAAATCCTTTCTGTCTTCTATGAATTTCTTGCCCCTCAGTATTGACGATCATAAACTACCTATAAAGCTTGACCTGCTTGTAAATTGTAATATCTATCCCTTTAAGCATGCATATTAATGAGAAGGCGTATTACGCTTACTTTACAGCTTCAGATCGTGGTAATGATGGAACTTGTAGTCTTTGAAATCCTGACTCAAAACTATTCAGTGGTGAAAATCCTTACTACTTGAGAGATGTATTATAATGTTGCTACTTGAGCGATGTATAATGACTCTGATATTACAGTAGTGGATTTCAATGAATTTGTTCTCTTTTCAATACGAAGTAGATAAAATGAAAGTTTTTGGGGCTAGGCGTTGGTCTATTAAAGGTCATTTGTTGATCATCAAAGAATGTAACCACAACTAATGGTGCATGAAATTAATTTCGACCCTATTGAGGTCTGGGTCTGAGTCCATGGTTCGCCTTTAGACTCAATGTCGGATGGTAGGTAGGGTGGTAGAAGTGTCCATGATTTGGTAGAAATATGCCAGAGTTAGAGTTGAAATTGAGGTATCCTTCTCTCTCCCTCTGTATTTGCTGGGCATCTAAACATGATTAATGCTAATTTTTGTGTGCAGGGCATGACATAAGCTAGAAGTCAATCTTTTTATTTGTTTTAATTTTTTGCTTCCTTTAGGATCCAAATCATGGTCCAACTCCAAATATTGGCTCTTTCAATCAGTCATGCCAGCACCCCTAGCCACAATAAAACTCATACCTCAACAGACCCATCAACAAAAAGAACACCTGGTGAACCTTTAATTCCAACTAAGTGTAAACAGTGTTTTTTTCCACCAACACGGGTCTGCAGAGGTACACAAGCTTTGTAGAAGTAGACCCATCTGGTAACCCGGGCCAGTGGGAGTTGGGCCCAAATGGTGTTCGAAATATCTTAATCTTACTATCATAATATTAAGCTTGATTCCTCTTGTTTCTTCTTTTTTTGGGTGAGAATTGACATAGTATTAAGTTGATTCCATAAGGTGGAATCAATATTGGTTGCCTTCCAAAATGTGTTGAGCACTAATAATAAAGCATTCATTCTGATTCTTGGCGTGGTATGTTTTGCATATTTTTCTTCCTTATAATGATTTTTTCCTATCAATAAAGTAGTAGAATTTTAACATAATACATCTCATATAAGTACAATTCGATCTATTAGGCGGCTAATATTGTTCTCCTGTTTTAACGTGGCAACATCAATCCTTTCAATGCTTCTCTTGATGCAAAGATGTTAAAATTATGGTTAAATGATTAAATTCATTGTTTTTTTAACTGTTTAAGCTCTTGGAAAAATAAAAAATAAAACAGTAATTTATTAGAGAAGAAAATATTTTAAAACTAAATTGGACAAAAAATAAAAAAATAGCTCTATAATTTAAAAATGTCACAATTTATAATCAAGTTTTAGGAAAACAATGAATTAATGAAAATACTATAAAATAGCAATAACAGTAAATGATTAGCATTTAAATTTAAAAATTAAAGAACAACAATAATATTTAGTATAATTTTTTATGCTAAATAGTTTTAAAATACAAATTACTATTATTATGCCATCTTTTGTTATTCCTAACATCTAAAAACTTTATATCAATTAAGTTACTGAACAAGTTACAAGTATGAGTGTGTAATAACTTTAAAACACTTTATACCATGATTTGCTATATGTTCGAAAGTTTAAAAGCTTTTTAATTAGATCTCTTTCCTAATATATGTTTTCTAATTGAATTTAGATTCTTTTATATATTTCTTCTCAAAAAAAAAAAAAAAGATTCTATTATATATTTAAACCCTCCATTAGAATACTCCCACATCATATTTTATTCAAATTTTAGAATAAATAGTTCCATATATGAATACAAACATAATAAATTCCTATTAATAACTACTACAATTATCAATTTTATATTTAAGACAGAGATAAAAAATTAAAAAAAAAATTATATTTTGTTTAAATTTCTTGTGCATTGCACAAGTTATTGACTAATTATTTTAGTATTTAAGAAAATTACATTTATATCTCATTCATTTAAAGGCAATGCATGTCAGCAAAATCCTAACATTTTTTTTTTTTTTGCAAATTAAAAAATATAAAGAAAAAAAAAATGCCATGAGACTGCAACTTGATTTGTTAGCTAGTGGTTGAAAGTGTTGAGAAAGGACACTCTTTTTCGGGGATTATGTATATGCAATCTTAGTAAATAAAGAGAAAAGGCAAAGAACAAGTAACATTAAGATTTACGTGAGTCAGTAATATGTATCTACATTCACAGGAGAAGCCACAACTGATTTCACCATGAAAATTAGAGCTGCAACAAATTTATATTATTTGAATTGTAGTATCCTAACCAACTTGTTGATGCTCCTTTTACTTTGCTACCTCCCACCCCACAAGGCCCCTAAACTAGAGACCATTATTACTTTCTTATTCAAAATATGAGCCACCATCTCTAGGCATTCTTGTCCTCCTTCAAGATCTTGAATGCATGAATCCAATTTCTCACGCTGGTTTTGTACAATCTTGAGGATTCCATCATAATTTCTTATCTTGTGACCAAGATTGCAATGCAACATTTATCTTTGAAATTGCATGGTAATAGATATAACAAAGAAAGTGCCTACAACAATACAAAAGCAAGCAGTAACGTAAAGCTGCATCAGATTTTGTGACAAATGCTAGCTACTATAACGTACAAAACAAATAGCGAAAGCCTCCAGTATGCCTCAAAATGAATGAGCCTGCCATAATCTGAATGAGAGCCTCTAATTCATTTATTTATGAATTTATCTGTTTAGAAATAAAATGCAGCAGGGCAGCTACAAATTTGGATTAAAATTTAAAAATACAGCGGGATCTTTTTCTAGGCAATACAACAATTATTTTTGCATTTATCTAACCCCGTTAGTCAAAGATTCCAAACTAACCCAAATTAAACCAACTACTAAAACAATTAGACAATATAATTGAAATGCAATAAAGTCAGAAGAGAACTCTGCCGAACATACCATTTCATAAGAAGAAGAAAGTGAACTCTGACAAAGAAAGCTAAAGTAAACAAGCCAAAATTCGTTAAAAAATTACAGTCAAACATCTTCATGAGCATCTTTTAGGCAATGTCAAGAACATAATTGCATGATTTAAGCCTATCAATTCCAACTACCATTTACATTTATTGGTAGAATATGTCCATAAAGAAGTTTTCGGAATAAAAAGAGAGTGGAAGTAATAAGGATTTTCATGGTTCTAGCAGCCTATGCTTATAATGGAAATCCCTTAACGAGCTACATCTTTTTTGTTCTAAATTGTATGATACAAAGAATCCAATGAAGGTTATAAATAGATATACATTAGGTCCATTTGACAACCTTAAAATCATGGTAGCTAATGGTATACAAAACAACAGTATTCTTTAAAACCATGGTGTTGTCTATTTATGATATAGGTCTTCATCGTATTACATCAAACACAGAAATATCATTCAATCAAAATAAATCCAAAGAAAAACAAAAGGACAGATGCATTAGGGATGAGACCAAAAAAATAAAAAAGCATGCTCACGTTTCAGAGACACTGCTTGCAACTGTTTGAGTCACAAACAGAGTGAGAGAGCAAAGAGTGACAATCCACTAGAGCGTGCAGATGTTGACAAAGAAAAGATTAGTTCAAAATAGACAAAGAAAATTGAACATAAGAGAAGAACAGAAAGGGAGGGAGAGAGAGAGGTTTGCTTTGTTACTGTTGATGGAGCAAGTTGAAATGCGTAGAGAATGACAAGATAAGGATGCTTTGCTTTGTGAGTTTTCTGTGAGGGGCAAACATTTTGCCAAAATTTATTCTGTTGACCAATTAGTTTGTTTCTGGATCATCTGTCTTCTATCCTACCAAACACAAGAAAATGTTAAAAAAAAAAAAGTTTTCCATTGGAACAAACAGAACATAAATAAGAATTTGGCACTAAATAACCCAAAAAAATAAAGAAGTTTCAATCAAACAAACAAATCATGTTTATATGGTTGATTTGCATTAACTTTCCTTGTACTTTTTTCCTGATACAAGTTTATCAAAACTGGTAATAAAAGATGGTTGTACATAATTAGGAAAAAAAAATTAAAGCAAAAAAAAAAAAAAAAAAGGATCGCTATAATTTATTCCTAAAACAATATTAGAGACAACAAATTTCACAACTTTTTTCAAAACTTAGGTGCATCACATTATGTTTCCTAGTGAAATTCAAGCACTTGGTTGCATTGAGAAATAAAATACAAACAATGCAATTTTTTCCAAGGACAATTGAATCAATTCATGAATCATTGAAAAAAACTAAAGTTATAGATTATGGTGACCCCAAGTATAATGTGGTAACTTAATTTAGAGAATGTTTTAAAATTGCTATGAATTTTTGTTGTATCCCAAGCTTTATTGTTGCACATACCAAACGGTTGATATTTCAATCAGATGAGAGCACTGAAAGTTGAATTTAAAATTATAGTATCTTAATCTACTATAATGTCAAACTTGCATGTGTTTGCATGTCTCTATGCAAATATAATTTTCACTAGGTTTTTGTTCCAATTTAGATTAAGGCTTCATGCCATAAATTTATTAAGCTAGAGATCTGTGTTCACTTACAAAAGGTCTGAAGCCACCGATAGAGTTCTATCTTGCTTTTGAATCTGCCAATAGTTTATTGGCAGTTTTAATATAAGATGTCAACCCCCCAAGATAGCTCGAATAAAGCCAAACAACCTGGAGCAAAATTGCAGTTAGAAGAAGAAATGGAAAGACAAGTAGCTAATTTAAAATTAATCAAGCACATGAAGAGCCACGGTTAAGATCCTCTTGAAAAACCCAAAAACAGAACAAACTAAAAAAAAACATATGAAATGACAAACTCTTTTTAAGGAGGAAAAAGAAGATTCTCAATTAAGTCATGCATGAGGCATAGGACCATTGGTGTTACACCAGGAAACAAAATAAATAAAATTTTGCCATTTTCAGTTTTGAATATTCTGTGGGACCTTATTATTAGCAATAAAAACCTGCTGGCATGTTTAATCTCAATCTATAAATCAATATCAAAAACTTCTTTATCCTTAATATTTGCCAGTTCTTTGAAATACCTTACACCCCAAATCCCAAACAATTTCTTACAAAACCAAACAGTCCCAAAAATTTCTCACCAACCAAACGAGCCAACTAAAATCCAAAAAACAATTCCAGCCACAACACAAAAATCAGCTTAAGCTGATATACTCTGAAGAATTAGAGTTCCCTTAAGGAATTAAAATAGGAAAATATGAACTGTTACACCCCGAATACTAATCATACATCACCTATAAACAAAAAATGAAAACAAAGTCATCTCAAATTGCATCAGTAACCTATGTAGTAAACCAAAGATCCCCTCAAATTGCATATCAATAGTTCCTTGCAAAGTACTTATCATACATAAGTCCTCAAGTACTATTAAGAGAACCAAATTTCTATTGCTAATCCACTTTCACACAAGAAGGCTTAATAGCACACCTAATCAAATGCATACATAATGAAGCCCTTTAATTTCTCAGAGATGGCTCACATATAAAAGCAAAACATATCACAACAATATATGATTCCTGTAGTCAATGATAGAATTTGGATCATCAGTGTTGATATATTAAATATGTTGTATGTTATGTTTATAAAAATCAACTCCAATGTTTATTTGCACACATAAGCTATTAGAATTTCTTTCATACATTTTATCAAACACAAATACACAGTTCTTATAAGTCCATAAGAGAGGTTAATAATTAACAGTTCAACCATGGAAAATTTTATTAATTTGTTATCAACACATGGAAAGTGACACCAAATTAATTGAAATAGGAACACATATATAGTCAAGTTCAAATGATTAGAACATAAATATATATACAGGAGGCCCTTTTTTAGTTTGACTCAGGCATTTTGTCAAACACTTTGAGGGTGATGGGATTGCTCCTCTTAACATGCAATGAGGAACTATCAAAAGGTACTGATTTCTATTCGTTGTTCTTAGCTTTTGAAAAAGTTTTCCCACTAATCTTGCTGAGTTCTCACCAAACAACAAATGGGTGTTTTTATCTTAGCCTTCTGTTAAACTTTGTCGTAAGCTCTCTATTTACTTTTTGAAAAGAGCAGCTGAAAGGAATGGGCATAGATTTGAGAAAAAATGTCCACATTTGCAGGCAGAAGAATAGAATCAAAGTCAAAACTCAAATGATATGATTTATATACATGGACAGATTTGAATCTCAAAAATAGCATGCTAAGAATTAGAAACCTTCCAAAAGCAACCCAAAGTTTTTGAAATTGGAAGTTCAAATTTGAGGTTTACATTGATAAATTGAATTGTGTAGTTATATTTTATTTTTCCTTTTTTAAGGGACGATTCATAGTGATTGTTGGCAGAAGAAAGGAAGAATCAGTAAGAGTGAGAGGAGGAGGGTTTCAACCATAGGGAGTTCGAAGAAGAAGAAAGAACAGAGAGTTATGTGTGAGTTCGCGTGTATACATTTATGTGAGCACCAAGCTATCTTTTGGGGCTGGAGTTTCTTTCTCAAATTAGTCACTCTTCTTCAATCATGTGGATTTATTGATTTCCTTCTATACATGTATAGGTGTGCTTTATACAGGATATTGTTTCCTGCAAAAATTTTAAACTGTAGCCAAATCTCTGTTTACACTTACATCTGTGTTACCTAGTATCTACTTAGATTAAGTTAAGGTTAGCTTTATTCTTAAACCATATACCTAAACAAAAACATGCATATTGAGAAGGCATTTGTAGCAAGATTTAGGATGAAACATTCTTCAATCTATAAGGCCTGGCTACCTTGAATAAGCCATAAACTTTCTTCAATCTTTTCACTTCTTTTCTTACTTTGTCATGGGTGGCTCTCTCTTTTTCTTCATTGAGTCAAAATCTTTTGAATTTCTGTTGAAGAAGGGGGTACTTTTTTCTTATTACGCATTTTTAAGAGAGGCAGAGACTCTTTACGATCTGTGTTCATGGGCAAAGAGAGTGCAAAGAGAATGTTATCTATGATGGAAGACTTTATTTCCACTGAGCCCCCTGGACACTTTGCGCTAACTGTTAGAGATGGAGAGACGGTTTTTATTCTACAACTGGGTTCAAATGCACATGGCTCTTTTCTTATGATTTCAAAACTTCTACATGGCCGTCGGAAAGGTTTCATAATAGTACCGGAAGGAAAATTGGGTAGTGGTTGGAAAGGATTTAGTTTGCACTTAAGGAAGGCTATAGCTCCAGGGACTCTTTCCATCAATCTGCCTCTAAAGCTTTTACCTGGGTCTGACATTAAAGACTCCAAATCTTTTGCGGTAGCGGTGGTGCAAGGCCGACAAAGTGAACCCAAAACTCACAAGCAGGCAAGCGGTGGAGAATGCTCTAAACCAAGATCCTCGTGACGTAATGAATCCTTCGCATTTAATGTTGGATTCTCGAAATTCTAACTTACCAAATCTGGGTGCTCAGATCCAGGATTCTCGCGAAAGCAGTCTTGGGAAGGAGAATGCTCTGTTCGGAGTTGTCCTTTCAGATGATACTGAAGGTGGGGTGCTTTTGGAGAAATTATTGGGACCTCTAGGCGGACCACTGATGTGGTCCTCTGGGTCCTGCCATCCAATAAGGTTATGCCACCTAGCCATTTTATAAAACTCAACTCCACATCATCTCCACTTACCCACAGCTGGATTTAACCCAAAATCAATTAGCCAAAATCAACTCTATTTCCTTTTTTCTGCCTCTTTAACTCAAACACTTAAACCCTATCTGCCTCTTTCTTCCTCTCTCCCTCTAACTCTATTTCCCCAATATCTCTCTAGAGACGATATTGGGCAAATCCAGCCGAAAACATCACCGGCGGATTCAACAACAACAGCGATCCAGATGGGTGGCTCGTCAGATTCGTGTAGCGGAATCGGGAAATATCCTCAGAAACCATCACCGGCGGCAACAACAACAGCACCTAAGTGGAGCTAATCCCACAAATAAAAGAAGATGGTAATGAACTACAATCAAAGACTTACGGTTGTATTATTATAGTTATAATAACAATACATGTCAAGGTAATCTCACATCTGAAAGAGCTGCCCCCTCTTTACTCACCACCCCCCCCCCCCCCCCAAAAAGAAAAAAAAAAAAGAAGAAACAACTGCCCCTTTGTGTTGCATTATTATATCAAGTATTCATGTCAAAGAAATCATCACACAACCAGAAATGGATGTTGTTGCTATCATGTCAAATGCATTAGAATCACATCCTAACTACAAGTTACAAAACAAATCCGGTATATGTCAATTAAACCATACTTTAATATATTTAGTGGAAATAATTTACCTATCTTATAAAGAAAATCCCGCGAGATTGGCCACTTTTGTCAAAATAGCTTTCCAAGTGTGAACTTTATTTATATACTTTTTGAAATTTTTTTCATATTCAATGAAGGCTTTTGCATAACTTCCCATCAGTTTGTGTACCTCAGATGGATCCACATCATAAAAAATGGGCAGAACTATTAGCCCTATCTTTTCTCTGCATTCCATGATCTTTACAAGTTTATCCAAACACCATGTTGAGGATGCATAGTTTCTTAAGAGAATGATAGTAGCAAACAATGATTTTTCAATTGCTTTTAAAAGCTCAAGTGAAAAGGTTTTTCTCTCTTGAGATTTTCCTTATCCCTAAAGGTGATGACGCCCTCCTGTTTCAAAGCAGTGTGTAGATGGTCTATAAAACTCTAGCAAGTGTCCTCACCTCTGAAACTTAGAAAGATGTGGTATTTCCATTGATGGCTTCGAAATCGGAGCGGTGAAGTTGATTTGGTGAAATCCTGAAAATAGTTTAGAAATGTGAGAAACGAGAAATTGGAAAAATTTAGGAAGTGATCTGAAAAAGGTTGTGTTTAAATTTACCCGTGGGGATTGGATTGAGGAGAATAGGGTTTCGAAGGAGTGTGGATTTGGAGGAAGGGTTTTGATCCCATTGCTTGTGTGCTGGAAAAAGGAAGAAGCTTGGGACTGGAAATGAAAATGGAATTACTAGGAAATGTGAAGATGTCTGTTTGGCTGTGAGGATTGGATCTCTTGGCGCGAAAAAAATAGAGAAAAAGGGAAATTGCGTTGTTGTATTCTAAGTCGTAACTGTGAGTTGGTATTCTTAGTCTCCCTGACTCTCTTGATGCTGAGCTTATTGCAATCGTTGTATTCTGAGTCTACGGTATCAACGGAATGCTCATCACCTAAACAAACCTCCCCCACCAACCTCAAGTGTTTTTTCTTCAGCTGTGGAGCTTCTTTGAGAATTTCATGAGGTACACATTCGAACTCCTCATCCCCAGATTGCATGCCCCATACAGAATTAATTTTGATGGGGCTTTGTTCAAGGACATCTTTGTTGCTGTGTCATGACCCATTTATTAAACGGGTCAGTCGTGTCGATCTATATATTAGATTTTATCAAAATTATAAAAAAAAAAACAAACAAATAAATATTTTTAATATAAAATTCAGAACTAACGAGTAATTATATCACAAATAATCATTTAAAACTAAAACATATTCCAATATCATAAATAAGTAATCACAATATGTCAAAGAAAATAAATCACAACAACTAATATGTTTATATACCTAGAGTTTGAAGGGTATATTGGTAAAATCTTATTTAATTAAACAAGTCAGACGGGTCAAACGGATTCTATGGGTTCAACACTAACCTAACCTATTTATTAAATGGGTCAGTCGTGTCAACCCGAATATGACATGAACCCATTAAGTTTCAATCTATAACTTGCTAATTTCATGTCGTGTCGTGTCGGGTTCGCGGGTCGTGTCAAATTTTGCCACTTCTAGTTGCGGATCTGGGTATTGTCATCCGCTATAACTGTGGTGAGATCGTTGGTGCTATGTCAGAGAAGATTCCTATTCCTTTTACAGCTGAAGAGGTTGGCGTGTAGAAGGGACATTAATTTTGCTCTGGCAATTGGCACTATTGAGGCTGAGGTTGATGGAGATTCGGCTGTGATTATTAATTTTCTAAACTCTGAAGGTTGCTATCTGGTTAGGTGTGATCATGTGATTGAAGACTCGTGGATAGCCGCAAAAGATTTTAAGTTTATTTATTTTTCTTATGTAAGACGGACTGGGAATTCAGTAGCTCAACCTTTAGGGTCCTTTGGGTGGAAGATGGAAAAGTAAAAGGATGAAAAATGGTGGGAGGATAGAAAAATTAAAAGATAGAAAATATTTAGTTTTTTCTCTTGTGTGTTTAGTTGGAGGGGTGAAAAAGTAAGAGAGTGGAACACTTTTATTTGGTTGGAGAGAAAAAGGGAATAATGGAAAATATAATTTATATAAATTGACTATTATATCCTTGTTACATAATAGGTAAGAAATACATTTATTTGTACTCATTAAATAATAAAAATTTACCATATTATATATATATACAAAAATTTATGTTATTATTTTTATTATTATAATGTAAAAATTACAATAATATACAACTTGATAAGGTTACGTTGAAAAAAAAAATGAAAAAAAAAAGAGAGAGAGAGAAGAGAACCTAGACTGCTGGACGTTGGTGTGCTATGAAGGTAAGATGAGAAAATGCAAAAGTGATAAGAGCAACCGCATCAGTCTGTCTAAAAAATTCTGTCTATTTTACATAAAAAATTTATTTTTTCTATTTTACACTATCATTTTTACAAAACACCCACATCAATTTATCTATTATACACACTTGTTTTATTAAAATAATATTTCTCTTCCATTTTTCTGTTAGTTCCCAACTACCCCCCACCTAACCCCTCCTCCTTTTTCTGATTCATAATAACACTCTTCAGTCCTCTTTATCTCTCTATCTCTTCCTCTCTTTCTTCTTCTCCTTCTTCTTCTTCTTCTTCTTCTTCTTCTTCTTTTAAGAATCTTTTTCTTTCCTCTTCTTCTTTTACAATTTGAGTTTTATGCTTTTATTATAGATGAAATTTTAGGTTGGGTTTGATTAAGGGTAGTGATTTTGGGCCGTGAAATTTCTTCTCCGGTTTGGGTTTTTCTTCCTCTTCTTTAGCATCTTCTTCTTTCTTCTTCTTCTCCTTCTTCTTTTTTCAATTTCAGTTTGATTATTTATATGAATTTGTATATGGGTTTGATGAATTTGGATCTAAATTTAGAACGATTTTTATGATTTTGTGGTGTGTCTATGATGATTTTGGGTTGGGTTTCCCAGTGAGTTTGTCTTGATTTTGAGTTGGGTTTTCTAATTACTTTTCCATTGATTTTGGGTTCATTTTTTGTGCTAGTTGTGGTGTTTGGGGGTGGTGCTGGGTTTGGTGGTTGGGTGGTTATTTTCTGCTTCTTTCTTCTTATTATACCGCGTTGGGTTCTTGTAGACTTTGGGAGATGGCATTTTTGTAAAAGTGCTGTGAAAGCACTTTCTCTCCAACATTTTCCTTCCAATTTGGGAGGATGAATTTTGTGGGCCCGGGAGAGAAAATTTTCTCCTGATTTTCCTTCCTCCCCATTTTCCTTCTCTTGCCAAACAGTACAGTGGAAAACACTGTTTTTCACCCTATTTTCCTCCCTCTGTTTTCCATCCCCCTAAATTCACCCCAACCAAACGCAGTGTTAGCGAAAAAAGAAAAGGTTTGTTAGAACCTTAAAAAGAAGGTTGGCCATATATCCCTGACAATCTTTTATTATGATAAACAAAAAAACATTGTGAGTGAAATCTTATTGCAATTAATTATTATGAAGAGATGTATCCCAATTTCTCCTAACAAGGCCTTGGATAAAATAATTCTATAACAAGGACTTACGTATTACAAGTTAGTTTTATTATATGTCAAAATACATTGTTGTTCTCTAAATTTTAACAAAACAAAGTTTCTCTCTAAACTAATTTGGAAAGAAACCCTACAAACTCATCATATATTTTTACATTGAGTGTAAATCACATCAATTTAACCATTAAATTGCATGTTCTTATTACATTTTTAATGCTTACAAAATTTCAAGAAGATCAAAGATCAATTGCTACGTCATCAAATAAATGTTATAATTTCAAGTTTTTGTAATTTAAAATTGTATATAAAAAATAAGTTAATTGATTAAATAGTAAATAACATTCAATTTGAATGAAATTTGATACGTATGTTAAGAACATAAGGAACATGAAATTCAACAGTTAGATTTTCAAAATTCACATTCAAAAAAGAAATATACGAGAACTTTGAATAGTTTTTCTCCAAACTAGTTTGGAGAGAAACTTTGTTCATTTTAACCCGCAATTGATTTTGATTTATAAAATTTAATGTGATTGCTTTTAGTCCTTAACAAATTCTAAACAATTACTTTTATTTCCTAGCTAACATGTCTATTGTAGCGATGATATGTCAATTCTTAGTTTGACCAAGTCATCATTCCGTCATAGAGATTAACGGATGACGCGAACAATTTAAGTTTATTGAGGACTAAAATCACTCACTGGTTAAAGTGTAAGAACCAACAATATATTGTTCCACTTATTAAACAAATTTCTTATCAATTACCTTATCCTTGTAGTCAAATGAATTATAACTATCAAATCGATGACAATACAAGTATAGAGTTCCACCGCTGATAGCACATAAATCACGTTCAATCACATGCACAAATTAACTTTTATGATTATAGCCACAATAGTTTGATGTGCACTTGGAATGAGAGGTCACTATATATACATTAAATTTATAATACAAGGCTCTAAGCTATTCTTGATTAGCATGGTTGTTTGAAGTAGAACGCATATTTGATACCACAAATGGAAAAAAATAATGATGACAGTATCAGTGCCAAGGGCTGTGGTTGCTTGATCACCTAGCTCCATGTTCCTGCCGCCAAACAATCAACCATGTCAGGAATGGATTCCCAGTTCTCTACATCTTTCTCGTAAGGAATCTCTAATTTCATTCTCATTTCTAGGCTCGCAGCCTCCTGAGCAAGTGTCCGGACATAAAATCTACGGGTTTCTTCATTGCTCAGTACATCATATACTTCTCTAAGCTTCATGAACTTGTCCGAAGCAGCTTTCAGTGAGAAGTTGTGTCTGGATGGTGCTCTAGCTTTTGATAATCTTCTGTAAGCAGCTCGGATCTCTTCCATATCTGCTTCTGCTAATACTCCTAAGAACCTGATTAATTCCAACTCGAGTTAGTAATAATGTCTTATTGGGTATCATGGGTGCACACATATACAAGCAATATATGGTTTAAGAAGGGACAATTTTTTATTTTATTTTATTTTTTGTAGTACTGTTCCTTGAGTATGCACTTCAGATTTGTTAATTAAATTCAATTATGTAATTGTATTGGTCAATGCAACATCATTTATGTTTTCTTTCCTTAACCATAATTAAATTTAATCATGTGACTTATTAGTCATGGTCTAATGTAATTGGGAAATCTAAGATAAACACCTTGGTCCTTGGTAATTGTATCTAAGTTATACCAGCTTAACTAATTTACTTCTAAATACGTTTCCACTGAATTACTTGTGATGATTTTTAGATTAACACTAAGTAAATATCTAGGGACTAGGAATCTAGGACTGACTTCTTTTGGAACTTGTGATTAACTGACTATTCAATATGTACCATATAGAGCTAAGCATATATTTTCACAGACACAGTCCTAGCAATTCATAATTTCATCCAAGATTAGTAAATTGTAAATTCAATTCTAGAAGGGAAAGTATATAAACTCACTGGTAATGAGAATCAGATGAGTCGTTTAGAAAATCAACAAATTTCTCATCCCTAAAAATCTTGAAACTTTTTTAAAACCTTATTATTTTTTTTAAAAGCAGTATAATGTTCTCAATGGTATATGAATGAAAAACAAATTTTTTAATTTTTTAGGAATTTCATACAAACTTTAGTGACGAAAATAATATTTTAGCCATAATTAAAATATAGGTACATTACATAATTTGAATTAATTAAATAGAATTATTTATATTTATGAACTTATAAATATTAAATTCACCAAACTTATATTTTAAAAAATCATATATAATTACTATAAATAAATTATGTATATCATCAATAAATTATAAAGAATAATTTGATATCTTATAAACTCATTTTTCAAACTTATACCATGGCTTTTGAGTGAAGTTTATGGTGTTTTTTTTTTTTATGTTAAAACCATTTTCCCTCTCCCTTGTGAGTGTGTGTGTGTGTGTTTGTTTCTATATATATATATATATATATATCAAGTCTTATGTTAACAAACTTATTCATTACCATATTATTATGTTTGAATTTGACTTGTTTAATATTCAAGCCTAAACTTAACCTTGAGATTGGTTCATATTAGTAAATAAAAGAACATAAACATGTTGAGAAATAGTTTAGTTTATTTATAGTTCTATAAATAAGGAAGGATCATTCTAATGTCAGAACAAGTTTCTCTCATTTTCATTTGAAATGGAGAGAGTCCATTTCATCATTCATATTTTATTTTGGATCTAATTAACAATCTATAGAGTGCAAAGTCATTAGAATCATGCAGCCATGCACTCTTAGCGCAATGATCACTCCACAAGCATAAATGCTTGTAGACTGTGAGGGATAAGGGTTGAGATTCAAGTCTATGGGAGGGAGCTTCACACACATATACACTTAAGAGTAAAATTCTATTTTAGAGGGAAAAAAAAAGTCATTAGGATCAATAAACTACTCTCCCTAATTAAAGAAAGAGGTTTAAATTCTTAGTTTGCTGCTTTAGTACCCCTATGTTAGTTAGGTGGATCCATTTTAAATCTTTTATGTGCTAGATCGAAATAACATCCCTAATTTTAAATACTAAAAATGTGGAATAGTTTATTTAAAAAAATGTAAAATCATTAACTAATTAACAAACAAAAAAAATATTAAGGAATCTTGACCTAAAAAGGTGAGAGTATTAGTGAAATAATTATGAACATTGTTGTAATAGTAATACCATGTCACTTAGGTTTATCCATTTTAAATATTTTAGGTGCTGCGGAAATAGCACCCCTAATTTTTTTGAGATGAATGGCAGAAAGCACCCCTAATTTTGAATACCAAAACATGTGGAAGACATACTATTTTAATTTTAAAATATAAAAACGTTGAAAACAAATAAAAACATTAAAGAATTTTGTTCTGAATGTTAGTGTATTAGTGAAATAATTACGAAAGTTTCTACATTTTGTGGGAACCTAACCTGTTAAAAAAAAAAAAAAAACTTGTATTTGTATAAAACTAACAATGGGAGTATGGGAGTATGGGACTTTCCCCTTTAAAAAGCGTCCTATGGCAGGGAGCTTGAAATATATTACGAAAATTTTTAAAAGTTTTATTAAAAAAAATCATTAAACACGTAATAATTTTAGTAATAATATCATATTGGGATCTTATGTAGAATCATTGGAAAGGTCTTCTGATTCGGATAGAAAATTTTTATATACCTACTAACTATACAAGTTTATATATTTTTCAATATATATTTATTCAAAAGTCAAGCTCAATACGGTCCACTTTTAGAAAGACAAATCCACCGTATGAGATATGAGATATGAGGTTATGGCCTATCCACGTTGCAATCACTCCAACCAGTTGCATGCAAGCGGCTTAGAGGCTGTTTGGCACCACTTTTTTCATCACTCAATTTTCGTCACTCAATTTCCATCATTCATCACTCATCACTCATAATTTATCACCCATCACTCTAAAATATAACACCTGTTTGGCCCCATCACTTAAATACCATCACTCAATATTTTTTACAATGTTTACAGGCCTCATACTTGTCACTGGTGTAGTTTTTTTTTTTTTTTAGTACCCAGAAACCCAACCTAGTGAAAAAAAAAAAAAAAAAAAATCCAGGTGAAGACCGAACCCACTAAAAGAAGAAAGGAAAAAAAGAAAAAGAAAAAAAAGGAAGAACTGAAGAAGAAGAAGACGAGTTGATTAAAAGAAAGGAAAAAAAAAAAAAAAAAGAGGCAGATTGGTCAAAAAGGTGCAGCTGAATTATGACAAGTGGGTTCTCTACGTGTGTTTAATTACAAAAATGCCATTATGTTATGAGTTATAGAAATAAAAAACAGCCAAAATGTGTTTTCAGTTTCCATAACTTATAACTCACAAATTAGAAAATTAAGTGTTGAAAACAGAATTATGAGAACAAAAAAATTATGCAACCAAACAAGTATTTTGCTATAGGTTCCACCATTTTTGAGAATTGAATTATTAAAATAGAGAATTGAATTATGGAAACAAGTGAACCAAACAGACTCTTAAAGTTGCAATTTTAAAATTTTTTTTAAAAAGTTGCAATTTTAAACCTCAATCATTGAGTAAAAAAAAAAAAAAAAGTAGGATTAGTAAAAAAAAAAAATTAGCGTGTGAGAGAGGAAGTTAATTGCATCTCAATCCATGACTGGATAGTGACTGTCGGCATTTATAAATTATTTCCTAATACATCCAAAATACTGTTTGATGAACTGTAACTTGAGTCATTCTTGATACAGTGACATGTCGACAATAATTTCCTAATACTGCCAATAAGGATAAATGCTAAGTTGTTTGATTCATTCTAATCCGATGAAAAGTGGATCGAATACAATTTGTCAAAGGTAGGACTAATATGAAATAGTGAAAAGCTTCAATAATTCTAATACAAAGAGATAAGGTTGACATGATAATGATTGTCCTGGTAACTATTGATTCATGGGTGTAATCACTTTTGCCGAAAGCAAATTTAGGTTGGTACAAAAATCAAATCTGGTGCTGGCATGAAAATATGGAGAATAATCTTCCGTCCTCACACAGTTATAATAGACTCTATTTTCATTAAAGTTGTAATAAAAATGAATGTCAGAGGAGAAACAATTTCTCCGTTGCAATAGAACTAATAATAAGTCTTTATATAGGTAAAAGATCTTTTCTCACCAAATATTTCAAAATTATTTTTGATAAAATTCGAATATCGGATTCAATTGGTGAGTGTGTGCATGCAGGAGAACTTGCTCCAAAAAAACCAGTAACAAAACCTCAGTAGTTTATTATATTCAACAATATTTTACTTCGAAGACCTATCTTTTTCTACGTCTTTTTAAGTTGAACATGAAATAAAATCATATCAATTTATGACTGGACGGTGACTGTCGGTATTTATGAATTATTTCTTGATACATCCAAAATACTGTTTGATGAACTGTAACTTGAGTCATTCTCGATACAGTGACATGTCGGCAATAATTTCCTAATACCGCCAACAAGCATAAATGCTAAAGTGCCCATTTGTTTGGGCGTTTTGAGTCCAAAAGTTGACTTTTTATAAAAGCCAGCCCAAGTTTAGCGTTTGGTGATTATAAAACATAACTTTTTGGTAAAAGTTGCGTTTTATATTTGTGAAGGAAATGCGCGTTTCAGTTATGGACATTTTCGGTCCATTTTGTAAAAACTGGACTGGGCGTTTGATATATATATCCGTTGGGTGAGTTCAATTACCAAATTACCCTTCATCAGTTCTCAGTTCTCACGCCGGTCTGCCCTCACCGCGCTGCTACAAACACAGCACCACCCAATTATCACCGGTCTACCACCACAATCAACAAAACCCATTTCAAACCCAACTCAAAATCAAACCCAAAATCCACAGAAAATCAACTCAAAATTTAACCCATTAACTGAAAACCCATAACCCAAACCCAAAATCAAAATCAAATACAAACCCAATGTTTCAATCATCTTCATCTTCTTCATCATCATCATCATCATCTTCTGTCTTCCTCTTGGCTTTCAAATTGTCAAAAAAAAAAAAAAAAAAAAAAAAAAAAAAGAGCTCAGCAGTGGAACGTTTTGGAGGTGAAGTGAAAGAGAAAAAGGGCAAAGAAAGAAAACAAAATGAAAAGTCAAGTGGAATGTTCTGAAGGGGAAAAAGGGGAAAGAAGGGTACGTGTGTGGAGGAGAAAAAAGAGGGAAAAGAAAAAAGAATAAAGAGAAGGGTATGTTTGTGGAGGTGTGTGGAGGAGAAAAAAGAGGAAAAAAAAAAGGAAAGAAATAAATGTTATCATAATATTTTCACAAATTTTTTCACAATAAATTTTAAAGAATAGGTTATTATTAGCTAATATTGGTGAGAAAAAAATAATTTTTTTAGAAAGAGAAAAAAATAATTCTAATAGTACGTTAAAATTAAAATCAGTATCAATTTTATCACAATACTTTCACAATAAATCTTAAAAGGTAGGTTATTATTAGTTAATATTGGTAAAAAAAAAATTAGAAAGAGAAAAAAGTAATAGTACGTTTAAATTAAAATCAGTATCAATTATCACAATAATTTCACAATACTTTCACAATAAATCTTAAGTAGTAAGTTCTTATTAGCTAATATTGATGAGAAAAAAATAATTTTTTTAGAAAGAGAAAAATTGATTTAAGTATATGAAGTAGTTGATTTAAGTATGAAATAAACTCACATCCAAAAAAAAAAAAAAAAGAAATAAACTCCCTTATATATACATTGTCCTTTTTGGTAATTTATCCCTCAAACTACAACTTTGATAAGTATTAGCCAAACATTCAGTTTTTTCAAAAAGCACTTTTTAATAGTTTTTACCAAACACTCAACTTTTTGAAACTCAGCTTTTTCATTATACATTTTTTAAAAACTCAACTTTTTCAAAAAACCCAACTTTAAAAAGCTGAACCAAACTCACCCAAAGTTGTCTTATCCATTCTAATTTCTAATCCAATGGAAAGTGGATCAAATCGAATTTGTCAAAAGTAGGACTAATATGAAATATTGAAAAACTTCAATAATTCTGAAACAAAGAGATAAGGTTGAGATGATAATGTTTGTCCTGGTAGCTATTGATTCACGGGTCTAATTACTTTTGCTGAAAGTAAATTTGGGTTGGTACAAAAATAAAATCTGGTGCTGACACGGAAATATGGAGAATAGGGTTTTGTTCTCTCACATTTATAATAAACTCTATTTTTATTAAATTTATGATAAAAATAAATGTTAAATGAGAAAACACAATTTTTTCGTATGCAATAGAACTAGTAAGTCTTTATATGGGTAAAATATTTCAAAATTAATTTTGATAAAATTCAAATATTGGGTTCAATGGGTGAGTGCGTGCATTGAGGAGAACGTGCTCCAAAAAAAAACCAGTAAAAAAAACCTCAGTAGTTTATTATATTTAACAATATTTTACTTTAAAGACCTATCTTTTTCAACGTCTTTTTGGTAGAGAGAATGGCCAAGCTTCTCTTTCCTTTTATTTTCAATGTTTCTTTTAGTTTCTTTTGTACTTATTAAGAAAATGCCATGCACATTTAAAAAAAAAAAAAAAAAAATTGTTTAGTAGACAAGGCAGCGCATTATTAGCAGATTTTTCCCCATTTGAATTCCATTCTACCACACGTTATCCTTTCAAACCTAAAATTTCAGCATTATTTCTTTTTATTCATTACTTAGTCACAAAAATTAAACCATAGAACATAGAGTAGATTCAGTTCTCATTTAAATTGAACATGAAATAAAATCATATCAATTTTGAACTCTTTTTGATATCTAGTTTTTCTAGACTCTATTTGGAAACAGTTTTAATTGATATTCAGTATGTTTAAAATTATATTGAAACTTGTTTTAATATACACATATATAATGCACATAGTGACGTAGCCAAAAATTAGAACAAAGGCTCTTCAATCGTACTCAGACAGTCTCTCTCTCTGGAACTGTGGAATTAGAACAATTACATATAGGGTAGGAATTAATTGATGGGGAAAGATTGAAGGTGGAAGAAGCAATATTAACTGGCTTTTAAAAGTTCTAAAATTCTCTGGACATAATTATAAAGCTGATTTGGCTAGTTGCAATTATTTCTCTAATTCCAAGTGAATGTACCTTTTTGTGCATTGCCACAGAGAAGAGCAGGAGCCCATAACTATAGTTCAGCTTGGGTGGGCTTTCTGTAAATTGAACTAGTAAATCGGTATTTGAATAATTATAGTTCAGGAGCCCATAACTTTTATTAATCAGTTTTGAATAATGGAATTAGTAAGTGTCTATTTGGGATCCCTTTTTTTTGCTAAAATTAAAAATTTTTTGTTAAAAGTATTGAAGATAAAGACAAAAGTTTGCTAAAATAGTACAGTGAAACCCATAAATAGTACCGAAAAGTACAGTGAGATTCATAAATAATAGCAAAAATAAGTTAAATAGTAAAATAAGTTGCCAAAATAATTCAAGCCAAGAACAAGGGAAAGAGCTGAATATAAGTAGTGGATTGGGCCTCCTTGACAGAATTTAAGTTTGGCCCAACAAAACTTTTGGAAGCTTTCATTAGTTTTGTATTCTTGAGCTTAGTTAGATGATAACTTTTTTTTTTTTTAATCTAAAGAAGAGAGTCAGATGATATAACTTGATTAATGTTATTTTAGATGTTATTGAATAATATCAATCGTGTGCGGCGTGTCCCAATCCAGCAAAAGCATTTGGGTTTTTTAATGGACTTATGAGCATTGTGCAATGTTTTGTTGGATTTTCGTACTGGAGTATATTTAGTCCGCTGAGAGCTTCAATAAGGGTTGGTTTGGTTGGAAAGGTGAAAAAGTAGGAGGATAAAAAATTGTGAAATGATGAAAAAGTGAGAGGATAGAAAATATTTAGTTTTTTCTCTTGTGTGTTTGGTTGGAGGGATAGAAAAGTAAGAGGGTGGAAAACTCTTTTATTTGGTTGGAGAGAAAAAGGGAAAGATGGAAAATATAATTTATATAATTTAATTATTATACCCTAGTTACATAATAGCTAAAAAAATAGATTTATTTGTACTCATTAAATAATATAAAAATTTACCACATTATATATATAAATTTATGTTATTATTTTTATTATTATAATGTAAAAATTACAATAATGTATCAGGTCACCTGGAAAAAAAAAAAAGAAAAAAGAGAGAAGAGAACTTGGACAACTGGATGTTAGTGTGCTGTGAAGGTAAGATGAAAAGAGGCAAAAGTGATAAGAGCAACCACATCAGTTTGTTTAAAAAGTTCCGTCTATTTTACACAAAAAATTTATATTTTCTATTTTACAACATTATTTTTACAAAACACCCATATCAATTTACCACACTTTTTTTTATTAAAATAATATTTCCCTTCTCTTTTTCTATTATTTCCCAACTACCCTCACCTAACCTCTCCTATTTTTTTCTGATTCTCTGGGTCCGTTTAGATACAACTTATTATTGCTGAAAGTTTGTGAAAACTGAAAATACTGAAGCAAAATAATTTTTAAATGTATGAATAGTACCACAGGACCTATTTTTAATATTTTTAATACATAAACAGTGACTAGAGGTCCATGAACAGTATATAAACAATAACAAATCAGTACGTGAACAGTATTTTTTCTCAGCACAGTAACTTCTGTCTCCTGACCCGCGTGAAAGCAAAAAAAAGAAAAAACTGAAAACGCAGTGATAAAAATAAAACGCACCGCAACTAAACTGGGTATCCAAACCCCCACTCTCTATCTCCTCTTATCTCTTATCTCTTTCTCCGCAATAACACTCATTGTTTTCTATCTCCGCCTCTCTTTCTCTACTTCTTCCATTTTTTTTTTTTTTTTTTTTTTTTTTTTTTTTTTTTTTTTTTGTGAGGAGTTGGGGGTGGATGGCCAGATGGAATTTGGACTAAAGTTTTTGGATGAACATGGGTTTGTCAAAAATAAAATAATATCTGGGTGTTTTCTTTTTTCTTTTCCATTGGCTTTTGATTGAAAATTCTGGCCCAGGCTCGGGAGAAATTGTGAAGTGAACGAAAGTGTTGTGATTTGTGATTGTTGAATCTTCGTCTGATCAATGGTTATGCCTCGATGGTGTACAACAAACCCAAGGGATTTCCCAGCAGATACCTTTTCGTAAGCCGCGCACTTCAACGGATTCATCCGTAATGAAAACTTACGGCATCGTTCGAGCACCTTCCTGAGTACCTCAACGTGATCTATTCTTGTCTTGGATTTGACAACAATATCATCGACATAATCTTCAATCAGTTCAGGTGATTGACGGTAAAAATTTCGTTTTTTTTTTTTTTAATTTTTTGAGAATCTTTTTCTTTCCTCCTCTTCTTTTACAATTTGAGTTTTATGCTTTTATTATAAATGATGATTTTGGGTTGGGTTTGATTAAGGGCAGTGATTTTGAGTTGGATTTTGTAATTGCTTTTTCGTTAATTTTGGGTTAATTTTTTGTGCTAGGTTGCGGTGTTTGGTGGTGGTGCTGGGTTTGGTGGTTGGGTGGTTATTTTGGGCTTCCTTCTTCTTATTCTGCTCGTTTCTAGATTCATCTATTCCGATCACTCCTCCACCCAATTGCACACACCCACACACAACTCATCGGATTCGTCGCTGGAGCTTGGAAACCCCGTTAGCATGGTGTCGCCGCCATCCCAAGGTTTGTTTTTTTTTTTTGTTGTTGTTGGTGATTTGCCCTTTTTTTTTCAATTTGGATTTCCAATTTGGAAGCTTCCACTATTTTGTTCTTGTTATTTCTTTGTTGATAAGTATTTAATCTTATGTTAATGTTTGTTATTTTTTGTGAAATATCAAATGGGTCCAGCCAGGGGGCAGAAAAATATAGTTTTGAACTATCTTTGTATCAATACCCATAACATGAATTGTGCTATGTGATGGTTCAATTGGGTGATCTTTATAATTTTGAGTTAATAAAATTGTAGGGATTGTTTTCTTTCTTGTATGTATGACAAGCTGTAGCTTAAGAGTTAGTTGGGTTGTGTAGGATTTGGGTCAAGAAGAGATGGTGAAAAAAAGTTGAAAATCGAAATACTGTCATGAATTGGTTCATCAATTTTTTATTTTTATTTTTATTTTATATATATATATATATATATTTTTTTTTTAACTATGAGATCTTGGTATTATATTCTTGCTGCTATTTAATGAGTTTTTATCTCATTTTCATTTATATTCTAGAAATGGGAGCATAGTTGTAACTGGAAGATTTACTGTTAAAATCTTTTCTTTCTTTTTTTTTTTTTAATTTTTTGTTATTTTCCATTATGTTATGTGTGATGAGCACTTTGCTGATTTGTTGAAATTTGGTTAAAGTATAGTTGTACTTATACAAAAATGAAACTTTAAAAATCGCTACATATATAAATAAGCTAAAGAGCTAAAAGAAGAAGCTCTTGGCAAATTGACACTGATTGATGTTTAGATATTTTCATGAGCAAAGTCCTGTGAAGTTTGGTAAACAAAGAATAGGAATTTTCTTGAATTCCTGAATTTCACCATCTGCGTCTTAGCTTATTATTTCCAGTGGAATCCCCAGATTTAGGAATTGACCATTGAATTAATTCCAACCGGATTTTTCATTTTTGGAACCTTTTTTATAGATTCTAATTTTTTTTTTAAAAGATCAATTAACACATGCCGAGCTGGATGAGTGTTACTGTACTGTTATCTTATCAAACATAATAATCATTAACACAATGGGCTGGCAGGGCTTTCCTTTTTTGGTTCTATTAGCACAGGTTTTTTGTCTCTTTGTTTCTTTACTTGCTTTTTTGCTTCTTCTTCTTCTTGTATGAAAAACATAATGGCAAATGGCAAGCTCATAGTCGAAGAGCTCAGCTTATTGGGTCTTTAATTGTATACTTATAATTAATTAAGTCTACATAAAACCAGCTCATTGCAGAGGCCCCTTGATACTTAATCAATTTATGTATTAGCAGAGATGGCCTCTCAGGGAGAGCCAGAGGAAAGTGTTACTAGTTGTACAAGAATATTGGACCTGGCAAACTTTTAACAATTAGAAACATATATAGTACTTGGTCCAAGTTCCAAATTCCAAATCACAGTGGAGGGTTTGGTAAGATCAAAGATGGCTTAACAATTAGCATCTTACCTGAGGCTATGCCCTACTTCATTCTTGTGAAGAGAAGGAAATTTAGGAGAGTCAACTAACTTTTGGCCAAACTAAGGGCTTCTTAACCTAGTAAAGCAGTTGTATATACAATCTTTTTCTATGGACTATGGAGAGAACTTAGATTTGAATCCAGTAATTTCATCCTTACTTGAAAAATAATAATAATAATAATAATAATAATAATATTTGAACCACAATAGTGGTCAAATACTCTAGATAGCAGTACTCTATATTTTTTGGCATTAAACTCAACAAATTGTGGGTTTTAATACTTAATCTTAAATCTTACCCCCATAGATCTGTGGCAATAATATGCATGTATAATCCTACCCCTTTTACTTCCAAACAAAAATTCATTTTTCCTTTAACCCCAACTACTCATCATTATGATTATCTATAATAATACATAAAGAGTAATTATAAGCAATGTATATAAATAAGCAACTTAAAAAATGATCCTTCGTTTATTAAGTTGCTTTAAAAAGCATGGTTTTCTTTTCTAAAATTTGGAAAGCAATGCATATATAAAATGTGCCTAAAAAGTAGATTCAAGTCGATAAATAAATGTGTTAAGTTTGTTGTTAGGAGATTGAGAGAAACATAAAGTGAAAGAGTAGAGAAAAATAGAAGTAAGAATTAACATAATTTGTTAATAAATAGTTAAATACTCAATATAAAGATATGTATAATAACTAGCGGCTAAATCAATTAAAAATTTATTTTTAGCTTTAGTTTATGCACACTTTGAATATAGATAATAAAAATTTGGCCCCACTGTTTTCTTTTGCCTTCTGACGCTCCACAAAGATTCAATGGGTCCACATGAGCCTCTTCCAACCTTTCCAACAAGGAAACAATTCTATACACACAAAAAGAAATTTTTGTTCACATTTTTCAAAATAATTGAGTTGGCAAATTCTATATACATGAATGACATTATTTTTTTACTTATCAGCAGTTGCAAAAAAATGGGTAAGTTAAAATTCTTTGTCTTAGCTGTTGGACTGATCATCTTACACATGCAGCATCTTCTCATATTATTTATCTTATATGTAAAGAAACAAATTTTATTAATCTTGAATATATTTTTATTTCATTTATATTTAAATTATACCTAATTTAATCTTGTTTATTCAAATCCTATATACAATGTATTAAGTTATACTAATGCAATTACTATTGGCTAAAACACTTGGTTTGCTTAGTACTCTTAAGTTTAAGTGATTCTCCATTTTCTCTTTCTTCTCTAACTTGTTAATTTTGAAATCATCTCGTTAGAGATAACAAAATATCATCAACACGTCTTATCCCAAATTGTTCTTTATTGCCTTGCATGGCTTTTTCCCATCCCAAATAAAGAACTCATTCCTAATCTAACTTTATCCCGCTCCATTGTTATTCCTAGTTCCAACTTTGCGTTTGCCTATGAAGATATCATTTGCCTCATATGGGTATCATCATGCTCCCAAAACAAAATGATCATTCCCCAAGTTTTTATCACTTTTTTATGGGGTGGGGGATTGCAAAAGGCCAAAAGAAGAGTCGGACTTTAAGCTTTCCCATCTTCATAAAAATATCATAAGTGTGTAGTAATTGATATTAAAAGTTGTCCAAAAGCAAATTGATTAGATTGCCCAAAATCTTTTTGTTTGGATAGAATAGAACTGATGTGTTAGTGTGTATATGTCACAAATGAACTTTTGGTAGATTTTGGGCATAATGAGTCATTGTTTAAACTGGGGAGAGAGATATGTGTGTACATGTGAAGGAGTGGAGTGGAGCAGCACTGTCTACTACATTGTTTAACTATTAATATAGCCATAATTCATCATCTGTCAGCAACCAAATTAGTCGGACCCATAATTTTTTTTTTTTGGCCAGAAAAAATTAAAAGGTTTAAATATCCTATTTATTTATTGGAATGAATGTGAGAAAAGCTATAGTTACAAAAATTGACAAATATGCTTTTTACATTTTGTGATTTGGCATCAATTGGGACAGAATCATGTGGTGAATATCAACAAAACTTTTTAGGAAAATTACAAATTAGGGTCACATTTTTTATCATGTACGATTTGGGTTGGCCCAAAGTCCAAGCCTTTATGTCACAGCCTATATTTTTCTCCCTCTTTTTTATTTAAAATTTTTTAATTACCCAATGATACTAATGGGATTGTACTATAGAATGATATAGAGTCCAAATCTGTCAATGCTATTGGTTGAATAAAGCATGAAAAAATTCTCAAAGATTTTTATAGAAAAATCCCTGACATTAAGATTTGTTGCAATATTAAAAAAAAAACTAAAATGGCTGCAACAAATAATTAGTTAGTATTGTAGAAATTCAGCCCTATAGAGGCATTACTTTTTCGTATATCTGTTATCTCTCAAGGAATTAATTGTGAATTTATTCCATTTCCATTCTATTGTGAAACCTCCAAGTTTGAAATATTTAGTCCAAAACTTGTATATAGCTCTGAAATTACTTCGTATCAACATTTCAGGATTTCTGATTATTAATTCTTAATTTACTTGTTTTATTGCTGGAAGATGTGCAATTGTGCATGAACTTAACTGGTTGCATCGTTCACTTTTGCCTTTTTTAGATTCATGATTCTCTATTTCTTTTTTCTGTTTTTGATAGGCTTCAATTTCATTAAACCATAAGGAAGACAGAGCAGGGGGATGTCTGCCTTAAGTGGGTGGTCATTAATGAAAATGTTGCCACAGTTGAAAGTAGGACAGTAAGTGGCGTTGCTTGGTATTACAGAAGTGGCATCAGTACAGGTGAAGTGGAGACTCATAGTCATAATTAAAAAAAGAGAAAAAAGGAGGAAAGTCATATCCTTCGGCATGCCTTAGGGTCCTGTTGAATGTGACTGATTCAACTAACTGAAAGGAATGTTTGAAAAGCATCTTTTACTTGCAGGTGTAGCAGTAGATACCATTAGGGTCACAGATTTAAGCTCTCTCGCCTCAAATCTCCAAGCAAGATGCTAATTATGACAGTTATATGGACGTAGTTCTCCATGACAAAGGCACGAGAAATTACCTTGATGATTAGTTGTACATGTTCCCCCAGAGCTCTCGCATAATCGACATAAACTAGTGGATGGGTCAGATGGCCATGTCAACTTCAACCCATTTTTCATTGTTACGGAAGTGGTAGCTGAAATTTTAACAATGAAAAATGGGTTAAAGTTGACATGGCCATCTGACCCATCCACTAGTTTATGTCTATTATGTGAGAGCTTTGGGGGAACATGCACAACCAATCATCAAGGTAATTTCGCGTGCCTTTGTCATTGAGAACTGCATCCATATAACTGTCATAATTAGCATCTTGCTTGGAGATTTGAGGCGAGAGAGCTTAAATATGTGACCCTAATGGTATCTACTGCTACACCTGCAAGTAATAAGATGCTTTTCAAACATTCCTTTTAGCTAGAATAAAGTCCCAAAATTTGTTGGGAATATGTGTGGCAAGTTTTTCCTATTTTCATGAGGAACAGTGAGTTGGACTCTTTAATGTTTTGCAGGTTGTATTATGGTTGTGTTATGTACAATTTGAAGCTTTAAAGCAATTGCACCAATTCATATAAAATATGCCGTTTATTTTAGCATAAAAACTTAATATTTCATCTATTTTAGCATAAAAATTTTACTTTTTTTTATTTTATATAACCACTTTTCTAAAACACCAATATCAGTTTATTTATTTTAGAAGAAATTTCAGTAAAATATTCATTCTTCATTCATTTTTTATTAATTTATCTAATGATCATACTTTTTGAAATTAAACTTATTTTTCAAGCAACCACCAAATCTATGACCCTAATGGTATTTACTACTACGCCTGCAAGTAATAAGATGCTTTTCAAATATTCCTTTCAGCTAGAATAAAGTCCCAAAATTTGTTAGGAATATGTGTGGCAGGTTTTTCCTATTTTCATGAGGAACAGTGAGTTGTACTCTTTAATGTTTTGCAGGTTGTATTATGGTTGTGTTATGTACGATTTGAAGTTTTAAAGCAATTGCACCAATTCATGTAAAATATTTCGTTTATTTTAGCATAAAAATTTAATATTTCGTCTATTTTAGCATAAAAGTTTTACTTTTTTTTTATTTTACTCACACTACTTTTCTAAAACACTAATATCAGTTTATCTATTTTAGAAGAAATTTTAGTAAAATATTCATTCTTCGTTCATTTTTTATTATTTTCTTTAATGATCAAACTTTTTGAATTTAAACTTATTTTTCAAGCAATCACAAAAACCGATGGCTTAGGTAGCGAAGCCTCTGGTGCTAGAGGTCCAATGACCAGACCACTAGAATAGTTGCTCCAATAACCACCGCCGGAGTGGTGTTTCTGGTGATTGGACTGTTAGTATCGGTGGTTGAAATGATATTTTTAATTATCGGACCTCTGGCATTAGTCGCCAAAACAGTGTCTTTGGTAACTAGAATGGTGGTTCAAGTGACCGGATTGCAATGCGGTAAATTCAAATATAATGGTCATATTTTTTAACTTAATTATTTTAATATAAACATTTAAGAAAATTTCTAATAAACTAATAAGATTAGTTAGTACAAGCTAAAAATTTTGGTTCTTTTGTAAATAAACATAGACATTAGGGTATTTGTAAAAGAGGAAACTTCTTAGAATCTCTTCTTCTTTTCCAAACCCAAGTCTATCTCTATATCCTCCTCCACAGCCATATCCACTCCATTACACATCAACCCGTTGCACAAACCAACCTAGCCAAAATCCTTCCTCAACTACTTCATGGAAACTTTTAGACTCTCTGAAGCGCAAGTGAGAATCAATTCCTCTGCATCTGTATTTTATATACTGTTTCTGAAGATAGAATAAAAGCAAATGCAATAGTATTACCTCTTTTTCTAAATGCAGAGCGTATACTTAGTTTATGTGTTACTGTGAAACTTATACAGTGTTATTATTGAAGCTCTGTTTTTGTTTTTGTTTTGTTTGTTTGTTTGTTTTTTTTTTTTTTTTTGGTAGCTTGTATTGCCATTTGAAGCTTGTGGTTTTGATCTCTGAATATAACTAAAGTGCAACAGGAAGAACAATCCTTCAATTTCTCTACCCACTATTAAGACATAATATGCAAATCACAACCAAACCATGAAGAGATAACTAGAAAAACATATTCTTAAAATGAATATCAAGATATAATCCCCTCAAGCAATGAGAAAAGAATGTGATGCATTAATACTGATCCTAGCCAGTTGATTGATGAAGAATAATAATATAATACCATGGTAAAGCTCAATCAAATTCAAACCTATAGTTTTTCTTTAAAAATCTTAAGTTAACTGTCCACCTAGAAGAAAAGAGAGAGAGAGAGAGAGAGAGAGAGAGAGAGAGAGAGAGAGAGAAATATTTCAACCATTGAAACAGAATTAAAAAGAAAAACAAAAATCAAAGGACTGAGGCATTTCACATAGGGATAGCGTCCCATTGTTTTTACTGGTGTGCCCATCAACATACATTAAAGTGATTACACTAGCATCATTCATTCATTTTCAAAGAACTGAGTTTGACAATGTTCACCAATCCATGTAGTATCTCTCACCTCTTGATTTTTAACTGCTGAAAGCACATCAGACTGACTGGAGAGAATGGAAATGTCTCCAAAATCGTTGCCTAGGACCACTAACCAAAGAGGGTGGTTTTAATCTCCAAAATTAAACCTATTGGAGATCATATGAAATGTGCCGATATTCTTATCCATAATACTCACAAAAATGGGTTATCTAGTATCTGAGAAAACAAATAGCCGATAAACACACACACACACACAATTCTAGATCATGATTTTCCGAGACTTACATTTATCTTAAACAATAAAATTTGAAAATTTAAAATTCTATATCTCTTCTCTTTGTGGCATGTATAGCAACCAAAAGGTGCCTTGAGGACTGTACGTACATATTGAAAGCAAACAAGTAAACAGGTAATTGAAGATGATGCAAATTTATGTAAATTCAGGAGAACAAGAAATAAATATTAATAATGAGTAACTTCATAAGTGATCCAAAATCCTAGGATAAAAAAACAGGAGATTTTGTAACAATTGTATACCAGTAGTAAGGAATTAGACCAACATAATTCACAGCAACCAAACAGAGTCTATATATAATATACAGACACATACAAATTGCAATTGGTAAGTGAACTGGAAGTCATCAAACAGCACCAACTGATCCACAAAGCAAAGAAAAAACACAAGAAGAAGAAGAAGACAGAATTTGATGGAAAAACGAAATGGGTAGCAGTACTGAACGTACCTGTCACAATCCTAGCAAGAATTGAAGAAATATGTCGAAGGTCTTAGTTTGTTTGCTCGTAGCTAGTCAATGAACTCCTGCTATTGCTATGAATAATATTACTGCTGTGCTTGAACTAGAAAGTAACACAAAGCTATCTATTTGGAATACCATTGTTCCAAAGTCCTTAAGCCGTAGCCCCCAACACTGAAGAGAAGCTTTCCTCTTCATGGATTTATTTATTTTTTTATTTTTTTATGAGGAAAAAAAAAAAAAAAAAGGTTGCCATTTGTCCATCTCAGGCTTCAACAGCTAAACGTCTAAACCAATACATTTATGATTTACCCTTATTTTGGGAGAACAATAAGTTGATAAAAGGGTAATGTCTTCCATTTTGTCTTCATATAAATAATTTAGGTTTGTCCTATCAAAAAAATAAAGTAAAATAATTTAGGTTTGTTACTATTATTTTCAGACCCAAATTTAGTTATTTTATTTCAGCTATTTTATTTGGGTATTTCCTAAAAATAAAAATAAAAATGTTTCTAAAAAAAAAAAATTATTCGGGTAATTTGGCCTTTTAGGCTTTTATAATGTCTTATGATTTTTTTTGGATAAATTACAAATTATACCCTTAAAATCTGGAGGTGTTTGAATTTTACACCAAAAAGTTTCAGATTTGGATTTTATCCCCTATCTTTAGTGATGTTTAAATTTTATATCCTAACGTTTCAGAATTTGGATTTTATCTCCTTAATTTTAGGAGTTTTTTTATTTTACTCCCTAGAGTTTAGGGGTGTTTGGATTTTACATCCTAAAGTTTCAAAATTTTGAGTGTGTAAAATCCAAACACTCCCAAACTTTAGGGATTAAATCTAGATTCTGAAACGCCAGAGTATAAAATTCAAACACTTTCAAACTTCAGGAGATAAATTCCAAATTCTAAAACTTTAGAATGTAAAATTCAAACGTTACCAAACTTTAGGGGTGTAATTTACAAGTTACCCTAATTTTTATTTTAAGAAAAAACTATTTGAAACCCTAAAGGGTTATGTCATACATGTATTTTTCAAAATTAGTTTTCAATAAACTGAAATAATATTTCTTTGAGAATTTCTCAAAGGTATTCTTTTCCTTGATTCATTAAGGATTCGTTTAGCTACAACAATATTTAGCTTATTGCATTTTAATTTTGTGTTAGATAATATCGAAGTAGCATCCTCAGTTTGATAGACAGATAAAGCTATGATTAAAAATCTAAGGAATTTAATTCATAGTATTTGCTAGGATAAGCCAAAGCAATGGGATATTGCATTTGCACAAGCTAAATTTGCCTACAACAATGTTGTCCAAAGTTCTATTGGATGGGTGGGGTTTGGGTTTAGTGTCCAGTTGCACTGAACCTGTTAAGATTATAACACATATCTATTTTTGAACACATGTCATCATCTTAACGGGTCCAGTGCACTATATGCACTGGATTTAAGCCTTACCCTATTAGACGATGTCCATTTTCAATTGTCTATTGAAAGGTTTCAAAAGATGCATTGGACTTTAGTCAAATTGCCTAAAGTTCTAGGTATGAGCATTAGTATATACTTTCTATAACAAGATTCCTCTATTTGAACTAGATTTTGATGTGGTTCAAAAATACACTCATTAATAAAAAGTGACTTCTCTCATAATAAGGTCATAAATTTCAAATACCAAATTTAAAATAAATGTTTTTAGGACACCTAATCTACTATTGTTGTGAATTAAAAAAGCGAACTCTTAGAATTTAAGCTTTTTCAATTTTTTTTTTTTTTTTTTAATTATCCTTCATGTTCATTTTTCCCCCCTAAAATTTAGCTTTTTTCCCCTTTTTCATCTAACTAAAACATCTCTAGTAAATATTTTTTTAAACATCCCTTATCTTGCTTATCTCAAACGTCCTAAAATTTAGACTTTTTTTTTTTTTTTTTTTTTTTTTAAAATCTGAATAAAACACCTCCCACTAACCTTGTTTATCCCCCTTTTTTTCCTCCGAATACCCATGTTTATTACACGTTCTCTACTTCTATTTTATTCATATATATATATATATATATATATATATTGTTATTATTAATCCAACTATGTTATCTATAATAGGATTCTCTTCTTTGAATTGGATTTTTATGTGATTCAAAAATACCCTCATTAATCAAAAGTGACTTCTCTCAGATTTAGGGTAATAAATGTCAAATACCAAATTTGAAACAAACGCTTCTAGGACACTTATAGCTACTATTGTTTTGAATTCAAAAAGAGAACTCCTAGAATTTAGACATTTCTTTTATCCTACATGTTCATTTTTTTTCTCACTAATTATTTTTTCCCTTTTTCATCCTACTAAAACACCTCTACTAATTAAGAAAAAAACTCTTACCCTACTTATCCCAAACGTCCTAATATTTAGACTATTTATGTGTATGGCCAAAATGCAAAACTGACCCTCTAAGTTTCACCTTTTGCAATTTCAATCCTCTAAGTTTTAGTTTTGTCATTTTAGTCATCTCTGTTTCAAATAGAGTCAATTCAGTCATTCGTTAGGCTTTTGTTAACTGCTACCATCTACTAACCAAAAAAATGCAGTTTTGGACTTTTTTTTTTTTTTTTTTAAATTTCTTAATTTTAAAAAATTGAAAGACATAAATTGAAAAAAAAAATAAAGAAAAGAAAAGAAACTAAGTGGAACAATGTCGTTCTCTTGCTAACTAAAAAACAAAACAAAAAAACCCCACCCCACCGATATGATACCCTAGCTAGCTTAGATATCGGTTTCATTTGAAATTAGAGGGGCTGAGGGATTGAGGGAGAAATAAAGATGGGGAAAGAGGGAGAGTGAGAGATAAACAGGGGGAGAGAGAGAAAGAGAGATCGGGAGAGAGAGAGACTGAGAGATCGTGAGAGGGAGAAAGGGTTGGCGACTCCACTCAACTTTGCCACTTTAGGAGGCAACTCTGGCCAAGTACAACTTTACGTAAGTTCCTTTTCACTTTTCAATTTGAGTTGTGTTATTTTGGGTATACTTAGTTTTGGGTTTTATCTTTGATTTTTTTTTTTTTTTTTTGGATGTATTATTTAAAGTTGATGACTTTTTCTCTTTAAAGCTAGTAACTTTGTTTCATTTTGTTTGTTTATGTTGGACTTCATTGACTGATAGGTGAGATTAAATGTTTTAGGATAAGATACTTTCTTTTTTTTTTTTTAATATTTTGTGTGTGGATAATCTACTTTATTTGTCTGTTTGTTGAACATCTTCGTATGCAAATTTATTTTTTTGAAATAATTTGGTCCCCACTTGGATGTGTTTATTGTGTGGGGTATTTAGCAGCTAGCACTTTAGGTTTCTACTAATATTTTGGTGTGTGTGGGGTCTTAACACTGTATTTGTCAGCTAAAATATTTGTGTTGTGTAGTTTGTTGCCTTTTTAAATAACCAACCGCTTGAAAAAATATATCATAGATATAAGGCTCAAAATGGGAACCATGATGCAGGGTGTTAACAAATGTAAAAATTTCTCAAAGCAAGTTGATAAACTCCGGAGACAGCTTCCCAATTAAAATTCCTATAGTTGATTGACTTTCTTAATTACAATTTGATGAAGTTAGTGCAAAGGGGCATTGTACAAGCTCAATCACTAGTTCTTTTTTCTAAACCAAAATAAAATATTTCTTTGAGAATTTCTCAAAGGTATTCTTTTCCTTGATTCATTAAGGCTTCGTTTAGGTACAACAATATTTAGCTTATTGCATTTTCATTTTGTGTTAGATAATATCGAAGTAGCATCCTCAGTTTGATAGACAGATAAAGCTATGATTAAAAAACTCTTACCCTGCTTATCCCAAACATCCTAATATTTAGACTATTTATGTGTGGCCAAAATGCAAAACTGGCCTTTTAAGTTACATCTTTTGCAATTTTAGTTATCTAAATTTCAATTTTGTCATTTTAGTCATCTTTGTTTCAAATAGAGTCAATTCAGTCCTCCGTTAGGCTTCTGTTAACTACTACCATCTACTAACCAAAATGATGCAGTTTTGGACCTTTTTTTAAAAAAATTTCTTAATTTTAAAAAACTAAAAAACATTAATTGCAAAAAAAAAAAAAAAGAAAAAAAAAAAAAAAAGGAAACTAAGTGGAACGACGTTGTTCCCCTGCCAACTAAAACAAAAAACAAAAAAATCCCACCCCACCGATACGATGCCCTAACTAGCTCAAATATCGATTTCATTTGAAATTAGAGGGGTTGAGGGACTGAGGGAGAAAGAAAGATGGGGAAAGAGGGAGAGTGAGAGATCAACAGGGGGGAGAGAGAGAGAGACCGAGAGATCATGAGAGGGAGAAAGGGTTGGCCGCTCCACTCAACTTTGCTACTTTAGAAGGCAACTCCGGCCAAGTACAACTTTACGTAAGTTCTTTTTCACTTTTCAGTTTGAGTTGTATTATTTTGGGTATAGTAAGTTTTGGGTTTTGTCTTTGATTTTGTTGTGTATTATTTATTATTTAAAGTTGATGACTTTTTCTCTTTAAAACTAGTAACTTTGTTTCATTTTGTTTGTTTATGTTGAACTTCATTAAATGCTTTAGGATAAGATACTTTTTTTTTTATATAATATTTTGAGTGTGGATAATCTACTTTATTTGTCTGTTCATTGAACATCTTCACATGCAATTATTTTTTTGAAATAACTCGGTCCCCACTTGGATGTGTTTACAGTGTGGGGTACTTAGCAGCTACCACTTTAGTTTTCTACTAATATTTTGGTGTGTGTGGGGTCTTAACACTGTATTTGTCAGCTAAAATATGTGTTGTGTAGTGTGTTGCCTTTTTAATATAACCAACCACTTGAAAAAATATATCACAGATATAAGGCTCAAAATGGGAACCATGATGCAGGGTGTCAACAAATGTAAAAACTTCTCAAAGTAAGTTGATAAACTCCGGAGACAGCTCCGCTATTAAAATTCCTACAGTTGATTGACTTTCTTAATTACAATTTGATGAAGTTAGTGCAAAGGGGCATTGTACAAGCTCAATCACTAGTTCTTTTTTCTGTACTGGACTATTTAACTTGAAGTGATGAAAAACAGCAATTCAATTTCAAAGCTTAGAAGGTTGTTCAAGGAAATTCTAAACTTTGCTAATAAAAGGTAATCTAAAAATCTATTACATTCCAAAGTGTTATCTGGACCTGCTGACATGGGGGAAAAATTACAAAAAAGGAGTGACTTGAATTTGAGCCTTGCAATCTGACTGTGAAACATGCCCAGAAGTGCTCGCACTCAAAAATCAATGCCAAAGTCCATTTCATCAAATATATTAGGCCATCTAATTGCATTTATCACACTTAGAAATAGCGTTGTCAGATCTCATGATTCAAAATCAAACATTAAAAAAATTTCAGCATTGTGAGGCACAAACTAACTATACCCAAAATAATGTCACAATTATTTGTTGCAAGATATTTGAATAAGATTGAATATAACCACCAACCCCAACTAATTTATCTCTCTATAACTAGGGTCAGAAGTAAGAAATTAAAATATGCTATTCAGAAGAGAACCTTAACAAAGACAAATATGAAGGGTCTTTTTTTTATGCAATTTAACACTATTCTCTCTCTCTCTCTCTCTCTCTCTCTCAGAGGTTGTAAATGAGTCGAGCATAGTCAATTTAAATTAGAATTGTTCATGTAATTTTATTTAGAATATGAATTATTTTGAATTCATCAACAAATTAATTCTATGTTCAACCTCATTTTTTTTGTTGAAAAAATGCAAGGTTGTTCACATCCTTAAAGCTGATCTCATCACAATCAATGCTAATAGTTAATAATTAAATTTGGCTTGGCTTGTTTAATATATAATCGAGCTTAAACTTAGCTTTGAGTTTGGCTCATTTAGCAAATAAATTAAAAAGAACATAAAAATGCCAAGAAATAGTATGGTTTATTTATAGTCCTATAAATAAGAAATTATCCTTCTAATGTTAGAACAATATCCTCTCCATTGCATTTAAATGGAGAGAGAGTCCATTTTGTAATTCAGATTTTATTTTTTTAGATCTAACAATCTATAGTGTCATGTCATGAGGATCATTACTTAAACTATTGTCCCTAATTAAAAGAAGAGGTTTAAATTCTCCCCCAAATAAAGATTTTCACATGATGATAGTATCTTAGGAATTAGAGATGAATGGCTTATTGATCATGGATGTCATGACTGGGATCCTACAAAGAATTGTTGTGGAAGGGTCTCGTGGATTGGACTGAAAATTGTAAGATTTTATTTTTTAAAAAAATAGAAAATTGATAAAAATGAATAAATAATAACGATATACGTTATAGATGGATTAAAATTATTATATATATATATATATATATAAAATAAATTCGATATAATGTAACTTTCATACTCTCCGAATCTACTAACTATATAATATTATATATTTTTTAACATAGAATTATTCGAACGTCAAGCTCAAAGTCCACTTCTAGAAAGATATACGATGAGATACGACCGGGCAATGGCCATGTTGCAAATTTGCAATCACTCGAACCAATACACCCATAACTGATGCACGTAATGCGATCAAAGATAGATATATTTATTGGATTTTGATACTTCTGACATGGTATCATTTGATACCAGATTCCTTCTCCCAACCAACACACCCATACATGCACGCAATCATGGTTCTCAGAACCGGACCAGACCGGGAGGTCGGACCGTGAGAACCGGAAACCGTAATGAAAACCGGTTTTTAAGCCTAAAGAACCGAATTTTTTGTTAATTCCGTGAACCGCTAAAACCGGAGTTGGACCGCACGAACCGATGAGAACCGTGCGGTCCAACCCCTTAGCAATTTATTTATTTATTTTTTATTTTTATAAAAACAACTTAATATAATTTTATTCTACTTAATTAAATTATCCATCTCTTACAAGGAATAAAAAAAAAATTATAATTAAAATCCTTCAAAGATATTCAACTTTACTTCAAAAATTAATCATAAATTTTAATGTTTTCATGGTTATTATTTTATTTTGTTAACTTTCTTATTTAATTATTAAATATATGCTTGAAAATCATTAAATTTTCCTTACATATATAGATATATTAGTCAATTTTGCTAGTTTTATAAATTTAATATGTATATTTAGGCTTTAATTAATTATTAAATTAATTATGACGTCATCACGGTTCGACCCCGATTCGACCTCGGTTCGACCTCAAAACCCTTGAATCTCTCCCTTTTACGGTTTAATGAACAGTCCGGGTCTGAAAACCTTGCACGCAATGCCAGTTACTACTTTCTTCTCTCTATCTGTTTTGCTGTTTCTTTCTCCTTTCCAGTCTCTATCCCAGCCAGTGCTTGTCTTACAGAGTTGCCCTCACTCTCTCAATTCCACGATTCTCCTCAAAGCTTCGAACAATCAGACTTCAAAAAGGTATGTCTATCCTTTTTTTTTTCTTGGTTCCATTAATAAAAATAATCAAGCTTAGTTTGTGATTTAAGAATTAGATGGATGAAACAAATTAACAACGCCAGAAAGAAATAAAGAAAATCCCCTTCTTTTTTTAGCTCTCACACACACCAATTATTTTTCCCAAATGCGGTAATACTTTGCTCTCTTCTGTTTATTTCATTCTCTACACACAGTACTCTTTTGGCTATCTTCTTTTTAACTATGCGGTAAACCTTGTATTATTGTATTTAGTGAATCAAGAAAAAAAGAAGACTTTTTTTAACCGTGAGACATACACTAGAGAATTTATTATTGAATCTAGTGAATCTTAAGTTAGGCATAAACTTGAGAATTATTGTAATTGATTTTATAATAATAAATTGATTCGGAGTTTGTCTCGTGATTTTTCTTTTCAAGGAAAAAGAGTTTTCTACATAAATATTTGTGTTCTTGTGTGTGATTGTTATTTGAATCAGTATTATTAGTGATAATATTATTTGGGACCCATCACTTTATAGTTTATATACTTTATTTATAATTTAATAATTAGAAATATGTAACTTTGTTTGAGTAAGGTTGTAGTCTTAAGGTACAACCAATTTTGTAGTTAAACTTTGTCCTTTATTTTTTTTTTCTAACATTACCATAATCTAAAATTACAAATTATATCACATCACCTTAATCACATGACATTCTTAAATGGCGGTGATATTAAATCATTTATTGGTGGAGTTGTAATAATTTATTGAATTGACAAAATTAGCCATACTAAAAAAAAAATTGTTTTACTACTAAGAATTAAGAATATATCAAAAAGAGTCTAATTTGGTAAGGATGAGGGGTAAAATTCATGTTTTACACAATTTAATAAGAGATTGTCATATCAGTATTTTATTTAAAATTCAATACATGGGTATTAGAATTGATTGGGTGTGGTTGTGTTTATTCCTAAATATATGATAAAATGATGTGGCATGTTGAGATTGGAAAGGTAAAACATGGGTTTTACATCATGTCCTAACAGAATTTAATATCTATAAAAAATATATATTTTTAAATCTCTAAAATACCCCAAAACCTCAGAAATGGCCAAAATACCTTTAGAACTACCAAAATGACTAAAATGCATCACAAATGTCCAAAATATCCCAAAAACCTAAAAAATTACTAAAATGCCCTCAAGACCTCCAAAATGAACACAATACCCCCAAAACTTTTAAAATGACCAAAACACCATTGAAACCTCAAAAATTACCAAAACACCCTCGAAATTTCTGGAAAATGACCAAAATACCCCTAAGCATAAAAAATGACTAAAATACGCTCAAAACCTCAAAAATGACTAAAATATCCCCAAAACTTCTAAAATGACCAAAATACCCCAAAACCTAAAAATTACTAAAATAACCCTAAAACCTCTCAAATGACCAAAATGCCCTAAAACCTCTAAAATGACAAAAAAAAAAATTCCTTGAAAACTCTAAAATGACCAAAATACCCCAAAATTTCTAAAATGACAAAAACAAATGCACTGAAACCACAAGAATGACCAAAATACATTCATAAATGAGCAAAATACCTCTAAAATGACAAAAATAATCCTGAAACCACTATAATAATAAAAATACCCTCAAATTTACTAGAATGACCAAAATACCTTCCCCCCCCCCCCCCCCCCAAATTGGTGGGGAAACTATTAAAATGACCAAAATAACCTCAAATCCTTTAAAACGACCAAAATATCCCAAATAAAAAAAATGCCCTCAAATCCTCTAGAATGAGCACCCAAAAAAAAAAAAAAAAAAAAACCCTAAATCCACTAAAACGACCAAAATATTATGAAATCACTAAAATGATCAAAATACCTCATATAAAATGCCCCCAAAATCACAAAAATGATCAGAATATCCTCAAATCCTCTAGAATGAGTAAAAAATAATTTTGAAACTTCCAAAATGACCAAAATACCCCAAAACTATCAAAATGACTAAACTACCTTGAAACTTTTAAATTGGCCTAAAATTCCTGAAAACTTCAAAATAACCAAATGTTTTGGGTTATTTTGCGTCATTTAGTGGCTTCAGGGGTATTTTGGTCATTTTTATGGTTTTAGGATATTGTTTTTACTATTTTCGAGGTTAAAGAGTATTTTGGCAATTTAAATATTTTAGTATATTTTGGACATTTTAGAGGTTTTGGGGTATTTTGGCTAATTTAGAGGTTTCATGGGCATTTTTGTTCATTTTGAGGTTTCAAGGATTTTCTTTTTCTTTTTTTTCATTTTGAGATTACATGAGTATTTTGGTCATTTTAGAGATTTCAAGATTTTTTTTTTTTTTTTTGTGTGCTCATTTTAGAGGATTTGAGGGCATTTTGGTCATTTTTGTGATTTCAGGGCGTATTTTGATCATTTTATATGTTTGGGGTATTTTTTTTTTTTTTCAAAGGTATTTTGAGGGCATTGTGGTTTCGAGGGTATTTTGGTCATTTTAAAGGTTTGGGATATTTTGGTCATTTTATAGGTTCGAGATTATTTTGGTCATTTTAGATATTTTTGGGCTATTTTGGTTATTTAAGTGGTTTCAGTGAATTTTTGGTCATTTTGAGGTTTTAGGATTATTTTGGTAATTTTTGCAGTTTCGAGAGTATTTTGACCATTCTAGTGATTTCAATATTTTCATCATTTAAGATATTTAACGACTATTTTTGTCATTTTTGAGGTTATGGGGGGTGTTTTGATTATTTTCCTAAGATTTAAGGTATTTTTGGTAATTTTAGAGGTTACATGAGTAGTTTGGTCATTTTCTAGATTTTTTTTTTTTTTTTTTGAGGTTTTAGGGGTAATTTTGGGTCTTTCAAGGTTATTTTTGGTTCAAGGGTATTTTTGGCATTTTTTGGATTTTAGGCTATTTTCAATCAATTTGTTATTATAATAATTTTAATTATTATTAAGAATGTTTATTTATCAACAATATGAATGCTACTTTCTTGGATTATGATTGGAATGTAGTTTTATGAACCAAATACCTTAATGTCATATTAAGATAATGTGATTACATGAATCTAAGATTATAATAATGCAACATTACGCCTTGATGTAACATCAAGTGAAACAAATGACTCTTTAGGATGAAGATGAATCATATGCAGCCATATGACCAATAAAGAAACAAAAAGAAGAAATCAAAAATGAAAAAAACTAAATAAATAACGTTCAAAGAACAAAGAAAACGTCTTCAGTCCTAACTCAAATTTTAGAAGAGTGTCAGCCTACGTCATTTCTCGTAATTTATTCTTTCCCAAGGTCCAATCATGTCAGTAATCAGAGAGGCTGCTTTATCCTCTTTGTTTGGGGTGCTGTTTGACAAGTTAACCTCCTATTATTTGTTAAAGATCTTTCAACAAGAGCAAGTTCATGCTGACCTCAACAAGTAGAAGATAATGTTACTGAAAATCCATGCAGTTTTAGATGATGCAGAAGAGAAGTGGGAGACAAGCAGGTTGGTGAAAATTTGGCTGGACGACCTGGAAGGCTTGGCTTATGATGCGGACGACATCTTGGACGAGTTTGCTATTGAAGCTTTGCGACGTGAGTTGAACCCAGAACTTAACAAAAGTAAGGTACGGAAGATCATCGATGCTTGTGTCGGTTCGAATTGAAGTTTTATTACGTTGATGCTGTCCAAGATTGCAAATATTGACTCAAGACTACAAAGAATTATGAAAGATAAGAACGATTTGGAATTGAGAGAAAACACTGGGGGAAAGACTATAACAACAAGATTAAGGGTGCCCACAACTTCTCTGGTGAATGAACGCCATACTTACGGCAAGGAGGAGGATAAAAAGGCTATTATCAAATTGTTGCTGAGTAGTGAATTTAGTGATGGTCAACTCTCTGTGATTCCCATAGTTGGTATGGGAGGATTGGGTAAAACAACTCTTACCCAACTAGTCTACAATGCTGAAGATGTGACCCGTTATTTTGATTGGAAAGCATGGGCTTTTGTTTCAAAAGATTTTGACATTGTAAGGGTGACAAAAGCAATTCTACAATCTGTAACTTCTAAGCATTGTGATGCTAGTGATTTAAACTTAATACAAGTCAAATTGAAGGAGAAATTACCCAACAAGAAGTTTCTACTCATTCTGGATGATGTATGGAATGAAGACTATGATAATTGGACTAAACTATGTTAATGTCCTTTTGAATTTGGGGCTCCAGGAAGTACGATTATTGTCACAACTCGAAATTATGGTGTTTCATCAACAGTGGGAACTGCTCCAGCTTACGAGTTGAAAGAGTTATCAAGGGATGCTTGTTGGCACCTACTTATCCAACATGCATTGGGGGCCAAAAAGCTTACTGCTCATCCAATACTTGAAGAAATTCGTTGGGAAATTTTGTTAAGGTGCAAGGGGTCACCTTTGGCAACAAAAGTACCTGGAGGTGTTTTACACATTAAACACAATCGCAATGTCAGCTTGACATTAGCTTGACATCTACCTTAAAGGTATTGTATATTAAAGGTTGTGGTGCTTTAAAATCCTTGCCAATGTCCAATTGTTCATGTTTGGAATGTGTAACTATTGAGGATTGTAATTCCTTGACGTTCATTTCAAGACACCAGCTACCTCCAACTCTGAAAAGGCTAAAGATACAAAGTTGTGAGAATTTGCAGTTTTTGATAGATGAGGGAGAGGCAGCTACTTTATTAACGAAAGTGGAGAGTATTGACAGTAATGCATCTCTTCCTAAGCACTTGTTTATTAGTGACTGCCCATCTCTCAAATGTGTATCATTAAGAGGTGACCTATTTGCATCGCTTAAACACCTTGAGATTTGGACATGCTCTAAGCTGACATCTTTATTATCAAGAGACCAGTTACCTATGGCCCTTAAATACCTAAAAGTATATAATTGCCCAAAATTAGAGTTACTAGCAGACAAGTTACACAATAATGCGTCTCTTGAATATCTGAAAATCAGTAATTGTGAAGAGATTAAATTCTTACCGGAGGGCCTACACAAACTTTGCCACCTCAATGAGATCCACATAGAAAACTGTTGTAGTCTTGTTTCATTCCCTGATGGAGGGTTTATCCCCACTCACCTGAGAAATCTTTGGATCATTCACTGTGAGAAACTAGAGGCGTTGCCCCGCATGCATAACCTCACTTGTCTTCAAACATTATTTATACATGATTGTCCAAGCATTGTACCCTTTCCAGATGAAGGCTTCCCCACCAATCTAAAGGAACTTTCGTTGAGAAGGTTGACTAACTGTAAGCAAGTATTTTAGTGGGGATTGCACAAACTCACGTCTCTTAGATGTCTCTCCATTCATGGTAATGAATTTCAAGATTGGCAGTCGTTTCCTAAGGAGGAAGATGGGAAGATGATGATGCTGCTTCCTACCTCTCTCACCTCGTTGTGGATCCTGAATTTTCCAAATTTAGTGTTACTATCCTCCAAGGCCTTTCAAAACCTCTCTGCTCTTGAAAAATTGTATATCGACAATTGCCCTAAACTCGCATATCTCCTAGAGGGCCTGCCTCCCACGCTTCTGAAGCTTTATGTTTACAATTGTCCAGTGTTGAAACAACAATGCAAGAAAGGAAAAGGGCAAGAGTGCTTGAAGAAGATCAACAACATGCCGTTGGTTAAGATTGATTACCAGTCCATCTATAAGCTGGAGTAGGATGTGGAGTAATAATTGTGTAAAACAGAGAGCATTTATGCAATATGATTTTTAAAAATCCGAACCCTCTTCTAGTGTTGCAGCAGAGGCTATCTTCTGACTGGAATGTTACTTCAACTAGACATCATTCCTTGCGCAGATGATTGAAGCATTGTCACCTATGCGCTGCAGATGGGCAGGTATTTCATTAAGCAATTATGCTATAAAATGAAATATAATAGTTTCGGTAAAATGTGTACCAACCTTGTTAATGATATTGACCATTCCATAACTTGTTCATATCATTATGCTTTTCTTGGAATGCAAGAGCCCTTTAGTTTAGATAAGATTCCAGAATTAGATCTTAATTTATTGAATCAAATTCCATTGTTAATTGGTTCTCTATCATGGGTGGAGAGATGTCTACCTATGCTGATATTTTTCTTCTATTATTGTTGTTATTGCAGCCACTCTTAGGAATCTCTCTTCCTTTTTTTTTTTTGGGTGGCTTAATTACTCTTTTGGCAATTTAAAAATGCAGAAGTGAGGCCACGCATGAAGGGAAGGCTGCCAATGCTTCTCAAGTTCTTAACTACTACAAGCACACGGTCATGATCTGTCAAGAAGCAAAGCTTGGACTCATTCTTTAAAAAGTTGTAAACCCCCTGTTTGCAAGTGGACACAATTTCTTGATTTTTGAGAACGTCAACTGCTGAAATTAGTGGAAGTTAGTACCAAGAGGTTCTCTGGTGAGGAGCAAGCTTTCTATGTAAAGATTCAATGGGAAACCAAATTGCAATAGGCTTTCATGGTTTGATGGCTTAGAAGAAATCCATAGTCCCTCCTCTGACAATTTGGGAAGCCTTATCCTTCGTACTTATGAAAGGCAGGGTGGCTGCACTTGAACTTACCAGTAGCTCTGAGGATTGCAGCTTTTGTTGTGGAAAGTAAACACCAAGCTGGGAGATATTAGTTGTTAAGAAAAACATTTCTTGAAGTGTTGCATTCGAGATTTACTAATTGGTCACTGTCCAGTGGTGAAACAGCACTGCAAGAAAGGCAGAGGGCGAGAGTGATTCAAGAAAGGCAGAGGGCCTTGCGTTGAGATTGATAGGACGTGCATCTATGTGGTGAAGGAGGAGGAGCAGCAATAATTGGGTAAAACAGAGGGCAAAATGTACAGAAATATACATATTTACTCCCAGGTACAACATTTTGAAATTGGTACCTCTCATTCTGTGTGTGTATATTTATGCAATATTATTTTTAAATATCTGAATCCTAACCCTAGCTGTTGCTTCTAGTATTGCAGCAGAAGCTATCTTCTCAACTCCTAAAAATTCTTCTCAAATTACAAAATTTGGAGGTACGATAAACTTTTAGGCTGCAAAATGTTCAATTTTTATTTTTACTTTTTTCCTTTTTACCATTCTACTTCTGCCACTTTGGATTTTCAGCTCAACAATTGTACTTATTGTCGAAATTAGAGTTGTAATTTTTGGTGAGTGTTGCTTCAAATTGTGTGTTTATATTGCTGATTAAAGTCGATTTTGTGTGGGCATCTATCATTGTGATCACAATTTTCATTTCATTCAATAAAATTCTAATTACCTATCAATATATATATTGGTGCAAGATGTTTTAACCTTAAGAGGAATCGCTTTTGTATATTTCATTGGGGGCCATTTAGAATGTGCCTTAGTAAGATAAATTTTGGTCTCACCACCAGATTATAGTGATCTCATATGTAATACTTTATACTTTATAACCCCACTTCTTGTTCTTTCTCTTGCTTGTTTCGCGGTTTGTGCTTCCATATCATTTTTCTTTTTCGTTCATCTTTAGTTTGTTTATCGAAAATGTAGTATGCCCAATGATGTACACCAAAATTTTATTGAGCGGTTTGGCATGGTTTTTTAATTCATTATCAGCCCTTTACTCAACACCACTTTTCACTACCACCACAACCACAACCACTGAAAACTTAGTAACTAGTAAGTAAGAAGAGATCATATTTGCTTTGGATGTTCCTTTGGCAACAGAAGAGATGTAAAATTAGAATGATGATATCAATTAGAAAGTAAACTCTTTGAGCGTAAGAGTTTCCAGTAAATTGGCTTGGACTGCAACTATGTGCTTCAGCTGGTTAGATAAGAATGCTCGAGTATATAAAGACAATGCAAAAAGTACAGAGGCAATAGCCAATCAATCATGGCAAATTGGCCAGTGTTAGATGCAGGCTTTCTATGCAAAGATTGAATGGGGAACCAAATTGCAAGAGGCTGCTTTCGTGGGATGGTTTAGGAGTAATCCATAGTCCTTAAGACAATTTATGAAGCCTTATCCTCTGTTCTTATGAAAGGCATGGTGGCTGCACTTTTACTTACCAGAAGGTCTGAGGTTTGTAGCCTTTGTTGTGGAAAGCAAACACCAAGCTGGGAGATACAAGCTGTTAAGAAAGACATTGCTTGATCTGCTACGTCAATTTTCTAAGCTCCCAGCTTGGTAATTCTTCAGCGTCCTTTGATGCATATAGCTTGGTCCTTTTTTTATGCAACTTTTATGTTAAACATCATATGTACTAATTGCAAGTTTCAGGCTTACCAATTAAAAAATTATCTTTAGGGATTCTGTTGACTAACCACCACTTTGACTAATAAGTTGAAAATTGTTGTTTGAATCTTTACTTTCAGCCATCAAATAATCCTGGCTTAAGAATAATCTGGACAACATTGCACATTGTACTTGAAATTATAGCTTTAAGATGTACCACTACAGTGAATACTAAATTTTATTATCAGGTAAGGCCATCATTTTTTTTCCTCTTTTGGAATTTTTCTTGGTAGTGAAGCACAAAAATTTTAGCGTTAATTTGTAGTTTAGTTTTGATATATATATATATATATATATATTTTTTTTTTTTGTTTATCTAACTCAATTTCATTTCAAATTTTCAGCTTCTTTATGATTGAGGGTTGGATGCAAAAAGTGGGCCAGTCATCTAGCATTTGATTGATTTATTGGATTCTTGCAAAGATGGTCACGTTAGCTAAATTCTGGCATCAGGTAGTAAAAACTATTGTGCTGGTTTCTTATCATTTTTAACTGTGAAGGTCAACTAAAATAAAAAAGTTGATCAATAAGGAAGATACATTGACTAAATTACGCTCTGTGGGATCAAGGTTAATTGACTGTGTTTTTTCTCTCAAGGCTCATATCCGCTTTCAAGGATTTCACAATGGACCAATAAAAGAAGGGTCAATACTTATTTGCTTGAGGAGTATTTGGGTGCAGATTAAACCTCACTATACCACCTGACCTGAGCTGTCAATTTTAACTTATTTAATAGTTCCATTCAGTAAATGTATGTTAATAGGAGGAACTTTGATGCAGCTGTTGAATGAAATGAAGCAGCCTATTTGTAAGGATACATCCCCCAACACAAGGTATAATATTGAAAACAACAATCAAGAACCCAAATTTATATCTTGCTGACATGCGGTGTTTTTAAAAACAAGCTCTAATTATAGGATAGACATGAGAGTTAGATTGAAATGAGACAAGATGATTCACCTGAATTGGAATTAAGGATGCTGTTGACTTTCCAGCATTTTGACTAACAGGTTGAAAATTGTTGTTGAAATTTTACTTTTGGTCATCAAATAATCCTGGCTTAAAGAATAATCTGGATAGCATTGCACATTGTGCTCGAAATCATTGCTTTAAGATATACACTATGGTGAATACTAAAGTATACTAGCTAGTAAGACCATCATTTTCTGTGTCTCTTTTGGAATTTTCTTGATAGTGAGAGCGCGGAAATTTTTAGCTTTCGTTTGTAGTTTATCTTTTCATTAAAAGAGAAGAAGAAAGATTTGTAGTTTATCTAACTCAATTTCATTTCAAATTTGCAGCTGCTTTATGATTGATGGTAGGATGCAAAGTGGGCCAGTCATCCAAGATTGGACTGATTTATTGAATTCTTGCAAAGATGGTCCCATTAGCTAAATTTTGGCATCAGGTAGTAAAAACTTTTGTCTTGGTTTCTTATCTTTGTTAAGTGTGAAAAGGTCAACTGAAATACAAAAGCTAATCAGTAAAGAAGACACACTGACTGACTTATGCTATTTGGGAGGGTCTTTGTTGCAGATATTGAATGAAACAAAGCAGCCTTTTTGTAAGAATACATCTTCCAAAAGAAGGTATAATATTGATGTAGGGTTAAAATTTGGCGGACAAAGCAATAACTTCCTGTATTGTGAGCCCAACAAATCCCCAACAATAAATTTGTAGAGAATGGGTTAAACAGCTGGGCTGATTATGGATTTAGCAACGGTTCATGCAAACAAACAAGGGTAAAAAGATACTCAGGCTAATATTTAATAAAAGTTCCTTTGGTCCGAAGAGGTTTTGCGTTTTTCAACTTAGTGAATACAATTTCTTTTTTCCTACTTTAGAGGCTTTTGCCCTTTATATATCCCTCTCCTTCTTCATCTCAACCGTACACTTGTTCTTCATCCAAGCATCCACTTCAGTATACGTCACATCAGTCATCTGCTTTAGTAGGCCTTGAGTGGTGGTAGCTGATACTGAACTGTTCAGGTGTCTTCTCCACATAAATGTGGCCAGGAAAGCTGCTGCAGTGCATTAAATGCGGTGGTGACAGCTTTCCCTTTGAGATATTTTACGCCCTCCACGTCCCCAGTCATGCCCAGAATTTGCTCTCCTCCGCGAAATCAGTTGGGAAGATCGCTTTTGCCCTCAGCACCTTTGGTTGATTCAACACCATGGTGATCCGACGATGGGACCTCTTCGGAAAGTGAGGAAAGTCTTCGGACGTATCCCAGTATTCTTCCCCAAGTGTATGTCTTCCAAATGGGCACGGCCCTGACGTCTTTCCTTTCTTCGGACGGGCAATGGTATATAAATTGGGCCCTGGGCCCAATTCGTAGCGTTGGGCTCGTCCCCCACAATTGAAAACAACACTCACGAACCTGAATTTATATCTTGCTGACATTCAATGTTTTTCAAAACAAACTCTAATTATAGGATAGACATGAAATTTAGATAGAAATGGGAAACTATAAATTATATTTCTGTTTGTTTGATTTGGATTTTAAGTTAATTTTAGTATGACAAGATGGTTCACCTGATTGTGTTTTAGTGGGAACAACCTTTCCTCTTATTATATAATCTTTAAGAAGTAAAAAATCATTGCTAATGATATATCTGGTATATTGCTTTGAAGTAAAATTTATTTGCTGATTGTTCAATCTTTTTCCTTTTCTTCTACATTTTATTTTTCTATGTTTCTCTGTACTATCCATTTTATGGTTTGCCCAATTTGAATCTCTAGTGAGCTTGAAGATTGAGGAAAGAAATTATTCAGGTCTGAGAGGGCAAACAACTAATCAACTTTTCTTTTGTGTATGTGTAAATAAAAATATAAGTTCCCCTTTCTTTTATCTCTTTTATCTTTCGAAACAGCAGCAAGTTAGAGATAAGTACAAGAAATTTGTGATGAATTCTAATATATATATATATATATATATATATTCAAAGTTGTCTTTATAGTATGCTATAGTACCTTCATTTCCATAAATGTCACATAGCATTATAGAACAAAAAACCAAGGCCTTAGTTGTCACTGAATTTTTATTTGCAAATTTTCAGGGAAGTTTTACATTGGTTATGTGATCTAAAGGAGGCTAACCAGCTATTGTAGATATTCTAAACCATTGAAAACATGCAAATGGCGAAGCACTTTTTGCAAGTCTGGTAATTAAAAATATTTTTCTTATCTTCATTTCATAATGTGCCACTGCTTTTTTTGTTCTGTATATCCTACTTTGGCCTTCGTAGATGGTATAGTGCCTCTACTCCCTTGATAACTGATTGGATCTTGAATTTCTTAACAGGCATCTGCAATTCCTATAAGAAGCTTTTGGTAGCAAAACACCATAATGCCAAAATCCTTTGTCTTATATGAATTTCCTGTCCAGTTCTGAGGATCATAAACTACCTATCCAGCTTGACCTGCTTTTAAATTGTAATATCTATCCCTTTAAGCATGTATATTAATGAGAAGGCGTATTAGGTTTACTTTACAGCTTCAGACGTGGTAATGATGGAACTTAGTAGTCTTTGAAATCCTGACTCAAACTATTCAGTGGTGAAAATTCTTACTACTTGAGAGATGTATCATAATGTTGCTACTTGAGAGATGTATTATTTTCAATACGAAGTAGATAAAAGGAAGGTTTTTGAGGCTAGGCCTTGGTCTGTTAAAGGTCATTTGTTGATCATCAAAGAATGCAACCACAACTAATTGTGCAATAAATTAATTTCGACCCTACTGAGGTCTGGATCCAAGTCCACAATTATAGATTGTACTAATAGGCTCATAAAATATTAATTGTCTTTTGAAAGTTCTGAATTCTCTGGACATAATTATAAAGCTGATTTGGCTGGTTGCAAATGTTTCTCTAATTCCAAGGTCACATTTTTTGTGCATTGTCACAGAGTAGAGCAGGTGCCCATGACTATAGTTCAGCAAAAGCATTTGGGTTTTTAATGGACTTATGAGCATTGTGCAATGTTTCACTTGATTTTCGTTCTGGAGTATATTTAGCCCTCATATGATCTTTGACAGGTAAAATAAGAGAACCTGAAACCTTAGCATCCTTCTCTCTCCCTCTGTATTTTCTCGGCTACCAAATATGACTAATGCTAATTTTGTGTGCAGGGCATAACATGGGCTAGATTTTTTTATTTCTTTTCTTCCTTTAAGATCCAAATCTTGGTCCATCTCCAAATATTGGAAAATGGGCTTTGCTTGATTGGCAAAAGGGTTTGGGTCATGTCCATCATTTTTTGTCTTTCAACCAGTCATGCCAGCATCCTTAATGACAAAAAACTCATTCCTCAACAAACCCATCAACCCATCTGGTGGACTGGACCAGAATGAGTTGAACCCAAATGAAAAAGAACGAGTTTAAATTAGATAGACTACTTTCTATTTCTGGAAAGCCTTGATAAACTACTTTTAATGTCTTGCATGTTTTATAGATTATTTTTGCACCATATTGTATGAGTCTATAAGATTATGATTGATATTACATGGAAATCATGCAATGACTTATAATTTAAAATCAATCAAAGTAAAATGTGATCTTGGAAAACCACTTTATCATGGACATCAATATGCCAAAAAACAAAGTATTTTTGTTTGTGAGTTTGTTTCTTTTAAAATAAATTATATACTTGAGATTATAAAGAATATTGGTCATATTAGCTAAAAGATGGAGGTTTTTTTTTTTTTTTTTTAAATTAAAAAATAATATTGGACATATACTATGAGATAATAAATATGATATTTATTTGATTTATAGATTATGGGGAAAGCTAATATTTGACTTTTCAATTATGAATGTTGTCAAAAGTAAATTTTAAAGGACAAAAAAAAAAAAAGAATATTTTCTGAGGGACTTTTTAATTTTGTAGATTGAAAGGAAATTGTTGTGAAATTTAACGCAAAATAAATTATAAATAATTTTTAAGATTTTAAAAAAAATTGAATTCCATTTTGAAAAATGATTGAGTGAAAATGTATTAAAAAACAGTTATTTTTTGTATTCATATTGATATTGAGATAAACAACTGTTCATTGGTTCATTTATATGCTATAGCCCTCGCTACTATATTGAAATCACACATGTAAACCGAATTTTTTTTTTTTTTTTTTTTTTTTTGAGAATCACATGTAAACCGAATTTCATATTGAAATAAAACACAAAGTTATCATAAATCAAAGTCAAATATTTAGTACACTAAGAACCCGGTAAGCACGTGCATGTCAACACTTCCATAGCAAGAAAAAGTGAAAGGCACTATAATAGAGGGTTTGTCAAAAGAAAAACCCCCCAAAATTAAAATGGCCACTTAGCTCTATATGTAACCAAGGCCGGCTCAGGGTATTTTGAGGCCTTAGGCCAAATTTTTAAATAGGGCATTTTTTATTGTTTAAATATCTATTTTATCCTATCAAAAAAAAATATATATATCTATTTTATATTATCAACTTTATATATAATCAAGGACGGACTTAAGCTAATGGGATTAGAGCATAACAAAAAAAAATCCTCTTATTATAAAAAAATGTTTGGAGCTGCGTTTATTTTAGGTTTGCTATAAATTGAAAAAAAAAAAAAAAAAACCCTAAACAAAACCCAATACCCACAAACCTAGCTCTCTCTCTCTCTCTCTCTCTCTCATCGATCCTCTATCTCTTCTGAATTGTTAATCTGGTGCTGATGTTCTTGATGAGTGTTTTGGCTTTTCAATAGTTGGTTTTGCTCTTGTAATTTAAAAATAAAAAATAAAAAAATTTAGTTAGCCCTTTCATGTTTTTCAATTGATTGCGAAATGATTTATTTTGTTCTTTGTTGTGTGCTTTGAATATGTCTCACTGCTTAAGAACTTGGAGGAAAGAGACGAGGAGAAGGGAAAGGATTGTTGCAAGTGATGTAACTGAATATTTCACCTTTTCAATATTTATTTTTAATGTTGTCGCTCTGTTTAAGCAGATACAATTATTTGCTGAAGCTTTGCAGTATCAAATGAAGTTTCTACAAAGGCCATAGGTCTATTATAATATTCCCTAGCATATATATATATATATATATTGTATTTTCTTCGTTAATATGGAATTATGTCCTAACTTTTGGTTTGGGTTTCAGATTCAAACAGTGTGCTTTGATAACCTTGGCCTTTAATTTGGTTGCTGCAATTCTAAATATATTGTTCAAGAACAATCAAAGGTTTTTCTTCCCCTTCCATTCTAATAATCTAATTAAGTACCGAGGTGATTTTGTTATTTCACTAAATAAAATTTGTCATGAACTGACTATATTGTTAAATTGTAAATAAGTTTTGTTATTTGCTGTGATTATATAAGTTTTGTTATTTGCTTTCTAAATTTAGGACCATAGAATCCACCTAAAAATGTAATGTAAATCATGTGAGGCATTTTCAACAGTTCTCCTGCAGGTAAGAGACATGTCTAGTCATCCAATGACAATAACAAGAAGATAGAGTGAGACCCACCACTTGTTTCTCTTTCATTTGATTAAACATTATGGACCCCTTAGACACCACAAACACCCCTTTATTCAGTCACTAACTACATTCCAAGTCACCCTTTAAGTTATATTAGTTGTTATTAAGTCATTTTTCACCCATAAGATTAGTGCTTGTCTTGTGACCTTGATTCCAAGCACAGTCCTGAAAATTAGGGTCCATGAGGTGTGGCTATTATCATGATTTGTTGCGTATGTATATTTGGGGTCCTACACAATATTTGTAACCAGAAAATCAAAGTGATTAGTTTTGACCAAAATGACAATATAATATGTGCAAATCTAATTTTTTAGATCTCTTGTGAACTTTTTCTTGGGTGCTGTCTTGGGATCCTAGAGATAAGAGTATGAGAAAGGTGGGTGTGATTTTCTCTGGAGCAACCTTTTCTTGTCTGGAGTATTTGGTTAGAATATCATCCAATGAGGCTTCAATCATGTTGTTATGCATGTGTTCCTCAGCCTTTGTTTAAGAATATTTTAGGGTTTACCATCATTCAGGGGTTTTGAGTAGCGGATTGAAGTGAAGAGTGTTACATTATTAGGACAAAACTTAGTTATAATTTCTTAACCATTGTACCTTAAATTTTCCAATTAAATTAAACCTATATGCAGTGCAAGCATTATTATCTTCTCAAAGAACAATTAAATTCAACCATACAACGAATTGGTTAATGTAACTACGTAGTTGAATTTAATTATGGAACCTGGAATGCATTTGTAGATTCTGAGCCATTAGAATATATATATCCCCAAAGAAGCCATATTTGCAAAAATTTCTTTCGTTGTTGGAGTGAGTGATTGAAGCTGCAAGATGACCTGATTGAACCATATCTATAAAGCTGAAGTTGAACCATATTTGTTTTCCAATTGTTTCTAACCCCTTGGTTTACTCGAAAACCCCATTAAAAAACTAACTATATATATATATATATATATACCTATGTATAGCATGTTCATAGAGTGAAATCAAGGTACCATTAACCAAAGCAGGTGATATATAAGATATCGATGGTTTCAAACCTATTTTGCTATATATATCTAACTTTTTTGGTGCAAGATTCACCAAAGACACAAAAAACTATAGGTTCTTACCAGATCATGCTGGCAGCTTCAACCTCTCAAACCAACATGTACCAAACAAGTGAGATCCATGGGTGAACCAAAACCTAGAAGAGCCATAGTGTTTGGCCTTGATTTGTTGGAATAATTAAGGGCTTTTAAAGAAACCCCAGAAGAGTGAGTTGCACATCTAGAGATTGACAGAGACGAAAGCCCGAGACATGCATGGTTTAGAGAGGTAAGCCTCGTGACTCACTCTCACTGTCCCAATCCTCTCCCCCATCTACATAAATGTTTATGCACCAGTACTCTATCTTCAGCCTCTTCATCTACTGTGCCATAGAACCAGGTATTTAATGGTGGATTTTGGCTTCTTACAGCTATTGACACTGACTAATTGCCTCTCTCTCTCTCTCTCTCTCTCTCTCGCTCTCTCTCTCCAATGTTTATATTAGTTTTCACATTAAAAATGATATATACAGGGGACCATGCTTTAGCATATTGATAAACTCTGCTCAACTCAAATTAGCTGTTCTTTTTTCTTTTTCTTTTTTTTTTTCTTTTTTTTCCCCCTTTTTACTAATGCCGAAAGTCTACAAAGAATAACAGTAATAGAAGTTAAAAATCAAAAACACCATAAGTGTTAGTGTCCAACCCAACGGCAAGGTGCATGCATGTTAATAAAAAGTGCCTTTCGTTCTTTTTCTTTTTCTTTTTTTTCTTTGTGTGTGTGTGGTTACAAGCATCAGAAGATGATGCTTGGTATATCTAAAGAAACTACTAGATCCATGCAACAGTTGACTTGGATCGCCAAATCTTGAGCTTCTTTAATCAAATAGATTGATAAAACTGTTGATTGACACCTGGTCAGTTTTTTTTTAAGAGAAAAAAATAGATATACACACACATATATATACCTATATCCTTTACACCATGTTACCCTCTATACCTAATGACGCACCAAGCTACAGAAGATACCACTAGCTTGGTGATTGCTTTAAATTTGTGTACAATCTTGAAAACTATTTAGTCCAAAGGGTAGGTAACTGATTAGGTTTTTTTTATTATTATTCTATATGTGTATATATATATATATATATATATATATAGGATTTAAAAATTTATGACATTTATTTCATAATAATTGTTTTTTACCATTTGACCAAGACACCAATAGGTTTATGTTTTAAGTGTAAGCAATCGAGATTCAGATTAACTCAAAATACTTATTCGACAACAAGAAACTTTAGTTTGCCAATTTACCTAATTGGAATCCATTGTTTAGGGTTTCATGAGTTATAAATTTATTTTATATATATATATATATATATATATATTTACAAAAACCAGCTAGAAGAGGGTGTCTCCATTTGCTAATTAACCGCTCCTGTCCCTACAGCTATACAAGTCCAATAACAAGGTTCCATTATTTTGTTGGTAGGTGATAACTGTTGCATTATTTATATGAAAGGCATGAATTAGCCAGGTTGGTGGAATCAGTTGGGGTTGTCCTCCATTTGTCTTTAGATTTGGGTGGTTCCTCTGTCTTTGGTGCCTTTGGTTGACAAACAATGACATATAGACAAGCCCAAATGGAAGGGAAAGGACCACTCCTTTTTTAAATAGTTTTGATTAATAGATAGGGTCACATGTTTTCTTTTTAATTTAGCTCAAAGGGTTGAATTTTCAGATTGATTAAGGTAGATGTGATGTGGTTAAATAAAGCAAACCAAATTAATATTTTCCATATATTTGGTCCCACTTGTGTTTGATTAGTCATATATTCTTGCATATAGATAGGGTTTGCCAATGCCATTCCCAATTTATCAGTTTCTGTTCAAGGATGGTGCAGATTCATTTTAGGAGATTGCACATCATCTCTAATTAGATTTTGTGAGCATATACATCAATATTCTGAGAACAAATATATGGGACTCCAGTGAAAATTTGATTCTGGCTTCATCTTTACATTTTTATGACCACAGGAGGTGCCTCATGCTTGCACCAGTATAAAGATTTCTATTTATGTATAATATATGCTTGATGTGTATAAGAAACATTTTCTCATCTGTAAAAAAATAATGATTTTTGTTTTCCTAATAAAAGAAAAGTTTTTTTTTGATTGATCAGTTGAAATGTGCTACTTTGCCAGTCAATCTCTTAAGTTGAATAGTCAAGTTTTTCTAGTTTTAGCATGTTATGAAGGAAAATTACTTTGAAGTTCTTCCAAAATAATTTCCTCATGATGTCATTTCCTCCAGTTCATATCTTCAAGTTTCGTTTTCCAAGTTGATATATATTTGGCCTCATGAAACCAAGGTCAAGGGGCACCATGCACATGGAAAGGAAGAGGGAATGAGTGATAACTTGTACCGTTGGCTGCTCTGGATTTGTCTCTCTTATAGCCTTTAAATTCATTTTATTCACTGGAAAAATAGATGTCTGTAGCTTGTCTGATCTGCCCATTACTTTGGAGTTTGGACCATTCGTCATGGAATCTTTTTCCTTTCCTGTAGTTGAAAAGTATAAGCAACTAAACGGACGGATTATATACCCTGGTATGACTAGTTAGTTTAAGGAGTAATTCTTAGATACTCGGAGAGCATAAAAAATAATGCTCTCTCTTCTCATATTAATAGTGAGGTCATCCACTAATTAAATTTATAGTGGGATCCATCATGAATATAACAGTAGAGAACATAATTTATTTGTGTTCTAAGAGTACGTACCTTATTATTTTTCCTAGCTAGTTTAAGTCAATGACAATAAACTTGGGAAATTTTGAATTTTCATTTTTAGTAATGTTATTCAACTTTTTACTATTCCCGTCTTGGGTTTTATAATTAAGAAAAAGATTCACAGTTTCACACAATTTAAAATCAAATTACTCCATGTAGCTAGAAAGCAATATGTTAATGGGTAAATTTTAAATACGATAGTACAATATATTCCTTAATTAAATTCAAATACTTGGTTTTACCCTATGTTAATTAACTTGTATTATTTATATATGGAAAGGTGAATTAAAAAATAATCATAATTAAATGTGAATAGTTTAATGACGCTTCTCATTTGTGGGGTCTAGAATCAAATCAAATCCCCTCAACTTTTAAAAGTCTATTTGGTAAGCTTATTTTTGTTTGTTTATTTTGTTTAAAAAATAAACTATGAAATATAAAATAGGCATCATCAAAAAAAAAAAAAAATATATATATATATATATATATATATAAAAAATAGGCCTTCCACCATAGGATTCTTTTGCACAAAATTACTGTAGGGGTCTTCTATGAACCTTGGGCTCTTCTACCCATACTTGAGTGTTGTAGAAGATTTTGTGTCTTGTTTGAGTACAAGTATTACCCCATTAGTAGGGATTTGGAGGTTTGGAATCAGATTTTGGTCATGGAAAAGAATATAAAAGAACTGTGGAAAAAGTTCTGTAACTGAATAGGAGGAAACGGGCATAGTCATACATGAAGGACAATTAAGAGGAAAGTGAAAAGGGGCTACTTACTAAGTTGAATGGGCAATATAACGTGCCAGTGGGTTTGTTTTAGGTATTTTAATAAATTGATCAAAGATGGTGAGAAGGAAGGCTTAAATTACAAACCAACAAGGCAGATGAATGCCATCGGATAGGATTTAAATCAAATTTCAAAATACAGGGTACCAGGGATTGATCGAGCTTTACATAGTGCACTCAAAGGAGAAGTAAAAAAAACGTTGGGTTACACGTATAAGTAAAGTCACACATTGAATAATGATTAGAATAATGAGTAGTTTTTGTAAAAGTCTTGCTTTTAAGAATGGTGCTTGAGCTGTGTAATTGAATGCGACAATTGAAAACTCCTTTTTTTCTTTCGTCTTTTTTCTTCTCTTATTAATCTTTTGATATACTGTTCCTCGAATGTGTTTACTATTCTATTCCTGGTTGTTCAATTTGTTTTATAGATTTCGGTGCTAGGCTACTTTTCAAGGCATTTGTTGCATTTCAGTCTGCATTTCTGCAGTCATAACTGATTCCAGCACTACTCAGCATGTTTGTTAGTGCCATCTACTTGAACTTATTACAACTTTTTAGAATTTAAGATAATTGATTAATTCATAATTCATTAAAACCTCTTGTGGTTTTTGGAGCTTTGGTCAATATGGTGATTTATTGTCTTTGGTTAGTTATGTAAGATAGCTGTAGCTTGCTTTAAACATGTCTACTATTTAGATACCTTTAAAGTATAGGTTTATGATTCCGTATGAGTTGGGCTTTTCTGGGAATTACATGGAGAACTTGCATCATAATTTGTTAGTCTGATCTGTGAAATTCGAACCAAGTTGTTAGTCTTCAGTCTTTGTTATTCTGGACTCTCTATTATTTGAGCACTGAGTAACACGTGTCTTTATAAGCTGGTGGTGCTCTCTTTGTGGTTTTATGAACACAATGTTGATAATTTAATTTTGATTGTTTACAGGAGGCAAAACTGATTTCCCTATCAGTCTGATAAAGGATTAATCTGGTGTTCCATTAATATTTTATTTTTTAAATGCAGTATATGTCTATATGTAATTATTCTAAAATATTATGTCAAAGTTTTTCCATATTGCAAATGAGTGGATCATGGACATGTGGTTTGAAAATTTGAGAATTCCTTGGAATTATTTGTCTACATTTCAAAACTGTGTAGTCACAAAAAATGTCCACTCTCCAGAAATTTTGGCTCCGGAATGAACTTACTACTTTTTGTTTATTTTTGTAGAATTATTTAATTGTGGCTTCTTTTGCGAAGCATGTTGTGATTGTAGTTATGCTCTGATTCTTAGTGTCATGTACTTCATTGGTTATTTCTGATTCTTGCAATTTTTTTTTTTTTTTTTAATTAGCACTTATCTTTCATTGATCTCCCAGGTCCACTGAAGGTACAATTTTGTGGTTAGTCTTTTGAAAGATGGTTTTGGTGAAGTGGGATTGGGTCTTGCACAGTGGTCATTGAACTCTGAAATGGGAGGGTGTGTTCTGAAAGGCAAGTGGTTTGACAAGTATGGTATCGGGATTCTGCATTTAGAGGTGAGGAAGCCATTTTACCTTGAAAGAGAGGTCTTAACTTTGTGAGTGTAGGAAAATGGTTTGCTACTCGTGTTTTTTTAGCAAGGGAAAAAATGTTGCTAGATTGAATTGTACATTCAACAGGAACAGGTAAGACCTCTCTTTCAAGGTAAAATGGCTTTCTTACCTCTAAATGCAAAATCCCAATACCATACTTGTCAAGCCGCTTGCCTTCCAGAACACACCCTCTCATTTCAGAGTTCAATGACCACTTGTGCAGATCAAGGGCTTCTGAATCATCTTCACGACTTCATCAATAAGCAATTGACTGAATGGCCTTCCAGATTTACGTGATTGTGTCGATAAGTAGCTTCAGCTGCTGATTACTCAACAAGCCTTAGCCCAAGAGCATGCAGCACAAGACGTGGGATTGAAGAGCTGTTGGATGGATCTCTTAGGCTTTTGATGTGTGAGGAATCACAAAGGATGCCTTGTTGCAAACAAAGGAATGCGCACTTGAACTCCAATCAATTATGAAAAGAAGAATAGGAGGTGAAATGGAGCTTACAAGGGAGGTAGGGAATTACTTGACTTCCAGGAAGGTGGTCAAAAAGGCCATCCACAGGGCTTGGAAAGCAAGTGCACCACCAAAAACCATTAGACTTTGACCATACTTGGCCAAAGTTGAGATCAAAGTTCAGGTCATTTGTTTCCAAGCTGATGCACCCCAAAAGAATGGCATATGAGGATTCAGAAACAAGCACAAATGAACTTGAGAAGGTGGATGCAGCATTACAATCTCTCATGAGTCACAAGATAAGCAAATCTGATTACATCACGCATGTTGGAAATGTGAAAAACTGGCTGGAGAAATCAGATACTAGCATTCATGATCTCGATGAAATGCTTCAATGCTTGTTAAGGTGTCTAATCAAACCAGAGTTAGCCTTCTTAACATCTTCAACTACTAGCCCAAATTTCATGTTTGTTCAAACTTGTATAAGTGCAAGTGTACTTTCTTTTAATAAATCCAAAAATCAAAATCAAAATACATAATATGATATAATTATCTCTGACATGAAACGATTAAGAACCACAGAAAAGGCCTTTGTTAGATCCGGACTAACTGAAGGCTGAAGCTCCTTATAGGAAGGGAAAAATAGACATTAAACATAACACCTCAAAAATCCGAAAAAATAATTTTAATTTGGTATACCAAAAAAAAAAAAAAAAAACCCAAAAAGTTAAATTGGTACCCAAAAAAATTAAACATTACCCATCTAGCCAATGCCTCAGTTTTGTGACCCTCCAAATACGAACAAAACCTCTCCTTTGACCAATTCCAAAACACCAATATTTAAATTACATATCAATAATTAGAAAATTAAGCAGGTTTTGTATGCTCGCATTAGAATGCCTATTATTATTATTATTATTATTATTTGAGAGAAAGAAAACCTATTAACTTAAATGACAATATCTCATTAAAAAAAAAAAAAACTTAAATGACAATAAAACTAAAATTAAAAAAAATAGAAAAAAAATTAAGATGAGGAATATTGGACAGAACTAAATTTGGTAAGACGAAGTTGTCTTTATTGGTATGCTTCAATTGTTTTGGAGCTTTATATCTTTTTTAATTTCTCATATATAATAAGGTAAGAAATTTTCCATTATATCAATTTGGAGAAATTTTTTTCAATCCACTATATAAACTTATGAGCGTACTATAATATACTTTTAATAACATACTTTAAAAAAAAATTATAATGAATACTTTATTTAAATATTATTTGAATTTTTAGATAACATAATAATTATGTGACTGTGTTAGATGACTACTATAATATACTTTTAATAACATACTTTAAAAAAAAATTATAATCAATATCTTATTTAATAATTATTTGAATTTTTTAGATAACATAATAATTATGTGACTATTTTAGATGACTAATGACTAATAACTAATAAGTCTTATGATTAAAATATAGGTAGATGATTATCCAAACTGTTTGAGGAGATTGCTCTTACTCAACTACAAGATTGTCTTAAGTGGTAGGTTGTTATTGGTTATTATGAATGGAGCAAAAAAGTAATTTAAGTTGAGAGATTCAAATTAGAACCAATAACAACTTACCATTTATAATTTGTTGTAAAGTGTTGTGAAAAATGTTGTGAACTTAACACCTTTCTATATAATATGTCATCTCAAAACATGTGAGTGTATTATTTTCACTTCTTAGTTTGTTGCTTTAATACCCTTATCTCACTTAGGTGGATCAATTTTAAATCTTTTAGGTGCCATGTTGAAATGACACCCCTAATTTTGAATACTAAAAATGTGGAAGGGTTTGTTTTTAAAATGTTTTAAAAAAAAATTAACTAATTAACAGACCAAAAAAAAAAAAGATTTTTTTTTTATTTTATCTATTGGTTAGTGTATTAGTGAAATAAATATATATAAAATTTTGAATTCAAATTGTAGCATTCCCAAATTTTGCAATTTGTGGTAAGTGGTAACGCAACCTATTACTATTGACATTCTATTAATAGAACAAAGGATTAAGGGGGAAAAACCATAAAATATAATTCGAAACTTTTGGAAGTTTTATTTTTTATTTTTAAAACCTTTATCACGTAATTGTGCAATGCATGAAGTACTATTTCTATCCTTTTTATTTTGGTTTGTTCATTTGGTGAGCCAGTGAGCAGAAACTTTTGATCAAGATCAGTTCCAGTCATTAGGATACTTAGAGCTTGGTTAGTTGGAATTTAATAATTAGAAAAATGAGAAATCTACACCTTAAAGAATACAGGCTTCTTAGGTCTTGATTTGAAAATGTGGGTTTTAGTTTAAGATTGGCCTAGCTTGACTACTTACCCCAAAATCCGAATGGACAAGGTTTTGCTGCAAACAAGTTTGCAGCACTTACTGCATACTAGTATATGTGTCAAAATATTAAAAGGACACTTGTCTATGACCAGTTTAAAAAATAACTATGTTAAATTCTTAACGTTTCTCTCGCTCACACGCATGGAAAAAATAAAAATGCAAAAATTTCTCTCTTTCTTCAAAACCCCCCATCAACACGCACACTCTCTCTCTCTCTCTCTGTCTCTCTCTTCTTTGTTCTTCTCACTTCTCAGATACCCAGCCCTTTCACTGCAACTCAAAATCCCAAATCACCGCAACTCAAACCCATTTTTGCCAAGACATTATGACACCACAAAAACCACTGCCACTGCCACAAAATCTCTCCCAAACCACCACCAAAACTCCCGCCAAACTTCACAGATTGCACAAATTATTCAAACCCATAACCATCAATTTCTCCAACCCACTCAAATTCTTCACACGCATTCAACCCTCATCAAAATCGAATTCAAAAAACCCATTAAACCCCATTCAATGAGAAACCCATTAATTCAACACAAAATAAATAAATAAAAATTAAGAAACCCATAGACCAAAATCAAACCCAAAAACCAATCACAGCATCTAAACAAAAGGGTGAGAGAGTGTGAGGAGAGAGAGAGAGTCCTGAGAGAGATTTCAGGAAAGAGACAACATTGGAGTGGCAGTTTTTGGCGGCGAAGTGAGACTAGTGGTGAGGGATGAGTTGGATGTGGCGCGGCTATGCTAGGCACAAAGGATGTGGCTGGGTTTTTGAGAAGAGAGAGGAGCAGAGGAAGGAGAAAGAGAAAACGTTGGTGGGGTTTTGAAGAGAGAGAGAAGGATTTGTGATTTTATTTTTTCTTGTGCGTGTGAGAGAGAGTGAGAGAAACGTTAAGAATTTAACAGAGTTATTTTTTAAACTGATCATGGACAGGTGTCCTTTTAATATTTTGACACATATACTAGTATGTAGGAAGTGTTGCATACTTGTTTGCAGCAAATCCTTGTCCAATTTTCAATAAAAAAAATGGCAGAAATATTATTTTCGTCCCTTCATTTTCACCTCATTCTCACTTTAGTCCTTAGTTTTTTTTTTTTTTTTTTTAATACCGTTTTTAGTCCCTAAAATCAAAAACAGTTCCATTTTGATCTCTATTGTTGTTCACTTAATGGAAATATCCTACGTGGCAAACGGAGTGTATTGTTTACACAATAAATACTGACATGGCTAATAAAATAATAATAAAAATGCCAAGTCAACCTCCCATTTTAAAAAAGAAAATTAATTTATCAATTTTTACAAAATAAAAAACAAATTTAAAATCTAGTTCATCTTCAACAAGAACTCTAAAGAACACAAATCCAGATTTAAACATAAGAACACATGCCTAGATTTTCTAACATTTTCTTGCCCTTTCTTGTCAACCAAACACAAACACAAATTGATTTCCAGCAAGAAGAAAAACACAAACACAAATCCAGCAACAAATCTTCCTTGTCAACCAAACACAAAAACAACAAACATAAACCCAAACCCAAACATTAGCAAGAATACAAACACAAACCCAACAACAGATCTTTCTTGTCAACCAAACACAAAAACGACAAACACAAACCCAAACATCAGCAAGAATACAAAACAAACCCAGCCATCCATCTTCCGAAAACCCAAAAACCCAAATCCAAACACAAACCCAAATCCGATTCCACCCATTACCAGAACTAGTCGACCACCAAGCCACTACCTTTCTCTGTCACAACCACCAACAACACACAATTAAACCCATCTCCAGTAAACCCAAAAGATTTAGAATACCCACAAGAAAAATAAACCAAAAAACACATCAATCATCAAATCTTAAAATTTCCAAAACCAAACCAAAAAATTCAACCCAACAACAACCCATTTCGCTTACCTCTAAATCAAAACAAAGAGCTATTTGTGAAGGACTCGACAGAGAGGAAATCGGAGATAACATAATCGAAGAGCGGCAACGGCATGGTCAACGTGGTGGAGCCTCCTTGCTCCGTCGTGAAAACGTTGGCCACTACTACCACTGTCTCTCTCTCTAATTTCTCAGATCAAAATGAAGAGTTGTGTGTGCTATGTGTGTGTTCATTGGTATGGGTTGGTTTCAAAAGAATTTATGGGTGTCTAAGTGGGTTTTGAGTGCTTGCTGTGGGAATGCGTTTTGGTATTTTTGGTTTTGTGTTTTGATCTAACCGGTTTGGGTTTTGGTATTTTTGGTTTTATGCTTTGATCTAACTATGGTTTGGGTTTTGTTAGTTGATTGTGTTAGAATTGCTAAGTTTTATCATAGTTTTGTATATGTTTTTGTTTGTTTGGTTGCTAAGAAAATGCAAGAAAAGAGAAGAAAATCTTGAATTTTTAACTTTCTAGGCAACCATGTTTTTGGGAAGAACATGAAAAGCAATTAAATATTTTATGGGGAAGAAAGGAAAATTTTATTTAAATAATTAAATATAATTAAATAATAACTATATTTTATTTTATTTTAAAATAATTAAAGAAAATGAAAAATAATGACGTGGCTTTTTTTAATATTTAAAATGCTGACTTGTGTACTCCGTTTGTCACATAGGCTATTTTTCGTTAGTGTGATAACGGTAGGGATTAAAATGGAATAGTTTTTTATTTTAAAGACTAAAAGCGGAAAAAAAAAAAGTAGGGACCAAAGTGGGAATGTGTTGAAAATGTAGGGACAAAAATAGTATTCTTGCCAAAAAATTAGCTTCTAACTAGTTTGAGGTTGTCTTCTTCTAACCCACTATATAACAATTGAAGAGATCATTCATATATAATTTTAGTCACATAAGTTTTTAAATAAATTATATAGTTTGTTTAAATATATAATAAAAATTTTAAATAGGTTCAAACCAATTTTGAGCTAAACTTTTTCAATTTTCAATTATATAAATAGAGGATTGTTATGTCCATAACATTTTCACAACATTCACAATAAATCTTAAGTGACAAATTGTTACTAGTTTAATTTGGATACAGCATTAAAATTATTTTTTTTATCCATCAATAACGTCCAGTAACAATCTAACATCTAGTATTTATTGTCAACAAAAAGGAAAAAAGAAGTCACTAGTCTTTCTCTTTCCAATTTCCTCAATCTCTCTCTCTCTCTCTCTCTCTCTGCCCTCCATTTTCCATGATCCATGAGCCCCACCCAACACCGATTATCAAGATATAATCACCAACTAGATCCGCCACCGCACCACCAAATCCACGATTGGATTTCTCTCTCTATTTCACTCTCTGATCTGGCCTACCATGATTCAAACCCAGGGCTCTGAGGTATTCATATGTTCCTTTATAATGGCTGACTTAGGGGTTGAATCATGGATTAAGGTATGGGTCTTGAACAAAACCCAAAATCAATTCGTAGAAAATCTCACTTATTTTTTCCAAAATGACGATATTGATGTGTTGAATGTTTGATAGTGGGTTATTGATTGGTGATGGGTTTTTTGAATTATGAATTTGGTTAGTGGAAGGTGTTGGATTAAGGCTGAACGTGGTTGCAGATGTCAAGGTTGCCTCATGGCAGCAGCAAGGTGGGGGGTTAATGCTCTCAACAATGAGATTTTTTTATTTGGGGGGGGGGGGGGGGGGGGGTTTGTTGTTTTCCTTTGAAACCAGGGGTTCTTCGATACTGGGATTTTTTTTTTTTTTTTGCAAGTTGGCTTTCCCGATGAAGATGATTATGGTGGTCTTCTTGTGTTTTGGGTTTGAAAAAATTTTAATTTGAGCCATGTTTTAAGAGATGCATATTCCTAGGTTTAAAATAGCCCATTTTGATCTTGTTTTCTTTTGCTTTTTTTCTTTTTCTTGTTTTGGGATGAGAAAGACATAAAATGAGAGTAAAAAGACTTATTTACCCCTATTTTTTTACAGAAGTGGGTAACAGAGACTAAACGGAAGTAACCTAAGGTGGGTAAAGTGTCAAAAATGAAATCACGGATGAGTAAGTTAAATTTGAGCTAAACCACAGATGGGTAATCTGTAATTATCCATACTAATAAAGTTACCAATAAAGCGAGAAATTATTAGGTCCACTAGAAGACTGTTAACGTGATCTTTCTTGACATTTCAACTAATAAAATACTTTTATTTATGCAAATGTGACATCATCTGGTAATTTTTATTTTTTATTCTTTGTACTGATTAAGAAGCTCACACATACATTTGTACAGATAATATCATCTTATTGGTAAAAGAAGACCATATCAATAACCCTCTCGGTATAAATAATAATTTCTCCAATAAAGCAGTCCATCATGGTGTGCTGATTTTGTATCTTCCTCGTTTTATATC